>CM059286.1:20488090-20498090 GCA_030347295.1 Setipinna tenuifilis
TGTGTGTGTGTGTGTGTGTGTGTGTGTGTGTATGTGTGTGACATAGTGCTGCAGATGTGAGTGACCATACGAAAGGTTAAGAGGAGTTGGGTTAAAATGGAACCATTTAATTTGTAACTTACACAGACATCCCAAGGATGAAAGCCAGTTGTGTTTCATGACATATAACCTATGTATGTCTGGCATTTGTCAAATATAATTTGATGTACAGAGCATATAATTTGGTGTAAAAAGAATGTGTAGACTGATTTTCCTCAGTGGGAGGGAGCATCTATATTGAGAAAAAAAACAGGAACCAACTTAGCTTTCTTATGCATCCCTTCACAATATATCAAACTGCACTGTATCTCTACATTCAAGAAACCCATGAAGACTCTTCTTTTTCGAGAGTACTTCCTTTCCTAACAAAACTAACCTCCACTCACTAACACTGTCCTGTACCTTGGCTGCACTAACCTCGTTATGCCTTTGCTTCCTCTGTCTTCCTCTGCATATCTCTAGCTTGTTTATGTCCTCTTTTGTAAGTGACTTTGGATAAAAGCGTCTGCTAATGTAATGTGGTCTCTGATCCCTAGTGTCTACATAACATTGTGGCTGTGTGATGTGTCAAATTGTCTCAAATGCAGCAGTCAAATCTAACTGAATAAGACGACACCTTGTTTGCAGCAGTGCTAAAATCACTCACTGTTTTAGTCAGAGCAGTGTCTGTGCCAAAACCCAGCTGATACTTAAATAAAATACCATTTTCAGCAATTCAGCTGACTGAATACCAGTTTAAGAGAGTTTGGTTCAGGAAGGGTAGGTATGTGTAAAAAATGCTTAATAAAGGTTGCACAAGTACAAGTGACATTTGGCACTTCAATGTCACAAAAATGAGAACTGTGTCTGGGATGCCTTTCTCTGTTTTTATTTCTTTATACACATTTTCATCATCAATAAAAGCCAAATTATTTCCATCACTAGTCAACTTTAAACCAAACCTTACTAGCCATTTTTATTTCCCCCATTTGATTGTTGAACTGGATTCCATTCCAAACCCCCAGTTCACCCAGTTCAACCCCTAGTCAATGCGGCTCCACTCCATGGCGGAACCAAGACCCTGTGAACCACATCCCCGGTCCAGCCATGTAGACATGGAGACTTCCGAGGCCTTACCTCAGACACCCCCCAGTTTCACCCCATACTGGACATGCACCTCATGTAACCTCTTCTTTGGTGCTAACTGTTCAGTGCATTTCATGGGTTGTTCATTCAGCGAAGAATGTGGAGGGCATAGATCACAGGAGGAAGCAAGTTCAGAGCATTCTTATGCAGCTAGCTGTGGCATCTAGGTAGCCTTTGTGATGCTAAACACCCCTTCTGTGCCTACATGTATTTACCAAAGCACTCAAGAGCACACAGTAGTGGTCACGGCAATTATCAGTGGCAAGACTGTGAAACCTGGTTCCCACTGAACAACATAAAATGTGGTTTCTTTGCAGAAATAAAAATAGCTGATTAAGAACGTTTTTGGCTTGCTGCCTGTGTGGTGTGTGAACAGCCCCTCTGGCAGCGCGAGTCTCAGAGGGCAGCGTTGAGGGGGATTGTGGGAGCAAAGAGAGGTGCATTGTGGGTAGGGTGTCGGTGGGAAAGTGCCGGCGTGGCACCCGGCGGAGGATGTGATGGATACACTTGTTCTAAAGATGTTCAGCAGGGAGAAAGACTGGGGAGAGCAAGATGCTGTTGGCAAGGACCCGCTCTCTTTGTTTCCTCTCCAGTCCCACTCTCCATCTCTCTCTCTCTCTTTCTCTCCCCCTCTCTCTCTCTCTCTCATGCATACACACACTCTCTCGCTTCCTCCCCACATCCCTCCCTCCCTCCCTCTCTCTTTTTCTCTTTCTCTTTCTCTTTACTTTGCTAAAGAAAACAGTTTACTGGAGACAGTTCAGGGAGCTGGAGGGGGGTGGAGGTGGTGGGGGTGGTGGGCTGCCCACTCTTTCATTGTGATTGATTGAGGGGGCCATGGGAAAGGGCCTCAGGGATAATGTGCCAGTTTCACGGCCGTCCGTTTCAATGCCTGTTTGAAAGTCTGGGCAGGTTTTTGTACTAACAGAGTTCAGCTCCACACAGCTCCGTAGGTCGGGAGAGCCCTCAGGCAGCGCCTCTTTAGACAGCATCGCGCCCAGCTAGGGCCCTCGTCAGGTAACACCTCTCCAGGTCACACCCTCCTCAGACACGACCTACTCAGGGAGCCTCCCCTGTGGCACAGGGGGTCAAGCATTTCTGCTTATGGGCCACATACAGACAATTACAAGCTGCCAAGGGCCAATAGAAAGTTAACAGCAGCATTTTTTACTAGGTACAAGTGAAAGACTTGCAAAGCCCCTGGTTTGTCCAAACTATTGTGATTGATGGTGAACCGTTAATGTCTCATATTTATAGTAGATAAGTAGATAAGTTTTAAGATTTATAGTAGATAAGTTCTAAAAACCAGACAGTCTGTCAATCAAGAAAATAATACATAATACTTTACAGCAGGTCACATTAAAAAGTGAGTGATGGGCCACTGTTGGCCAGTGTGTTTGGCCACCCCTGTCCCAAGGTGACGCCCACTCAGAAAGGACTACCTCATACAGCACATACCAGGCCCCTACCCACACAACAACTCCTCACACACTGTAAATTTAAATTAGTAGATCTTACTTTAATTAAGGCATGGAAACCGATTGGCTGGAAAAAATAGACTAAAACTGATTTGCAATTGAAAGTTGAGCCTACTAAGAGCAATGTTGCTTGTAAGCTCTACTCACGATCAGTTTCCTTACTTTTTAAAAGTAAGGTCTACTGACTACACTATATATTCTAATTAGTAGACTTAAATAATAAAAAAAACAATAGTTTTGAAAAGACAGACTAAAGTGGACTCGGAATTGAAGGTTGAGCTTACAAGCGCTTGAGTGTCCTGAGGTAGAATCAGGCCCACTGCATTCCCATAAAGGTGATCACACACATCACTGCCCACATACATCCACCCACCACACACCACACCAGCCTCTAGACCGATAACTGCTCTGTGTATTTGAGTGACTGTGTGTGTGTGTGTGTGTGTGTGTGTGTGTGTGTGTGTGTGTACATGCATACAAGTGTGTTTAGATATGTGTGTGCATGTGCACATATGTGTGTGTGTTCTGTGTGCACATGTAAGTGTGTGTGTGTGTGTGTGTGTGTGTATTTCTGTGTGTGTTGCCCTGTCCATCCAAGTGTGCTTGTGATGAAACCCAGGTGTTGACTCCTCCGCTTGGCTCCCTAAACACAGACATTTGGGCCTCTTCACCACACTGCGGGCAGGTGGTGATATTCTCTGGGTGAAATGAGGCGGTGTGTGTGTATGTGTGTCTGTGTGTGTGTGTGTGTGTGTATGTGTGTGTGAGTGTGTGTGTGTGTATGTGTGTGTGTGTTTATATGCGTATGTGTGTGTGTGTGTGTGTGTGTGTGTGTGTGTGTGTGTGTGTGTCTGCTCTACACTGTGCAAAATGCCCTCACTTAGTCAGCGATGAATCTGAGCCCGTCACCGCGGCCCCAGAAATAGCCCCCGTCAGAGGAAATTAAGCCCCCCTTCAAACACCTTCCACCCCGCTACCCCCCACCCCCCACCGCACCACCCCCCCACCCCCCCACCGCGCTACCCCCTACCCACAGATCTGCTGTCCGACCCCCGGGACCAGCTATGGAACACACGCCACAAGAGAAGATGGTAATTATGATAGCCCTCTCCCCAGTGCCCCCTGGGACAGCGGACACCTCCAGGCCGGGCAGATAATGAGATCATCAGATCTGTGACCGCTCGGTGCAGGTTCTCTCGCTCCCACAAAACCACACGTCTCTGTTTCAGCCCTAATAGCCTCTCTTATCTTCACTCATTGTGCACGATTGGGGGGACGCCATTGCTATGCTCCACAGCTCCGGCCTCTCTTATTACTCTGTTATGAAGAACGCCGTTAGATTACTACAACACCACCACTGTTACTCACCTCTCTTCCTCGAGGAATGCCATCACTGTGTAGCTTTATATTCTGTTATTACTCTGTTATAAAGGACATCATTAGATTACTACAACATGACTACCTCTTCTCACCTGTCTTCCTTGAGGAATGTCATGATTGTGCAACACAGCTTCCCTTTTTTCCCCACTTTTCCTTGAGATATGTCACATGTAACGGACATGCCAGCTTTAACTGGTCTTATTATTCTGTTCTAAGAAACTCCATTACTACAACACAGCTTTACCTTTCCTTACCTGTCTTCCGAGAGGAATGCCACCACCAAACATCACTATACAGCTTCACTTTCTCTTATTACTATGTTATAAGGGATGCTATTACTATGACATGTATTTACATGTTTTCCTTATTCTTCAGTGAAATACACCACATATAAGTGTCACTGCCTGTCATTTCTACTACTTCTGTGTCATAAAGGGACACCATTACTGTATACCACAGCTTTACCCTCTGCTGGTAGTCTGCTGCAAAGTACCGGTGTGTCTGAACCAGGCTTAGGGGCCCAGCTTTGACAGGGGGCCCTTTTAGGACACCAGAGATATTATTATAAATGGGAGCGGGAGGCCATAACTTTTATTCCTAAAATTGTAGCAGTGTCACTAATCTTTACCCTGCATCATTAGTCCTGCCGCCCGGCCCACCATCGATACGCCGCGGCTACATTATCGCCACATCACATGCTCTACCCTCTGATGCTTAATCGCTTGGGCAACAGCAAATTCTATTTTTTCATTTTTTTTTCTACCTTTGGTTGCTATTGACAATCCATACAGTGGCCGAGATTGTGCTGGAGGCGTTGGTGTAGCATTGTATATATCCAATTACCCTCATAAATCAGATGATCGATACCTGGTCACCGTCTGAGATGAAATCATTAGCAATGTACTCGTTTAATTCAGGGCTGATTACTATTGATAGCCCCTCTTGCTCTGACACTAGAAACACAGCAGAGTGGACCATAGGCAGAATATGTATTACTGTGTGTGTACAGATCTGACTGTTTGTGTACATGTGTGTGTGTGTGTGTGTGTGTGTGTGTGTGTGGCAAGAGTATGTATATCTGTGCGTAAGGATGTATGGCTGTATTCATGATTTTTTATTTGCATGTGTTTGTGTCTCTGTGTATGTGTTAGTGTGTGTGCGTGTGTGTGTGCGTGTGTGTGTGTGTGTGTGTGTGTGTGTGTGTGTGTGTGTGCATGCATGTGTGTGTGTGAGAGATCTAGACAAGCAGACAGAAAGAGAGAGAAAGAGACTGTCTGTTTGTGTCTGTGTAACTAGTGTGTATGAGTGTGTCTGGTTTCATGCAGGTTTGAGTGTGTATCTGTGTGTCTGTGAGATTTGTGAGTTTGTTGTTCAAATGCCTGTGTGTGTCTGTATCGTGTAGGTTTGTGTGTATTTGTGTGCCTGTGTGTATGTGAGATTTGTGAGTGTGTTGTTCAAGCAGATATATGTGTGTGTGTGTGTGTGTGTGTGTGTGTGTGTGTGTGTGTGTTTTCAGGGTAAATAAACCTTTTCCCCTGGTGTCATCAACATATCAATGCGCTCAGCTCCAATTAGTCACAGACAGAGGCTCTGGCGTTGCCATGGCGCTCGCTCATTCCTCATTGATTGGTGGGATTGACAGCAGGAAGCATGCTGTTTGGGGGATGAGGTCACCGCCTTCAGGAGGCAGCATTGACAACACACACACACACACACACACACACACACACACGCACACGCACACGCATACACACATGCACACGCACACGCACATGCACACACACACGCACATGCACACACACATGCACACGCACACGCACACTAGCACACTCTAGCACACTCACTCACCTTTCCTGTCCCACCCCTCACAATCTTCTCTCTCTCTCTCTCTCTCTCTCTCTCTCTCTAACCACTAACTAAATATAATACAAAAAATGATTTAAAAGATTAAAAAAAGATTGAAGATTATAAAATTATATTAAAACGTATGTAACATACAACAATAACGAAAACAATAAAATAAAAATGTTATAGCATTAATTTAAGAAAACATAAACAACGAAGCAGAATCCCTGTCCCTCTGTCCCTTATCACCTCTTATGTAAGACACCAGTCTGATATGGGAGATGTGTAGTAGAAAAATCAAAGAATGCATGTATGTTAAAATGTGTCTCCATTACAAACGTGTATCTCCACTACTTGGTTTGGCTTTGTCTCTACTTTGTCGATAACTAATTTTTGGACTACAGATGCATATGACGCTGCTGTGCATATGGTATGCTTCACTCATGACTACCCCTACCCCACCACAGGGCCACCACAGTTACAGTGCAGTCAGGGGCCGCAGCCAGACATTTTGGGCCCCTATAGAAGAATAGGACCTGTTTTCCGCTCTGTTATTCTTTAGAATAATATTAATAGCATCTTTAAAGGGCCTCCTGTCAATCCTGGGCACTCAGAATCATCCCAACCCCACCCCACCCCACCCCACCCCCTGCCTACACCTCTAAGTTTAGTGGGTAGACTGGAAGACTTTAATAGCCGATTTTACAGAAGGGTTTCCTCCATATGTAACAGATCTGTGCAGGTGAATCAGGAATGTTTGTACTTCTAAGCTACTGGGCAAAAGTTTTTGTGAGTGTGTGTGGTAAGAACTTTTGCCCATCAGAAAAGAACATATCAGGTGTCAGTGTTTGGGATGTCAAATTATACATATTTTTGGTTTCTTTACAAGAGCCAGAACTCTAAGACTTGTTTCCGTCAAAATGATGACACAAATTGCTTGGAATAATTATAGTATTTCAACTTTGAACATTTTAGCTTCAAGCTGACTACTACGAACTCATTATATGAGAGGGAAAAGGTTGGACTAATCATTGCACCTGCACTTTCTAGCAAGGTAGTAAAAGCTGTCCAGGCAATAAAACAGCATGTAAGTGATCACTTACTAATATGATGTGACCTGCACAAACCTCTAAAAACCTTTTAGATATCACTCAGGCTGTTTGGGACAGAAATGTACGGTAAACATTGACCTTGTGTAGTACGGAAGTCACTGCGCCCAAAATGCCTCCATGCAAGGACACTAAAGGAGACGTGATGATTAAAGCTCACATGGAGAATCATTGTCGATGGTACACACAAACACACACAGACACACAGACACACAGACACACACACACACACACACACACACACACACACACACACACAGGCAACTTACAGACGTCAATGTAACTGCAATTAAACCAGAAACACTTGGACCAGGCTGCTGCCCTGTGTGTGCAGTAATAAAGACTGTGGTTTTGTGTGTGTGTGTGTGTGTGTGTGTGTGTGTGTGTGTGTCTGTGTGTGTGTGTGTGTGAGCCTGTGTGTGTGAGTCTGTGTGTGAGTCTGTGTGTGCGTGATGTAAAGGCTTTTTCTGTGTGTGTCAATGTGTGTGTGGGGGTGGGGGGTGGGATGTTTCTCATGGTGTGTTTGTTATAATGGCGTGTGGTGAGACGATAATAGTTATTATAGTAATGCATTTCATTTGTTCCACACAGCATCCAAAGGTCACCTTACAGATTAAAATCAATAAAAAAACATTAACAGACAGAGGTAGTAATGAGGTGGGGGTGAGCTGAAGCCCCTTTGCTGGCTTAAAAAGATCAGTTTTAGGAGCACTTTAAACATTGTGGAATAGAGACAGGGAGTTTGGGAGCCGGGGATGAGAAGGCCTTCACACACATTGTGGTAAGTCCGATGTTTGGTTGAGCCAGTTATCCTGCTTTAAAAGACCATGGTGACAGACTCATGACTGTGAAGGTGTGTGTGTGTGTGTGTGTGTGTGTGTGTGTAGGGGGGGAGGTCTGTGCGTATGTGGATGTCCGTTTGATTTGAGGGTCTGTTTGTGCTTTTGTGTAAATAGGTACCAGTATGTATGACAATAGGTAGTGGAATGTGATTTGAGTGTGCTGTGTGTTGTGCTGTGTGTGTGCGTGTGTGTGTGTGTGTGTGTGCGTGTGTGTGTGTGTGTGTGTGTGTGTGTGTGTGTGTGTGTGTGTGATTAGTGTGCTCAGGGGAGCTGTGTTTACCTGCTGTCAGTGCAGTTGTCCACATACATCACCGTCGCTTAAACGACCAGCAGCACAAATCACACACACACAGAGCCTAATTACATTCCTTCTCTCTCTCCAACACACACACACACACACACACACACACACACACACACACAGGACTGATGTTGTTATCCTTAAGAGCAGTGTACCAATCAGGCAACAGAATACTGGTCACAGGATGGAACTGTTCGATAATGCACTGTGTCAGGCAGACAGTGGGAGAGAATGGGTGTGTGTGTGTGTGTGTGTGTGTGTGTGTGTGTGTGTGTGTGTGTGTGTGTGTGTGTGTGTGTGTGTGTGTGTTTGTGTGTGTGTGTGTGTGTGTGTCCGACAAACACTTTGCTGCTCCTGTCTTAACATTAGCCCTGAACAAAACACTCTGGAATGTCTTGTTTTTAGCTAACTGTAAAACACTCTCAGTAACTGTGGCCAGTCAGTCAAACACTGGGCATTCAGCAGCAGTATACAGCAATGGCCATAGAGGTGAGGCCACTTATAGTGTGCTATCATACAAAAGTGATGCGTCCACACTCACACATGCACACATGCGTGCACACACAAAGACAGACAAACACACACACACACACACACACACACACCACACACACAAACACAAACATTATCATCATCATCATCATCATTGAAAATCTGTGGCTACATTTAAGGGTCAGGTCAAAAGGTTTAGAAGAAAGCCCAAAAACAGCATTGATGGAAATATCAATAGCAATGAAACTAACTGGAGAAGACACACAAAAAGATCACTTGAGATTAAAGCATTTAGAGTACACATCCATACCATCAAACAGGAACAAATACAAAGGATTAGAATCACACAATCTGAGACATCAGACAGGAATTGGTTACTGCTTCCCCTCTCCCCCTTTATGCTTGCTCTAATCTCTTTCTTTCTTTCTTTTGTTTTTCTTTCTTTCTTTCTATCTTTCTTTCTTTTGTTTTTTTTTTCTTTCTTTCTTTCTATCTTTCTTTCTTTCTTTCTTTCTTTCTTTCTTTCTTTCTTTCTTTCTTTCTTTCACTCTCTTTCTCACACTCTCTCTTTCTGTCTACCTCTCCCCCCCCTCTTGTCATTCATCATTTGCGCTTTGGTTCGTTTACAGTATGCGTTGTGTTCCAAATAATAGCAACAGGAGATACAACATCTCCATCACAACAGCAGCTGAGACTGAGGCTAAGTGCTTGTCTTCCAAGGCCGACACACAGTGCACATAGTGAACATTACAGAGGTGTCAATCCCGGGTTCAGAAAGTAAAATCCCTTCCATAAATTTGATCCAACCAGTTCTGAATCAGCTAATGTCAATGAGCACTCAAGACAGGTAGATCAGCTTCTCAGAGAAGTCACCGGTGTTAGAAGGAAAATGTGGTAGGGTTTTTACTTTCTGAACCCGGGATTGACACCTCTGCATGAATAACACTCATAAACACCCTCAGAACCCTCCAGTCGCTCTCCGCCTTAAAAAAAAACATCAAGGCTAGCGCTACTGGATAGGCGTCCCTATCAGATCATGCTATCCCCATCAGGCCGGGCTGGGCAAGGCCAGTAGCCGCCTTCGCACTATCGGGCCAGGCAAAAAGACATCAAGGGTAGCACAGTTGGATAGGCTAAAATGCTAAAATCAGATCATGCTACCCCAAACAAAATGGCCAAGAATTGCACAGATCCTGCCTCTATGGACACAGTAACAGCATGGGGAGCATATCTGTATACTTTTTACATCTAGATTGTTAACTCCTCCTTTTTTGTCCCTCTCCCTTTCATTTCCAGCAATATTGTCAGCTGTATTATGACATACTTTATAACATAATATGACACAGACACACACACACACACACACACACACACACACACTTATCATAC
>CM059286.1:20503090-20505590 GCA_030347295.1 Setipinna tenuifilis
GGAGGGAGGGGGGGTTGGATGAGAGAGAGAGGGAGCAAAAGAGAGGGAGGGAGAGAGGGAGGGAGGGGGGTTGGATGAGAGAGAGAGAGGGAGCAAAAGAGAGAGAGGGAGGGAGAGAGAAAGGGGGGAGAATGAAAGTGAGAGAGGGAGAAAAAGAGAGAGAGAGAGGAAGAGAGAGAGAGAAGGGGGAGAGGGAGGGAGTGAGAGGGGGGAGAATAAGAGAGAGAGAGGGAGCAAGAAAGAGAGGAAGAGAGAGAGAGAGAGGGGGTAGAGGGAGGGAGAGAGAGGGGGGAGAATGAGAGAGAGAGGGAGAGAGAGGGGGGGAGAGGAAGGGAGGGAGGGAGAAAGAGAGAGAGAGGGAGTGGGAGCACGAAAGAGAGAATGAGAGAGAGAGAGGGAGGGAGATAGAGAGGTAGGGAGGGAGAGAGAAAGAATGAGAGACAGAGAGAGGGAGCGAGAGTGAGTGAGAGTGAGGGAAAAAGACATAGAGAGAAAAAGAGAGGGATGGACAGAAAGAATGATAGACAGAGAGAGCGTGAGAGAGGGGGAGAGGAACTGAGAGACAAAGAGAGAGAGAAGGAAAGATGGAGAGACAGAGAGAAGTAAAGAGGGAGAGGAGGAGACAAAAAGAAAAAGAGAGAGAATGAGAGAGGGAAAGAAAGAGGGGCATTAGAAGCAGGAGGAGAAACAGAGAGATAGAGATGGTGTGATAGAGTGAGAGGGAAAAGAGAAAGAGAAAGATTGATTAGAAGGAAAGAAATAAAATGGACAAGGAGGAAGATGAAGAGGCAAAGAAAGAGGGATGAGGGGATGTGGGAACAGAAGAGGAGGAAGAAATGACAGAACAGAAGAAAAAAATAGTAGAGGAAGAAGGGATAGAGGGGAAAAAACAGAGGAAGGATGGAGAGGAAGAGAGAGAAACCAGTGACTGAGTAGCATGACCAGATTTTCTGTCTTTCACAAGTACAGTGTTCCTTTATTCTCCATCTCTCTCTTTCTCTCTCTCTCTCTCTCTCTCTCTCTCTCTCTCCCTCAGCCTCTTCCTTTAACACACACACACACACACACACACACACACACACACACACACACACACAGAAAAAGAGAGCCAGCGTGTGTGGAAGAGAGCGAGAGGCAATCCACCCATTCACATTCCTGTTTTTAAAGACCACACAAAACGAATGGCTCCCTGCACAACTTCCCCTATTTGTTCCCAACACACACACACACACACACACACACACACACACACACACACACACACACACACACACACACACACACACACACACACGCACACACACATACAAAGTTGTTCCCAAACGCTTCTTGGGCTTGATCACGTTTCCTTCATTGATGTTCCTTCCGCTCAAATCCGCCCCTTTCCCTGTGTACCCCCCCACCCCCCCAGCACACTCACAAAACCACCCCTTCCCCCAACCGGCTTATTTCATTCACACACACACACACACACTCACACACATACACACACACACACACACACACTGCAGCTCCTTACATGAGTGGTCACAGACATACAGGGCACACATTAAAAAGGCTTGGCCATGGACACAGCTGAAGCTCGACAACACACACAAGCCCATAACCACTGCCAAAACACACACATACACACATACACACATACAACACACACATATACACACATGCACAGACACACACATACACACACACAAACCTACAAACACCGCCGTCAACACACACACAGAAACACAAACACACAAACACACAAACACAAATCACACACACACGCGCACACACGCACACACACACACATACACACACACACACACACACACACCCTCAGATCTCATGGGGAGCAGAAACACTTCCATGTCTTAGCCAGTGTCCAGCCCTCTCCAAATAGAGGGGTGTGTAAGGTTGAGGTTGATTATCGTTTACGGGTAAGAATAAACCCTTGAGATGAGCTGTCTCATTTTTTGAGTGGTCTCTACATCCTTGCCCTCATTAATGTAAAAAAATAATCTGTGTGTGTGTGTGTGTGTGTGTGAGCAGTTACTTGTTAACCGAACCAGCCACCTAGCAGTATTGGGGTCGGGGGGGTTGTCTTTGACACAAATAGTTGCCATTAGACCTTGAACTTCCGTTGGTTGTCATGTTTATGTGACAGACGCTACAGACAAATACCAAATGCCTTCGTCCCTTTAAGAGAGCTCCCTCAGGGGATGCCCGCCTGCCCGTGGCTGTTGCCCCTGACGCTACGTAACCCCCCCCCCCCCTTCCCTCTGCAGGGTGGCACTGCTTGGCATTCTAATGCCCAATCATAGCTCGCTAGCACAGCCGTGGCAACGCTAATGCCCAATCATTCCCCACATAGCACCGTCGCGGCTATGCTAATGGCCAGTCATAGCTTGCTAGCACAGTCGCGGCTGTGCTAATGCCCAACCATGCCCCACATAGCACAGCCGCGGAAATGCTAATGCCCAGAAATGCCTCCTAGCGTAGCCATGGCTAGTCCCTC
>CM059286.1:20510590-20525590 GCA_030347295.1 Setipinna tenuifilis
TTGGGCCCCATGGTCCTCTCATTGAGCTGGGGTCAAACACGGCATGATGGCCTACTATCAGTGTGACTTAACCATAGAGTGTATAAAAGAACTGTACAAGCCCTCTGTAACATCACGCATACATTTTCTCACAGGCCAGATTAAGCCTAAATTGAAGGTTTTACGCACAGGCGTCTTTTCCAATTTATCACCAGTTATTGTTGACCCTAAAACAACTGAAACACACCAAAACTGTTTTTTTTTTTTTTTTTTTTTAAACTCGGTTGTAAATACATTTATTTTTGCTGTGAAAATTAACATTTTAACATGGGAGTCTATGGAAGTTCTTCATTTATGCAGCCAGGCCCCAATGGATGTGCAAGGTATTGTAAGTTTAGAATATTCAGTTTTGGCTTCATCGTTTAGCCCGGGATGTTGCTGCTTGGACTTAACACACTCAAGTACACACTTCACACCAGGGAGCCTGGTTCTTTGGCGTCTGGAAGTCAGGGCCGGTGCTTCATTTTCTGGGCGTGACAGCAGAAGAGGTGACTTCTCTCTCCATTAGCTCCAGTAAGGTTCACAACAAAAGTCCTTTACCCCTACAGCTGTAAGGTTGTGGTCATTCCATGTCCTGGGTTTGACAAGCAGGAGGGACTACATCATGTTTCTCCCTTGGAACCCTGTCCCTCCCCAGGTGAGATGGACATCATCTCTGGCCTTTCAGAGAGTGATGAGATCACCTCATAAGAACCTATGGTCATGATGGCCACACTGTTGTCATGGTAATGAAAACAGCAAACAGCCATATTGCTTTCAATACTTACCCAAGATCCTTTTACCAAAGATGGTAGATAGGCAGAGTAGGATCTCTCACAATGAGCCTCTTCCTGGAACCACGATCGCAAAGGACGGGGGGGGGGGGGGGGGGGGTAACCCCTTTATGCAGTGCAGTGCAGAGGCATGCTCTGTAACATTAAGGTGTATGACAGAAACCTAGAATTGCACAGAATATTTAAAAGCCTTACTTTTCTGAGCAATGGATATACATTTCAGACGTGGTATCTCCAATGGTATCTCCAAACCCCCTTGCCCATTTAGGAAAAATGTTGTGATAGCAAGCAAGTCAATCACATGCTGATTCATGCAGCCGATGATTGCTGCTTTACTCCCATATACTACCATTAAGTATTTTTCTCCACCTGTCAAACATCTTTGCTTGTACTGGCAAAGTACTCCAGTGGAGTACTCCAGCTTTCAAGAGTAGATATAGTGATAAAGGACTCAAATTAAGAGTTCCCTTTTTCAATATTTGCGAGACCTTGGCATTTTGTCCCATGCCTTAGGCATCTTCACACATAATCACCAAGTTGTATTAAGACATTCAAGGATGTTTATGAGTGGTTGTGTGTGTGTGCGCGCACGTGTGTGTGTGTGTGTGTGTGTGTGTGTAAGAGAGAGAGCAAGTCAATGTGGATGGATAAAATAGGAAGACCTCACTGTTGGCCTCTTCCGTTCTGTAGGTATGCCAGTGACAAGTGTTGTGGATTAAATAACTGTAAAAGAAATGCTGAGTTGGGTTTAACATTGTTCTGTAATATATTCATGTGTATTTCAGTATCTAAGTAAAACAAATGACTTTTTGCAGGTTGGGATGTCTGATCAACATTGACAGCAGCCACAATAGTAGCGCTTCATTGATAAATTCAAAAGTCCATTCACAACTGCAGCACTCCATTCACAAACAGAGACAAACAGGTGCAGAACAAATCACGTATAATTTCTTTTGCAGACAGCTTTGCTTCATGAAACATGTACTTAAGAGTTAAGACAGCATGTACAAAAAGACAACACGTAGGCTTTCTTGAGATGTGTAAAAAGCAACAGTATATAGTAACAACATAGAGCAACACAACAAAACATGAAAATCACTCATCAATGTTGCTTCATTGTGAAACTCCTAAAAGTCCTAGATTAGCTGGATGGAACGACCAGATGAGGATAGGGAAACCAGGTGGGATGTTCAGGCCACCATGTTAACACTGGGATGTGATCTGGGCCAGAATTTAGCCACCTGTGGGCCAAAAAGTACTGTTAGGTGGGCCAGAGTGCCTACTGCGGTGTGTGTGTGTGTGTGTGTGTATGTCTGTATGTGTATGTATGTGTGTGTGTGTGTGTGTGTGTGTGTGTGTGTGTGTGTGTGTGTGTGTGCAGGAGGCAGTGTAACTGGAGGTGGAGGAGCATAAGTCTTTCATGGTGTAGCACTGAGCAGAGGAGGAGAGGAGAGGAGGAGAGGAAAGGAGAGGAGGAGAGTGGTCCACATTGGTCCCTGTATACCATGATCTTTAATGCTCTGCACTTGGGTCCGTTCTCCAGTGGGCAGGTGTTAATTCCATATCATAGACTGGGACAACCATCCCCACCAGTGCTAGAAGATTATACTTCCTTTCTTTCTCTCTGGTCTGCCTTGTAAACTCTTTCTCTCTCTCACACACAAACAACACACTATCTCTCTCTCTCTCTCTCTCTCTCTCTCTCACACACACACTCTCTTTCTCTTTTTTCTCTCTCCCTCTCTCTTTCTTTCTCACACTCACAGGTTTGGTTTCCTTTCCCTCTCCCACTTTCCATCCCACACAATCAATCACAATCACAAACTCCCATCTTTGGGGATGTCCAACCCCAGCTGTTCTCCTAAGTCTTGTGCAGACCTGTTTCACCAAACACCAGGCCAAGACGCTGAGCACGGGTGCCAATGTCCATCACAGTCTGGGTTTGATCCACGATGCATGTCCAGGGACAAGCAAACAAAGCTGCTTTCAGACTTGGACTTTGGAAAAAGTTTTGTCGGAATTGACCATTCACACTTTAATGGCACAGCCAGAATTTTTCAACAAGGTGGGGGTGGGGCCTGCCTTCATACAACAGTCTGGAGATTTGAACCCCCATCATCCCCATCCAGTCACTTCCCTATGCTTCTTCCTACCTCTTCACATAATTTTTGGTGTTTTGATTCTCACCATGGATAGACAAAGAGAACAACTTTTTTAGAAGTTTTTTTTTTTTTTTTAAATTGCAGCACATTTGGAAAAAGGTCAGAAAGATTCATGTTAGCTTATGTCCTCCTTTTTGTAAGTCACTTTGGATAAAAGTGTCTGCTAAGTGTAATGTAATGAAATGTAATTTAGGAGTTCAAGGTAAGTCTGAGAGCAGCTTAAGTGGGTGACTATGGAGTTTAACCCAGTCGAGTCATCTTGTCGTGGTCACTAAGTGAAGTTACGTTGTAGTTAACTTAGTTAAACATACTTAACAAAACCTTTGTTTATACTATACAGTTTAGTCTCTCTCTGCAACACATGGATGCTCCACTCTGCTTTCTTCATGACTTCCTCCTCTTTATGCTCCGCTTCCCATTCATCTTCCTCCTCCTCCTCCACTTCCTCTTCCTCCTCCTCCACTTCCTCTTCCTCCTTCAGTCTTCAGCATCCTGGGGCCTTGCTGGTTTGTTATGAGTCAATCACGGTTCACGAATGACTGACCACACAGAGAGTCCCCCCACAGAACCTACTGCGGTTACCCCACACGTCTGAGTTTGTGTGTGTGAGTTTGTGTGTGTGCGTGGGTGTGTGTATGTATGTGTGCAGCACATGGAGGCAGTGTCAGTTAGTTGCAGATGAATCCTTATTAGTTAAGTATACACACACACGCACACACACAGACACACACACAGACAGACAGACAGAATTCGATGCAGAGGGGGAGGCCCATCTACCTCTGACTAGTTAAAAATATGCATGCACAAACACACATACACACACACACACACACACACACACACACACACACACACACACACACACACACACACACACACACGCACACACACACACACACACGCACACAGGCGCCACACACACACACAGGCACGCGCACACGCACACACACACACACACACACGTACACACGCACACACGCACGCACGCACACAGGCGCACACACGCTCACACACACAAACTGTGAAATACAGCAATGTTTTGTGCTGGTGAATTCCCCTGCTTGCTACATCGCTGTTTTTGCTTCTCCCTGTTGCACACTATTTCCCTCCTCCACTTCAAGAAAGACAGATGATGGTTAACTAAAAAGCCTTAAATGTCTCCCCTCTCTTTGCACTCTCTCCATCTTTCCCTGCTAGGAGCAGCTTGGAGGTGATGCTGATGTCAATCCTTTCTCTCTCTCTCTCTCTGTTTTTCTCTCTCTCTCTCTCCCCCTCTCTCGCTGTCTCTCTCTCTCTCTTTGACTATTAGTGGCAGGTCTACTCAGCTGAAGCTTGTCAGGTGTAGGAGCAGATCTCGGGACAGCTTGGAGTTGATGCTGATGCCAATCCTTCCATCCATCTTACCTCCCTCTCTGTCCCCCCCTCCTCTCTCTGTCTCCCACCCTCACTCACTCTCTCACTCACTCTCTCACTCACTCTCTCTCTTATTCACTCTCACTTACTGCCCCCCCCATCTCTCACTCTCTCTCTCCATCTCTCTCTCTCTCTCTCTCTCCCCATCTCTCTTTCTCTCCATCTCTCTCTCTCTCTCTCTCTCTCTCCCTCTCTCTCTCTCTCCATCTCTCTCTCTCCTCCTCCTCCTCCTCCTCTCCCTCCGTCACTGGCGGCTCCTCTCGCCCGTGGCGCGTCGGGTGTAGAAGCGGATCTCGGACAGCTTGGAGTTGATGCTGATGCCGATCTGGGCTCGCCTCACCGAGGGGAATCGCGCCAGCACGGCATCTTTACAGGAACCCAGCCAGACCGCCCGCCCCAACACACCAACACACACACACACACGCACCGCACACAGATGAACAGATAGACAGAGAGAAATACAAGACAGAGAGGACGGGGAAGGTTGGGTGGAGAGGGATAGATAGATGGAGAGAGAGAGGGAGGGAGGGGGAAGGAGGGAGGGGGAGGGAGGGAGAGACAGAAAGAAAGAGATAGAAAGATGGACAGAGGGAAATGAAGGGTTTATTCAGTGTCAGATTCTTGCCCACATATACAGCTTATATTTGGGTGCAGTGCTGAAACTGCTTGAGTAGCATGTAATATGATTCATGTCATGAGTCATATCATAACTGAACTAAACATAATAAACAAATAATCTAGACTGGAGAAGACAGTTTGCAAAAGACAGACTGGAGGAGAGTGTATGTGTATGTGTATGTGCGTGTGAGAGTGTGTAACATAAAATATAAAGGGTTTTAAAGAGCAGGTGCCTTCAAATGTGTGTGTGAGAACCAGATTCCAGGAGAGCAGGTGTCTGGACTGTGTGAGTTTTGTGTGACATGGACACCTGAACAACAGAGTGTGTGTGTGTCCGGAGTGTGTGTGTCTTATGGTGTGTGTGTGTGTGTGTGTGTGTGTGTGTGTGTGTGTGTGTGTGTGTGGTGCTGAGCGAGGAGAAGCATCATGGCCAACAGTCAAGACTGTGGCTGTCAGCCTCTAAATGCACCAAATGATGATGAATGGGGACAAGCGCAACAGTTACAAGTCTGCCATATCAGTGTGTATGTGTGTGTGTGTGTGTGTATGTATGTGCATGTTGTGTGTGTATGAGAGAGAGTTTGTGGTTTTGTGTGTGTGTGTGTGTGTGTGAGAAAGACAGAGTTTATGTGTGTTGTCAGATGACATTGGTGGTTATGTGTGCGTGTGTGATTATTTGTATGTGCATGTGTGCCTTAAAATGCATTACGTTTCTGGGGGCCAACTGCTGTGAGGATGTTATGTGTAAGTGTGAGTGTGTGTGAGTCGAGTTTGGGGGGGGGGGGGGTGTCAAAGGGGTGTGGAGGTTTTGTGTGTGTATTTACACATGTATATGTGTGTGTGTGTGTGTATTTATGCTGTGTGTGTACCGTAGATAGCGTTGAGCTTGTGTGGATCCAGGGCGATGTGGTGGTTGTGTGTGTGCGTGTGTATGTATATGTGTGTGTATTTATGCTGTGTGTGTACCGTAGATAGCGTTGAGCTTGTGTGGGTCCAGGGGGGCGTGGTGGTTGTGGAAGGGGGAGGTTTTGCTGCTGCCTCCTCTCAGGTTGCTGTGGAGGAGCGTCTGCTTGTCGAACACGCCCACCAGCAGATTGCGCACCATCGCCGTGGGCGTCGCGCTCTGATTGGCTCGCCGGAGCGCCCTGGCATCACACAGCACTCCGGAACCCAGGAACACTTCCTCCTGCTCCACCTGCAACACACACAAATGTTGGGTGCCCACACAACACACACACACACACACACAGACACACACACACACACACACACACACACACACAGATATAAACACTACAACCATAGACATACCGACATTATTAGCAAAAAAAAGGAAACACACCTGTGTGGTGTTGTGTATTGTTTTTTGTTTTTGCCAGTGATCTGTCAGTGTGACGTATTCCTTTTAGTGTTCAAACCCATGTTGTGTTCAGTCTGCTGTTTCCCCCAAATGACTGTGACCAAAGACAGAAGTGTGTGGCATGAAAAGGAGAGACAAGTGAGAAGAAAAAGGCAGACTCCTGAGGTCGTGAGGTACTGTGCTGCTCACTTGGGAATCGGCTACACATTTCATGAACTCAATAAAACTCAATAAAACCACAGCTGAGGGGAGAAACGACACGAGTGAGAGAGAGAGAAAGAGAGAGAGAGAGAGATAAAAACGAAAAGAGAGATCCATATCCCCACCTGAAAAAAAGGAGGAGCAGAAGATACAAAGGGAGGGAGAAACAGAGAGGGAAAAAGAGAGGGGGAGGAGACATAGAGAAGGTAAAAGAGAGAGAGGGAGAGAAAGGGAGGAAGACGGAAGGAGAAAAGGGCGGTGGTCCACCTGTGGAGACATTGATCAGGACGTTGACCAGGATGTGGAGTTATTGATTAGGATATTGAGCAGTGTCTGCGATATTCGCTCTTCCTCCACTAAATCACCTGAGGAGAGGAAGAACACTGAGCAACACCACCCCAGGGAGAGAGAGAGAGATAGAGTGAGAGAGAGACACACACAGACACATAACACACACACGGGGTGTTAAAGACACACACAAACACACACACACACACACACACAAACACACACACACACACACACACACACACACACACACACACACACACACACACACACACACACACACACACACACACACACACACACACAGAGGTGGCTGGCTGCACTCACATGGCGGTAGTGGCCTTGGTTGTGGCTGCATCCAGAGGGCCGGCCCCTCACCTCCGTCTTCAGGCACGGTGTGGGCCCACACGCCCCCATGGCAGGCACCCGCGGCCCCAGCTCACACAGAAACGGCCCCAGCTCCTCCTCAAAGTCATCGTCCAGCTCGAACTTCATCGCCTCGCCCACCACCCGCCCGTCCAGGCTGCCCGCCAGGTCCAGGCCGTTCCCGATGCTCCCGTTAATCCCGTCCAGGTCGTCGTGCCTGCTGCGGAGCAGCTCGGAGAGGGAGGTGATGGGCTCCGCCGGGCCCAGGTCTGCTTCCTGCCATGGCATGAGGCCATACCTGTTGTCGGAGTTGGCCATGGAGGAGACACCGGGCCCCGAGGAGGAGGAGGAGCAGGACGAGAGGGAGCAGAGGAGGTCCGGCTGCCCAAGGTTGGGGCCTGTAGAGGGAGTGTGGCCTGTGTTGTAGAAGAGAATAGTCTTTACTGTGTCATAGGGATAATCTTTCTCACACATCATTCACTTAATTTTTATATTCCAAGCAGCAGATGTGTTTACTTAGTTAGCAGCATCCCAAACATACACAGTAACACCAACACTGACAACACCGCACATATTTCCACCAACATTTCCCACATACACAGCCCTATAGACATATAACATAAATACATATAGCATACATACATGTGTTGGGGTTGTGGCATGTGTTAGGAGGGTGACTTGTGTTGGGGGGGTGGCCCGTGTTGGGGGGGTGCCCTGTGTTGGGGGCAGGGGCTAGAGTCTGCCTCATGGCGGAGAGAAGCCCAGGGATCTCTGCAGGGTCACAACACAAGACAGGGCAATTAAGATCATTATAACACACACCATTACAGTTACTCATATTACTTAATCACACACACACATACCGGCACACACACACACACACACACACACACCATCACAGCTTTTTTAATCACTATCACACACACACACACACACACACACACACACACACACACACACACAGGCTCCATATTACTCAATCACAAGCACACCATCACAGCTTTACTGGTAAAATTGTGAGGTAGAGAGAGAAGGACCTGTGCTGGGAAGCTGTCATTTGGTGATCTACTGCCAATAGTGAAGCTATGTTGTGGTTCTGTTCTGGCTGTAATGCGATTTTGATAAAGCTCTGACGCGATACTCATCTTGTCTTGATTGCTGTGCATTGGGCTGAATCTTCACCCTCTACAAACGGTCCTGTCTCTACACCTGCTCTGGCTCCTAAATTCCTCACTCTTGACAAACAGATCTTTAAAGGTGGTAGTCTGCCAAACGTTTTATCTGTGTGTAAATATTAGTGAGTAAATATACTGTGTAAATACAATCAAAACCTCTTTACACAAGAGAGGTAAATCCTGGCTGGACAGAGTATAGTCTCACTTAGGCGCCTTTTAAACCCCCCAGGGACAGTTTGGGCTGGCCTTGGGCCAAACTACACCAATAAGGTTTAATCTGAGCAGAAGTTTAGTTTATTTATTTGTCCTGTGTATTCGTCCTGTTTATTCCTCACCCTTGACGAGCAGGTCTTTGAGGTGGTGATTCTCCGCCTCCAGTCGGGCCATCTCCCTCTCCAGCTGCTGGACCCGCACCCTCAGCATGGCCAGCTCGTCCGCCTGCGAGGCACACAGTGTGCCCGGCTCCAGCTTCAGAGGCTGGAGACAGTGTGGAGGACAAGAAGCATTAAATGGAGTCTGCTGGGCGCAGAGGGGAAGTGAGCAATTTGCACCAAATCTGGTGCAAATTATCTTCTCTCTTCTTTTTGTGTGATGACTGTATTTTGTACCCAGTCCCTGTATGAAATAAACTATACTGAGGTTTTAGAAAATGGCCAAGAAGCTTGAGACCTTTCTATATCTGTCTGAGGTTACCAAGAGGGACCAAAAATGTTTCCGCTATAGGATTTTTGGTGGTATTTTGTTACGTCTTTCCTTAAATCCTTAAAAGGTCATCATCGTCATCCCAGTCCACAAAAAGACTGACATTTGAATGCAAATCATTGCACAATTACACCACCACAATAATCTATAATAACATATTTTTTAAATCCACCTTTGGCATCACACTACAGGTAGAAAGGAAAAGGGAAGAAAATCCAGCCTGAAAGGTAGACTGACATTTTCAAACCGGCATCTTTCAAAATGTGGAGCTGCTAAAATAGCAGTGATTACTGGAAAGAAGCCACTGTCAAACAGGAACAAACCAACCCTGCAAAACTGGAGAGGTAAAGATATAATTGCTATTCTCCTCACACAGGAAAAGAAATGTCATTGCCAACGTCTTTGATGAATTTCAGATTAAATAAAACATGATTGTTCTTGAAGTTTCTTTTATTTTTGAAAAACCTATTAGCCAACCTAAGAAATAAAACAGCAGAAATTGTGGTTTGCTCCCTGAAGGAAGGAGGGAAAAAAGGGCAAATATTATAATCTGTCATCTCACTCATTAATATGCAAATTGAATGGTGTTTAGTCAGTGGTTTTACTGTGTGGGCAGGGTTGTTATATGCCACATCATATTTGAGGAAATGCACAAAACATTACATTGATGCAGTTTCAATTTGAATATTAATGAGCTTTACATCATTTACCAGTCCCCAAGCTCGAGCAGGTGGCTAGGTTTATTAAAGTATACACAACAAATATTTTTACGAGCCATGACTTCAATCATAGTTATTTTCACTGGGGAGTAATCCTATTTTAAAGCCTTGCAAGTAGCACACGTTTGCATTTGATCACATTGCCCCGTGCCAATAACCCGACACTTTTGAGGCCTGCTGACACTTACACTAGTGTCACTTTAATATGCTGGTTAATGAAGCAACACACATTGGAGGGAACAAAAACGGTCTGATACTACCAAGCATTATGATGCGTTAAACTGCGTTGCATAAGCCTGTATTAAAACTTTCAAGCGTGTGTGTGGAGAACTGTTGTGTTGTCGCTAAACACTTACAATCCTTACCTAGAATTACCAATTTAATCTTGTGTTGTTTTCAGAACGGTACAAATTACGCTTACAATGTTTAAATTGAATAAATCACAATATGTTTTACAACCAACAATGGCCCAGGTTTGTTTGCTAAACCATAATAAAAAACGCCTCAAAGGATTCAATATGTGGCATCTGCTGTCCACAGTCCACTAGGCCCAATAAAGGTACACTAAAAATGTAATAACGCAAACAAATGTTCCACACACAAGACACAAAAAAAATGTTCAGGTGAACAGTAGGCTATAGTCAATCAGGAATTATTGATAACTCCAGGCGTGAATCATACTTACAGCACGTCGATTGTCATCTACTCATCTTACTCGGTAAGTTTGACTTTCTTTAATACACAAAGCACGTATATAACTTTGAGTTAATCATGAGAGTATTCTTTAAATTCGAAATACTCTCATGTATGCAAAGCTACGTAGTAGCCATAAATGTATCGGATGAAGTGACTCAAGCCTGATCAAAATAATAACTCGTGGTATATGTCAACAACATGTCAAGCTACGGTAGTCAGATGTCAACATTACAAGTAAAATTGCTTTTATGTTTGGCCTAGCTTTGGGGGTTATAGCGTATTCTTGGTTGAAGCGAATGAATTGCAACAAGACAGCTTACTCTGAATTCAAACGGGTCCTGTGCGGCATGCGCGGCACCGTTTGATATGCCGCCCCCGTGATAGTGGAGCTGCTGCGACTCCAGCATGTCGTTTCTGTTCTCGGAACGCTCCTAACTTGCCTTTAATCAACGGATTGCTGTCACTCATACCGCGACATGCATCCAAACGCTAGTGAGCTAGCTACTTAAACATGCGTGAGAAGGCTTCCGTCAACAAACAAAGGTTTCCGGTATGACGTAAAGCTAAAGTACAGTAGGCCCTTCGACAAAACAAGGCATCAGAGCAATGCATATTCTTCAAAAATTGATCACTACAGCAATTTTTAATTTATTGCAGTAGATAGTTTCCATCCGAATGCGTGCTTTTCGACCTCCGAACCAATAATGGTTGACACCATTTCCCACCTTGCATTGCGGTTGTGGGCATGCCCAGTGCAATTCGACAACAAAGTGGCTCGTCTGTAACTGTGACCGTCCACATTCAGTCCGTGGTTTGTAGGCTATAGGAGACACAAAATTCTTCTGTGTCGACATGAAGTCCGAACTTGAAAAGTCGTCATCGTCATGATAGGTACGTGTACAGGCATGAGACAAATTACTTATTTGATAGGATTGACACGGTTTGCCTGTCTTCAAAATAAGCCCCTATAGCAATGCTAGCTAACATTCAGTGAACTTAGAAGTTGACTTTGCCTAATGTCATGCTCAGCCTGTGCGGCGTGCCTTTCCTGTCTGTAAGATTAGGGTGACTCGTAGCCACTTGCAGTTCACGAACTGTACACGACTGTAGGTTTATGCCCACCTGCACCGTCGAAACGTTCAAATGCCGACTTGTACATTACAAAACATGTCCACTGACTTCATCTACTGTAGATAATAAAATATAGTTAACATGATATCATTTTAACCTTGTTATATTGAAGTAAGAACAGAAAACTTGACAACAGGCTCTACGGGTATTGCACAGTCAAAAATCAGTCCACCTAGGTTTTATAATGGTATAATGGTATAATGTGATATGTTTAAAACATATTAATCACAGGAGTGTTATCCCTGTTGACAGTTTTTAAAGTACACGGCAGCATAGTATGTTGTGGTATTGTAGCATATATTTTGGTATTACTACTTTACTATACATTCAGTACAGTAGGCCTATAGTTATAAAGCCTACATTTGCCTACATCAGTCAGTTTCCTTGCAGGAATCATCTATCATAAGATACACACTTTTACCAGAGATTTTCTTTTATACACTGAAGAAATTGTCCATAGAAAAGCATGGGGATACTTCGTAAAGCCAATATGACGAGTGTCTGGAAATATCCCGCCTGTACCACTGCTAAGAGCCAATCATCTGCCTAACTGTACAAATAGTGTACCAATCATGTTGCAGTATCGTGCTCCACTGTACCACATTTTCCATGCAGTGAAGCACTGCGCGTGCACAGTTCAAAATAACCTGTGAGAAAAAGGGCTTTTAAAGCTTTATTTTGATACAAATCAGCAAACGTTTCCAGACATTACAATTAAGTACTTGTTGTGATTTCAACCATGTATTTGTATGTCCCTCAGTCACCGGAGAGTGTCTCTCCATTCATTTAGGCAGGGCCTGGTCTTCTTAACCTGAAATAGATGCCAGAAGGCCTTGCCAATATGGCAGCCGAGTGCAGGCACTTATCTAGAAGGACTTTGCTAGTACCACAAAATCCTGAACAGACAATATTCATCTTGTTTCTGGGTGTCAGCCCTCACAGCTGCCTGTGGCATTGCATTGTGGGTACACAGCTTGTCAGCCATCATGCTCTCTGCACTGTCATTTATCGTAGAGCCTCTTCACATGATGCTCTCTGCCTTGTCATCTAGAATCTAGAACCTCTTTGCATCATGGTCTCTGCCTTGTCATCTAGAATCTAGAACCTCTTCACATCATGATCTCTGCCTTGTCAACTAGAATCTAGAACCTCTTCACATCATGATCTCTGCCTTGTCAACTAGAATCTAGAACCTCTTCACATCATGGTCTCTGCCTTGTCATCTAGAATCTAGAACATCTTCACATCATGGTCTCTGCCTTGTCATCTAGAATCTAGAACCTCTTCACATGATGCTCTCTGTCTTGTCATCTAGAATCTAGAACATCTTTGCATCATAGTCTCTGCCTTTGTCATCTACAATCTAGAACCTCTTTGCATTATAGTCTCTGCCTTGTCAACTAGAATCTAGAACCTCTAAACATCATGGTCTCTGCCTTGTCATCTAGAATCTAGAACCTCTTTGCATCATAGTCTCTGCCTTTGTCGCCTAGAATCTAGAACCTCTTCACATCATGGTCTCTGCCTTGTCATCTACAATCTAAAACCTCTTTGCATTATAGTCTCTGGCCCGACGCAGTGTGAGAAGGTGGGAGGTGAAAACACAGTGAACCTGCTTCAGTCGGCAAACAAATGTGTGTTCGCCCTCCCTGCAATGTGTCACGTGTTTTCATTTCACAGGTCCTACTAACAGGTTGAAGCATTCACACTGCCTGTGGTGTATGGATTACAACTACATTACCTGTTGATTTGCATTTTGGTGCATTCATAATGCCTGTACACTTTCTGTGTACTGCCTGAGTTGGTTCTGCAGATGCAGACACAGCGCAGACAGTATGAACTAGGTCAGATTTATTCTGACCTTTTTTATAATGTTGGAGCATTGTGTGTTAAAGCATTAAAAGCTGGAGCAGTGTGTACCACGAAAACTGAACGGAACCTGGAACACTGTGTTGGGTTGTTTGGTAACTGACGTGGAGGCACTGCATTGGGCTTCTCAGTGACTGAGTGACGAGCACTGTGTTGAGTTGCTCAGTGTCTTAAGCAGGAAAACTGTTTTGGGTTGCTTAGCGACTGGAGCAGGAAAACTGGTTTGGGTTGCTTAGTGAGTGAGGCATTAAAACTGTGTATGGTATTTTTTACATTCTGGCTGTAGATGATACCAGGGTTAAAGGATTAAAGCTACAAAGTCAACAGATTATTTAAAAAATACAAGTTCAAGCTCCATGTGCAGAGCTTTACAACTGCATATTATACTGGTTTATTACTGCAAATTATGCTATATTTTTATATTAACCACAGATAAACTTCACGTGCGGTCATTGCTTAACAAGTCTGTAATTTCAACTGTGCAGTTTTGGGTCATTCCTGATATTTATATTAAAATCCGTCAGCTACTCATAAGTGCTAAGTTGTAGGCAACAGGACTTCTATTTGGAGCTTGAAGACATCAGCCTTTTATCCACCAGCTAGCATGCTAGCTGTCTCTATCTTGGCCCTAGCAAGGCAGGTTTGCTGTAATACCTCCATATGTTTGACTAGCCCAAACACGAGCGTGTCCTGTAAACACAGAGACAAGTGCGGGGTGTCCAGCAGAAACAGAAACAGAAGAAAGTAGCATGTCGACTGGCTGTGTTAAGCACCAAAGGCAGGGTCCAACACCTGGCACGGCAGACATCGCTGGCTCTTGTGAGTTGATTGGCTAACTGAGCCCAGGAGTAGATACGCTGACGGGCTGCCTGTCAGGGTGATTGACTTGCAGGGATGTGTGAGTGTGAGTGTGGTGTGTGTGTGTGTGTGTGAGTGTCTGTGTGAGAGAGAGAGAGAGAGCGTGTGTGTGTGTGTGTGTGTGTGTGTATAGGGGGGTCATGGGGAGGGGGGGCTGCTGTCTGACACCCCAAATCCACAGCACCGCTGGCGTGCCATGCCGGGCTGGTCCCTGGCTGAGCGATAGCGTCTGCTGAGACTGTCCTCGGGCCCCAGCGAGCGAGCGAATGAGGCTGACAGCGTGTCTATTGTGACGGCCGGCAAATCCGTCCTAATGCCCAGTGCAGCCGGCAGCTCCTGGCCCTCACTTAGAGCCAGCCGACGGGCTTAAAGCGGCCGCCCCAGCTCTGGACATTAGCAGGGCTATTACGGCGGCGTGGATGATTGAACGGATCAGTCCAGGCGTGTGTGGAGTGCCCATGAATGGCATTATCGATCCGGGACTGGAATTCTAAAGAGGCAGCCCTTATTGAGCGCCTGGATAAGATCCTTCCTTGCCTGCCACTGCTTTCCATTACACTCACTCACTGCTGGGAGGCGTGTGTGTGTGTGTGTGTGTGTGTGTGTGTGTGTGTGTGTGTGTGTTTGGTT
>CM059286.1:20565590-20570590 GCA_030347295.1 Setipinna tenuifilis
TGTGCACGTGTGTGTGATGCGCACACATGGTGGCATATGCATAGATACAGGGGTATATGTTTAGGTGTGTGTGTGTGTGTGTGTGTGTGTGTTTTTGCATGTGTCTCTGTGTGGCTGTTTCTGTTTACAGGTAGATTTTTGTGTGTGGATGTCTTGAAGCAGACTTGTTTGCAATTCTGTGCGTGTGTGTGTGTGTGTGTGTGTGTGTGTGTGTGTGTGTGTGTGTGTGTGTGGACCCAGGGGGATTTGGCAGGCGTGTGTGTGTTGGGGCTTTGATTGGGGCCACATCTGTAAAGTTAGCATGCGCTGGCGTTTGAGGGGAAATCTGCAGCTTTGCTAAGGATGGACCTGGGCCTGCCTGGAGGCTTAGCATGCCAGATAAGCCCCCGACTCTCCCTCCATCTCTCTGCCTCTCTTCATCTGTCCATCCACACCTCTCTCTCCATCTCTCTGCCTCTCTTTATCTGTCCATCCCCAACTCTCTCTCCATCTCTGCCTCTCCATATCTGTCCATCCCCCACTCTTCCTCCATCTCTGTGCCTTTCTTTATCTGTCCATCCCCAACTCTCTCTCCATCTCTGCCTCTCTTTGTCTGCTTATACACAACTCTCCCTCCATCTCTGCCTCTCCATATCTGTCCATCCACAGCTCTTTCTCTCCATCTTTTTTTCTTTATTTGTGTATATCCTGTTCTCTCTTTATGCCTTTTTTTATGTATCCTAATTCTCGCTTCCTATCTCTCTTTCTCTTTATCTGTCTACACCTAATTCTCTCTCTGTTATTTTTATGTATCACATTTTATGTCCTTTCATTTAGCTCTTTCTTTATTTCCTCCCTCTCCTCCACACCTGCTACTCCTTCTCTTCCTCCTCCTCTCTTCCTCTCCTTCCAGCCAGTCCCCAAGTGTCTCTTTCAGTCCTTTTCTCTCTTAATCCATCCCTCACTTTTCCTCTCCTCTTTTTGTTCCTTTCTCTTCTCCTCCCCTCCTCTCCCCTTTGCTCTCCTCTCTCCTTTCTTCCCCCCTCCCTTCTGCTCTGCCCCCCCTCCCTCCTCTCCTCGCTTTTCTCCTCTCTCCTCTCCTCTCCTTTCCTCTCTCTTTTGTGCTCTCTTCCTACCTCCCCTCTCTCCTCTCGCCTCCTCTCCTCTCCTTCTCCTCCCCCCCCACCTCTCCTCTTCTCCCTCTTCCTCTTCCTCTCCCTCTTCCTCTTCCTCCTCATCCCCCTCTCTTTTCTCCTCTCCTCTCTTCTCTTCTCTCCTTCCCTTGTGTCTGTGGGCTCTTTCACTCTTTTAAGTCTTGTGGGCTTTGAAGTGGAGTCGACTGCGTCTCACTCTGTGGATCTCCATGGAAACGCTTGGATTTTATCCACAAAAGGGCTTGCTAGTGTGAGACTGCTCTACAACTTTCCTCTGCCAGGTGTGTGTGTGTGCGTGCGTGCGTGTGTGCGCACGTCTGTATGTGTGTATGTGCGTGTGTGTGTGTGTTTGTGCATGCATGTGTATGTGTTTCTCTCTTTACTTTCTCTCTCTTTGTCTTTCTCTCTCCCTCCCTCTCTCCCTGTGTGTGTGTGTGTGTGTGTGTGTGTGTGTCTGTGTGTGCATATGATGAGTGCTTTGTAGTACCCCCTCTTTATTAATAAGCTAATCTGCCAGTCAAGTTCCATGAGCCTAAATCTCTCTCCAGCCAAAATACAAGTGTGTGTGTGTGTGTGTGTGTCTGTCTGTGTGTGTGTGATAGAGAGAGACAGGAGAGAGAGTGCATGCCTCCTAAAATAATCTCATTTAGTTGCTGGCTGTCACAGTGAAGTTTAGTAATCCCAAAAGGTTCCTCTTCATCCTCCTCTCTTCCCCTCTGCCCCCCCCCCCCATCACTCACCCCCCCCCCCCTTCCTCCCCTCTTATACTTCCTCTCCTTCTCTTTCTCCTTTTCTTCTCTTTCTCTTCTCTCACCCTGTCTTCCTCCCTCCATCTCCTCTCCCTGGCGTCTCCATTCAACACACATTTCACTTCTGTTTACTTCCTCTCACTCTCACACAAATTCAAAGACTCTTGGTAAGCAACAGTGTGTGTGTGTGTGTGTGTGTGTGTCTGTGTGTGTGTGTGTGGATGAGGATTAATGAAAATGCAGGTATGAGTATTTGTGTGTGTGTGTTTTGGGGACGTCTGCACGTATGTGAAACAGAGTGTGGGAAAATTGTGTGTGTGTGTGTGTGTGTGTGTGTGTGTGTGTGTGTGTGTGTGTGTGAGGTAAAAAAAAAAATGCAAAAAAAAATTCAACCTTTTAGATGTTGTTCTAGGAAGCTTGTTCTAGGAAGCTTTACTTGTTTCCTTTTTTATTTAACTCGTCCAAAACAGGAAGCTCCGTGGGGGGTCCTGAAGTTGAATGACTTTGTGGACTGATAACTGGGCCTATTTACCCATTTTGCCATCCAATAGCATTAAAGAACAGAACAACAGGACCCATTAATAGTGTAAATGTGGTTTGGAAAAGAAAAAAAATAATATTTATTTATTTATTTAGGTTTAAATCAGATGTTGTGATATCACAACACTGGGCCTCAGGGGGTTAAGCCTGTGGATGAATGCTAGGGTACTGTATGGCTGGCCACTTTCAGGAACCCTAAAACACATACAATGAGGGAGGTTAGTGTTTCATAAATGGAGCCCTGGATTCCAGAGCATGGTACAGATATCTAGAGCAATTTAAATACACCCTCTCTGGTGTGCTCTGTCTTTATTTCTCTCTCTCTCTCTCTCTCTCTCCCTCTCTGTTTCTCTCTCTCTCTCTCTCTCTGTCTCTGTCTCTCTCTCTCTCTCTCTCTCTCTCTGTCTCTGTCTCTGTCTCTCTCTCTCTCTCTCTCTCTCTCTCTGAACCCTAAATAGTAGATTTAACAAATCTAATGTGTATGTGAGTAGTGGAACTATGTGTGTGTGTGTGTGTGTGTGTGTTTGCGCGTGTATATTTGTTTTTGGCAGCAGGTTATCTGTTCACCTCTGTGTCTGTGCCTCTTTATCACACCTTGCCAGCACCACTAAGCCTCGTCTACACAGCCTCTCCACACACACACACACACACACACACACACACACACACACACACACACACACACACACACACACACACACACACACAGTCTCTCTCTGCCCCCCTCTCTGTCTCTCTCTCTCTTTCACTTTCTCTCTCTGTCTCACACACACACACAATTCTTTTATCCCCTTTACTTCACCGAATCTTCAGCATGTAAGGTGTGTGTGTGTGTGTGTGTTTGTGTGTGTGTGTGTGTGTGTGTGTGTGTGTGTATGCGCTCAGTGTTTCTGGTCTTTTTCCACATTTGTACAGGTGTGCACCTGCAGTTTAGGCTTTATCAACAGGTAAACATCTGCTGAGATGATCTCAGCTACACACACCCAGCACACACATGTGCTAGACACACACACACACACACACACACACACACACACACACACACACACCTACACACCTGCACATTTGGTGAACACACACACACACACACACAGTCTTACCCTGATTCGTCAGGAGTCTTCGGGGCACTGGAAGGAGGGGTGTGTGCGTGCGTGCGTGCGGGCGTGCGTGCGTGTGTGCTTGTGTGTGTGTATGTGTGTGAGGCACAATCTTAAAATGGCTTAGTCATGGTTCAGTCATTCACTCTTGAAGGAAATGTAGACAAAACAACACACACACACACTCACACGCACACACAAATCACAGTCCTCATCTAGGGTAAAATCAAAAGGTTTTCCAGGTAAGGTCACACATTGTTTCACTAGCATCCTATAAACACAAACACACACACACACAGTCACACACAAACACACACACACACAGTGTGGCGTCCTTAGATTGGATCATTCTGGTCTTCCGGTGGGGGGAGGGGGAGGGGGGGGTCATTTAGCAGTGTGTCTTGTATTTGGGGTGGCGTAGGAGGGTATTAAATGTCAGGTGAAGTAGGAATGGGTGGGGTGGGGTGCAGACCTGCCATGTTTTATTCATACTCCTGTTGCATGATGGGTAATGTCAGTGAGTGCAGAGAGAGCGCGTTGGCGGGGGTGGGCGTCATTGATTTCCTCCATAAATAAGCATCTTTGTAAGCACGTCAGCGTTTGATTGAGCTTTCAAATGCTAATTCAGAGGTGCCGTCTCCCTGCAATGCAATCAGAGCTTTGTGTGTGTGTGTGTGTGTGTGTGTGTGTGTGTGTGTGTGTGTGTGTGAGTGTGTGTGTGTGTGTGTGTGATTTTTCTTACTTCCTTCTTTTCTCCTCACTCATTGAAACCAAAGAAGTGAAAATCGTGCCCTTGAACAGACAGGGAGGAGGGAGTCTGAGGTGACAGGTGAGGTGACAATGAGGAACAGCAGCGTCACATTAAGCCCACAGACAGACAGACAGACAGAGACCTGTCCCAGTGCCTGCACCGCACATATACATTCTGTAACATAATGTCTGCTTAATGCTGTCAATGCCTGTTTCAGCAAACAGCTCCATGCAGTAGACTGACTCGACACTCTTATCCAGGGCTACCTCCAGTCAATGAGATAGAGGGACAGTCCTTCCTGGGGAAATGTGGGATTAGATGCCCCCCTCAGAGGGTGCGTCAGCCATGGACAAGGGTGCAGGAGAGCGCTGGCTATTCACTCCCCCACCCACAGATTATTTTCCTACTGGTTAGAGAAATCGAACCTGTGGCCCTCCAATTCTAAGACCAACCCCTTAACCATGAAGCTAGAGTTGTCCCAAGCGTTATCAGAATATGAAAATGTAACATGCCCACATGGGGCTTAAACAGACTGATTGGTCATTTATTATGGCTTCATTATACAGCTCGTTAGAGTGTTGTCAAATGTGCCATTGACTTTTGAATGGGCCACTTCAACATCCAGATTTGGGGTCCGCTTCGCATCGAGGTCCTGCATCACTCTGTCAGGGCTTCTTATGCCACGAGAGTGACCCCCTCACCAAACACGATCTCTTATGCATCACCCTGG
>CM059286.1:20575590-20580590 GCA_030347295.1 Setipinna tenuifilis
TTTCTCTCTCTCTCCCGCTTTCCTTCCCTCTCCCCCTCTCTCTCTTTCTCTGCCCCTCTCTCCCTCCCTCACCCACTCTCTTTTTCTGTCTCTCTCTCTCTCTCTCTCTCCCGCTCTCCTTCCCTCTCCCCCTCTCTTTCTCTCTCTCTCTCTTTCTCTCTCTCTCCCACTCTCCTTCTCTCTCCCCCTCTCTCTTTCTCTGCCCCTCCCCCACCCCCCCAGTATGAGCGGTACCAGCGGTATGCGACGGAGGAGTGTGTGTTGGGCATGGGGGGGGTGTTGTGTCCAGCGCCGGGCTGTGGGGCCGGTCTGCTGCCGGAGGGTGACCACCGCAGGGTGCAGTGTGAGCTGGCTGATGGACTAGGCTGCGGGGTAAGACACACACACACACACACACACACACACACACACACACACACACACACAAACAAGCACACACAAATACACACAAACAAACACGCACACACTAGCACACACACTCACAAGCACACACTAACACACACACACGCAGACACACAGGGACACATGCACTCGCACACGCACACACACACTCACAGACACACGCACAGTCACACATACACACACACGCGCACACAGACATACAGGCACGCTTGCACACATTACACATTCCTACATATTCACACCACACACTCACATATGAATACATATAGATATTCCCTTTTGTTAAGCATGCAGATACACACACACAACCATACTGCTGTGCACACACCACACGCACATACACATACAAATACATATTCACATCGCGCACTCAAGCACACACATGCACAAACACACACACACACACACACACACACACACACACACACACACACACACACACACACACCTGCATCTTTTGCTAAAACCAGTTGGGTAGTTCCATCTGTTGTTCCACCTGTTGTGAACTGAAGTGAGTATGTATGCATCTGTGCTTGTGTGTGTGTGTGTGTGTGTGTGTGTGTTGATCTGTCCCTGCATATAAACATATCCCCTAGCTTCAGCTTGCACATACCTCACTCCTCTGTCAATCTGGTGAGGGAGTGTGTTGGGGTTGTGTATTAAAAGCAACGAGAGGCGTCTGTCTGCTCACACATTCGTGGGCTCTGTGTTTTGGGTCAAGTCAGGTCTGCAAGCTGTTGTTATTATTTTAATATTATTTTTATCATGTTTCTTAAGCTACCTATGCTATACACAGTGTGTTCAAACGACATGTTTATCATCTCCATGCCATTCCCTAGTTAGGGCTGTGATGCTGCACCAACTGCATGCATTTACATAGACCCATAAGCCTTAAATGGGGGGTGGGGGGGAGTTGAGGCTGAGTTTAAAGGGGGGGAAAGTGGTCCATGGGTCTGAAAAACTTTGAGAGGCGCTGGGTTAAGTAACTATGTCTACCCCAGAAAGTTGTCTCATTGTTGTAGCCCTGTGGTTCATCCTCATTAAGCACTATTATAGAGTTGGGCAGGAAGGCCCCCCATTATGCCTCCATCACTCTGCCCTCCACGGCCTTCTGTTCCACCTTTGTGTTTACTTGGCAACACTTCCTGGTCCCCCCCCGCGACCCTCTGTGTCCTCGACACCAAGGTAGGGAGGGAGATACAATCACCGCACCGGCAACTGAGGTGCAATTAGCCGCTCATCTGCATGTTGTCGCCTAATGAAGCTGTCGATTAGAGATTAGTGTGTGTGTGTGTGTGTGTATGTGTGTGTGTGTGTGTGTGTGTGTGTGCGTGTGCGTGTGCGTGTGTGTGCTGTCGTGATTGGAGATTAGAGTGCAGTTCAGCACACATTAACACCAAGTGATTGCATGTTTGCAAACAGGAACATCATCATTACAAGAAAAGCGACAAGAGAGAGAGGAGGAGAAATAGAGAGAGAGAAAGAGAGAGAGAAAGAGTAACATGGACAGATGGAGAAAGAGAGGAAGATGGGGAAGATTAAAGAGAGATGGAGAAAGAAAAGTATAGAAAGAGAGGATTGAAAGATTTAAGAGAGATGGAGAATGGAAGACACATTCGCAAACATTGTACTGTTTGTATCTTTTTGCTGTGTTGGTGTGTGTGTGTGTGTGTGTGTGTGTGTGCGCGCGCGTGCGTGCTGCCTGTATTGTTCAGGGAGTATTCTGACATCAGCAAACCTTTAGTGTGTGTGTGTGTGTGTACACCTTAGTAAAACAGTTTTACTTGACACCAAACATGCAGGTGAATGCGTCATCACAGGAGCAGAGCAAAGCAGAGGGGAGGGAGAGATGTACAGAGGCGAGTGAAGGAGAGCAGCGTTGAAGATAAAAAGGAAAAGAGCGGAATATGGGAGAAACAGAGCACCTGTCAAAACCCTTCAGCTGTTCTCTTCATCTGGGATAGAGCGTGCAGAGGAAAGAGAAGGAGGGAGCGAGAGATGGAGGGAGGGAGAGATGGAAGGAGAGAGGGATGGAGGGAGAGATGGAAGGAGAGGTGGATTGAATGTCATGTTGAGGATGGAGAGAAGGAACACGGAGAAAGAGAGAAAGTATAGCTGCCAGGATGCATCAGCTGTTCTCCTCCTCTTCAGGAGTAGAGGTGTAAAGAGAAGTAGTAGAAAGGGAAGGATTGGAGAGGAAGAGAGGAAAATGGAGAGAAAAAAGAGGTGAGTAGATTTGGTAGGAGAGGAGAAGACATCTGCTTCTCCTCTAAAAAAAGTTCACATCCTCCATTTGCTGGAAGAATGTGCAGGAAAGAGAGAGAGGGACAGAGAAAAATAGGGAGACAGAGGGAGCAAGGTAGAGGGAGAGAGAGATTTAGTGCTCGGTAATTAAACCATAGCTTTATATCCTGACATGCATGCATCGTTACAAAAAAATAAACTATTTTAAAAAATACCCAAGCACAAAACCTACCTGCTTACATAAATATACCACCATCCTGGCCACACAGTGGAAGGCATCTGCTACCCACTACTAGTTTAAAACAGCAGTCCCCTTAACGGTCCAGGTAGACAAGACAAGTGTTGCTCGACAAAACATGACATAAAAGAGATAACGTTTCTGTCTGTTAGGGTGTCGCACAGCTTGTTGTGTGCATCAAAATAAAATGTCAAGCAGCCCAGATGTTCTCTGATTGGACAGCAACTCAAAGTTGTGTGTTCTGGAGTGTTGCTCTTGTCATGCACGGTATGCTGTCATGCAGGTTGGCATGGAAACACACGCTGTGTTCTGTTGATTCTGTTATCGGAAGTCATAATATTTTCAGCCATTTCTGTTGCTGTTCTACCTGAAATGAGACTTTACCCAATGAAAAAGAAGTTTGCTCTGTGAAAATAAACAAATTCAGCTCCCGTAAACCTTTGGTTTGGGTAAATAAACTTTTATAAACATTTATTTTATGTTTCTCACTGCCCAGCAAATAATAGACTTACGTACGGTACAGTTTCTCACGCCATTGGACAACTATGAAGACCTCCAGTGTGCTGATATATGCTGACAACTTTCTTTTTTTGTGGAGCGACACTTATTGGCCTGTTCTGAAAATTGGCCTTTACCCCCAAATAGTGGAAAGAGACGTAATGTCATTAATCATTTTATAATGAACATCGGCCTGTCACCATCACCTTAAGACCTTTCACCTTTCAACTCTTTCAATATCCCTTTCTTCTTCCTGAGTCTGCCAAACTGCCATCTGTGCCGCCCTGGGTAAGAAGTTTAATAGACAAAACCGCTGCACTTTTAAAACTTTTTGTCTCTACTACCACAAATTAAAAAAAGTCTAGAGGAAAGCCTCTCTCAATCTTCTGCACATTCCCCTCAAGCCCACAGCCACATAGCCCCCCTGGGCCACTTACAGCACTTTATGTCTCTCTCTCTTTCTCTATCGCTCTCTCTTTCTCTCTCTCTCCCCCTCCCTCTCTATCTCTTCCTCTTTATCTGTCTCCCTCTCTCTTTCTCTCCCTGTCTCACTCCCTCTCTCTCTCTCCCCTCCCAAACACACACACACACACACACACACACACCTACAGTGATGGTACACAGTCTTTAACTCTCCACAAAAAGCACAGCTCACCTGTGTGTAGCTACCACCCCATGAACACTCTCTCTCTCACACACACACACACACACACACACACACACACACACACACACAGCTATTGCCTCATGAACGAGTCTCCATTGCTAATCGGCTGTATGCCTCTAAATTAGAGTGTTGCAATGACCTCCAAAAACCTTTTAACGACAATTTTGACCCAAACACTTTTGACCACCTCCCCATCCTCACTTTTCTCAGCATAGATGTGTGTGTGTGTGTAGGTGTGTGTGTGTGTGTGTGTATGTGTCTGTGTGTGTGTGCTGGTGACTTTCATGTACCCCCTTCAGACACCCCTTATTAAAGTCTTTGAAAGGCTTCTATTCTGGTGCATAGAAACACATAAAACCCATCCCTATAATCACACTGATTCCCCTCAAAGGTAGCACATCGTACCTGAGACAAGCACTGAGAGAAAGAAAGTAAAAGAGGGAGGGAGAGAGGGATGGAGGGAGGGAGGGAGGGAGGGAGAGACACAGAGAGAGAGGCAGGCAAAGGGGAAAGAGTTTTTGCCAAAACTCATTCCTCTCTTCCTGTCAAGCTTTCCATCCCTGGGCAGAAAAAGAAACAGATAAAATATACAAGCTTAGACTTTGCTGTGTGTGTGTGCGTGTGCGTGTGTGTGCACGCGCACGTGTGTGTGTGTGCGCGTATGAGCATTTGTGTATGTGTTTGCTGATGTATGCGTGTTAGGTCTGTACATGTGTGTGTTTCTTTCGTGTCTCTGTGTATGTGTATGTATATGTGTGTTTCTGTGAATGTGTGTGTGTGTTTGTGTATCTATGCATGTGAATGTATATGTGTGTGTGTGTGTGTGTTTGTGTGTGTGTATGTTTATATGTGTATATGTGATAACAGTTATCTGTCAGTCTTCCGCAAAACAGGAAATGAGATGAGAGAGAATCACTGGGCTCCATCTATGAGGCTGTCTCTAATGAGACT
>CM059286.1:20583090-20588090 GCA_030347295.1 Setipinna tenuifilis
TGTGTGTGTGTGCATGCATGTGTGTGTGCACTTGGTTTTTTGTTTCGCGGTAGAGGTATGGGGATCCAAAAGTTTCAACTGAGATCACAAAATGAGTCAAGTGGGACCCAGTTATGGTTCCCAATGATTTAATGATGAGTCAGTGAATTATGGTTTATTCGCTATAGTGGACAAATATGTTATTGTTATTGTATTATGATTGTACTATTTATTTTATTTTGACAGTCATACCAGATGCCACTAGCCAGGTTAGAGCTGCTGTAGTACCATCACTTAATTTTCTATTTTGGTATCGTAATCATCAGTCAGGCAACAGTCCTAAAGCTCGGGCTTGCCTCAACCAAATTCTTTTGCTTTTCAACAAGCCATGATTGGCCTAATGGTTTAAAATTTCACCATCCACCAGGAAGTAAACATATGCCTATGGAGCGTAGCCAGACACCTTACACAAAGTCTGATCCACCAGTGTAATGTAAAGTGTACGTTAAGCTTTTCCTTTATAATGGGCGTCTGTGTAGAGGAAAACGCCTAACGTAGCTTAATGTCAGAAAACAGCGAATAATCAGCACCAGGGTGTCTGCAGCAAGGCAGTTTTCCATCTAGCAGTTGATGTTAATGTGATCACTGAATGAATTACTTGAAGAAACCTTCATGCCTGTGTGTTTTTGTCCTGGGAGTCTCAAGGAGATATCCTGCTAGGTAAGGCTACTGCAACTGAAGTAATTAGCATGTAATTAGCACTCTGAGCAGCATGCCTACCCATGCTGCTATGTTCTGGAGGCAACTAAAGGGCAACGTATGTCATGTTAATCTTTTTGTTTGGGGGGGGGGGGGGGGGGTTAGGTATTCAAGGTATGTCAAAAATAAGTTTTTGTTCATGAGCCAAGAGGCAGAATACAAATATGTATTTGTTAGCTATAAGGACAATAATGTTTGCAGTTACCTGTCAGTGTGTGTAGCTTGTCCCATGAAGACCCACACTTTAGCTCATGGAGGTACAGTACAGTGTGGGCCATAATAATGGGTCACATTTAAATGCGAGTATCTTGGATTGTAAGAATGACTTAGAGTACCAACTATATTACATAACTTACAGGACTTTAACAAAGTATCTAAGATTTTGCTATTTCTTACAAGTAGTTGGTCTTGGTACACCTCATAATGGCATGGACTCTAAAAGTTTTTTTGTAATCCACCATACTAGCATTTAAAATGCGTCCCGTCCTTATGTCCCACCCTGTATAATGTACACCTGGAGATGTCATCCCATTTAATGCCAGTGGCTGATGCTAAGGTAGCTACTTCAGTCTTGATCCCTTGGTTGTGCCTATGGCCTTAGTGTTGATAGATGGATAGCGGGTAACTGCATATTCATGCTATCAAAACGATGATCTGGATCTGTTTTTATTAGTTTGCTGTATTACCTGGGATAATGTTGTTCTGTGCAAAACAAAGTGGAACAGCATGCATCACCACACCAACAAGCCTGTCTCCTTGGTGAGAGTCACGTGGTATGTTTGATACTTGACAAACCCTGGTCCAAGGATCTTATGTGTTTGTATAATTACTAGTCTGTGTCTGTGTTATTCTGTGTGCTTACAACTCCTAAAGACCCTAACCTGCACAGGCTTGTTAAATCTCTGTAGATCAGGGTAAGGTCCACTCCAGACGTAGTCACTGCCTGTCCTGGCATGCTAAGAGGTCTCAAGGTTTAACACATCCTTCCTAATTCCTCAAAAGCTGTGAGTTTGTGTGTGTTTAGATTATGGTTGATAAAGAGAGAGACAGCACTAAAAAGTTGTGGTGGGTGTGTTTATATCTGTTGGTTTTAGATAACGACCAGCTCTGGTCCAGGCAGAATTTGAAATTCTGAGATCATAGTACATGAACGCCACCAGATGGCAGTGTAGAGACATTTTTCCCCCTTTGGTGTATTTATTGGTCTTTCTGCCTTTATTCAATAGGGGGGTAAAATAAAACAGGAAATTGGTATGAGAAAGAGGGGACCAGCAACTACACATGTTCAGACAACCGACTATAAGCAAGCGTCAACACATACCATCTCCATCCTACATGACCATGTTTCGAACCATGTACAGGATTAAAACTTTACTCTTGCCTTTATGATATACATATTCATCTTGTTATATATGCTTGTTATATATTATATATATATATATATCCTGCCTCCCTGAGCCCTAGCCCCTAGCCCTGCTCCTTGTCTTAGCTCTTGTGTGTTACATGTGCAAGTAGGTGTCTGCAAAGGGTGTGTCCAAACACTCACATACCATGACCCCACCTTCCCCTGCTATTCCTTATGGTAAACAGCCCTTACCACACACACACACACACACACACACACACACACATACACACACACACTGTCTGTGGTTTATTGAGACACAACAAAGTCCCCACAATGTGCACAGAATTAAATACACAAATGGAAGTCTTCACAAATGACACAAAATAAATGCACATGTGTAAAAGTCCCCTTAAACTACACAAAATAAATAATATGCATACTCATATGTGACAATTGCAAAAGGGTTATGTGTGACTGTTGAACATTACAGGGGATGACTTTTCAGGATTTTTTCAGAACCTATTTGAAAACAGCATATGGACTATGGTGCAGCACACCAGTGAGCGTGAACGAGAGTGAACGATCCCTAAGAGTGTGTTGTTGCCTAAAGGGTGTGTTTTCAAATGCTTTCAAAAGTTACGAGTATAGGTCATGTTGTAAAAGACTAACTCTTGAACCTTGGGTCACTTATGTTGACAAAGTAAATAAATATTTAACTCAATCATATCTGATGTTATCAGAGTTTCTCTGCCTTCCTGACTCCTGTGTGTGTGTGTGTGTGTGTGTGTGTGTGTGTGTGTGTGTGTGTGTGTGTGTGTGCGTGCGTGCACGCACGTGGGCACAAGTGCTTTTACATGTCTGAGTGTTTATGTGTATGTAGATTTACCTTTGCCTAAATGACAGTGGTCCTTATGACGTTCTTTATCGTGTGTGTGTGTGTGTGTGAAAGAGGGAATGTGTGGGCTTGTGAGCTTACGTGTGTGTATATATATGTTACAGGTTAAGTCATAAGTCTGCTAATATGATTTTAGGAGCATTTTACAAGCATGTCTGTGCGTTAATAAGTAACAGTGTCTATGTTGTTGTGCATAGAGCTCACGACTTCTCTCAGGCAGCTGTTGGCTTATGCCTCGGCCCTGTAACGTTTGAGAATGATTTTGAGTATGGGTTTGTGTGTGTGTGTTTGTATATGTGTGTGCATGTGTATGTGTGTGTATTTGCATACATAAGACACAGATTGTGTGCGACCATCCCAGTGTATGTGTGTGCATTCACACATATGCCTATATACATCCATAGTGATTAGATTACCATCAGATGCATCTCATGTAAGATGCATCTCAGTTTCATGGCTACTATCTGATAAAGCTTCATATCCTAACCAGCCCATCTAATGCCTCTGATCCTCAAGCCGGTCCCCCAACCCAAGTGTAGTCAAACAGTCACTAGATAACAGTGTTGCTGGGTTGTGCCACTGCTAAGGACACATTGAAACAGATAGTAGCGCTGTTGGGTTGTCCCCCACTAACAATTATGCTGACGTTATGTCATATGTTCGGTCACGTGTTTTACTGCTTAAGTTATTGGCCTTCTTACAGCTGTGTGTGCCAGCACAACACAACACAACACAAGCATGGCTTTCGCTTAAGACTGAGGGAGAAGAAAAGGTTCGAGCGCTGGTTGATCTTTATCTGCTGTATGTGGTCAGTTCAGACTGTTCTCGTTTGACTCAGTAAGTGTAAGTGGCTTTGTTGGTTCTCGTTTTTGACAGACTTTTTTTTTTTACAACTCTTTTTTACCCTCCTCTTTCTCTCTTTATTCTGTTTGTGTCTTTTTATAACTTCCTCCTCCCACTTTCTCTAGCTCTTTAACCTTTTTCTTTGTATATCTCTCTGCCACTTTCCATGTCCTTTTCTTTTTTCCAGACCCCCCACCCCCTTACACACACACTCAGCTTCTCATTTCAAGTCTATTCAGATCAGTCATTTCAATATAGTATAGAGTTCTTTGTGACTCTTTCCATATATATTCTGTCTGTGTAACTCACTCTCTCTCTTTCTCTGTCTCTCTCTCTCTCTCTTTCTCTCTCTCCCTCAGTGGTCAGCAGTTATTTCTGTGCTGATGGGTGTCCCTGCTAAGTTTGTTTTGCAGGCTCGGTGACTAAAGGTTAGCCCTGGCCACATTGTAGTCTCACAATAGGCTCAGTTTCGGCTTACGGTGCAACTCAGGGCCACTGATTGTGACGCTGGTGTGTGTTTGCGGGACCCCAGTGAACGCCGTGTCAGTGGTGCCCACTACCCCTTACAGAAAGTGTGTGTGTGTGGGTACCCTTTATATGAAGACACTCTGCTGTGTATGCTAGTGCTTAGGCTTCATGTGTTTTCTTTGGATGCGCAGTGTGTAGATGCTTGGAGGAAGGTGTTAACTTAACCTGATGGTGTGGATGTGGGCTGTGTAAGCTATAGCCATCTGTGGGTGCTTGTTGTGTAATTGGTACAGGTGCTAGCAGTGGAAGTGTTGCTGATGCTAGCTGGGTGCCCACTGTGACTGCTATCAGTGCAGCAGGTGTGGAAGTGGTGATGCAGCAGTGAAGTAACATGGGCATGCTAGCCCTGTGTAGCTTTAGTTAGCGGCTGTTAGTTGTGTAGTTGATGTGGATGCTTGTAAAGAGTGGGGATTTCTAGTCCTGCCATAGCATCAGTTAGCGGATGCTAGTTGGATGATTGGCGTGGGTGCTGCTGATGTGGGGATGGCCCTTCTAGCCCTGTGTAGCTTTAGTTAGCAGATGCAAGTTGTGTAATCAGTGTGGATGGTGGCTGGTGCAATAGAGTTGGGCTGTTAGAGTGGGCCCTGTGCTAGCCCTGTGTAGCTGTAGTTTAGCACTGCTGAGGTGCTCATAGTTAGGGGCCCTTAG
>CM059286.1:20593090-20628090 GCA_030347295.1 Setipinna tenuifilis
GTTTCTGAGACGCTGAGGGCGACTTTTTGCCCAAACGCAATCGTCTTGGACATGCTGTCAATTCAATAAAACGTAAGAAATAGCAGTTAAGAGTGTGTTTATTTGTCTTTGATCCAGTTACTTTTCTTTTTGCACAAAAACTTAATTCTTTGGAGTTGAGCACATCCAACTCCCTGACAGGTGGGTGCCCCACAACCTGTGGGACAGTAGGACATTAAGGTACAGTGTTGTTTTATGGTAGTTGGGGCCTAATATGCATACAGTGCATACACATCCTAGGTGCACTGGTAAATGGGTTCTCAATAGTATCTAGGTACACCACATCAGTGGAACATGAGTGCTGTACTGTGTCTGGGCATGCTGTCTCTATAATAGGCCTGTGAAGGTTGTCATTCATCCAAGTCAGTGCTAAGTGGAAGGCAACTGGACTTCTATTTGAAGCTATTCTTAGTGGTAGAAGGGCACACTTATAGCTTTAACTGTGAGATGGAGCTGTGTGTATGTCTATAGAAATCTTTTATTCAGTGTGTGTATATGTGTGTGTGTGAGCATGTATTTATGCGTTTGTGTGTGTGCGTGTGTATTTGTATGTGCGTGTGTGTGTGACTCCTGCTAGGCTGGGAGCATGGATACTCCTGGTGCTGAACTTCCTCTTCATCCTGGCCTGGACCACAGTGGCCATCTCTGTGTCTGTGGTTAGAGACAAAGGCCGACCATACGTCTTCCCAGAGGTAAGACACACACACACACATGCTGACACTGACACACACACACACCAAACACACACACACACACACACACACACACACAAGACAAAAGATTACAGACTCAGTCCATGTCTTTGTTCATCTATGTGTATGTGTGTCTATCTGTGTGTGTGTGTGTGTGTGTGTTTGTGTGTGTAGGACTGGTGGCGAGTGCTGGTGGTGGTGTTGGCCCTGCTGCTGACGGCTCAGGAGGTGTTCCGTGAGGTGCGGGAGGTGCAGGTGTCTCGCAGGAAGCTTAGACGATGGCAGAGCTGGAGCATCAAACGCATCAACGAGGACCTGGCCTGCACACACCCTATGTGGCCCGAGGTGCATACACACACACACACACAAACACACACACACACACAAACAGAACTGTTTTAGAACACAACACACACACGCACCCATACATATAAACATACACATTTGTATGTCCCAGAGTATGTGTGTGTGTGTGTGTGTGTGTGTGTGTGTGTGTGTGTGTGTTTGTGTTTGTGTGTGTGTGTGTTTATGTGTGTGTCCCTAAACACATGTGTTTGTTTTCTGCAGGAGAGGCATTACCTGGAGGAGCAGATCAGGTTTATCAGGAACATGAAGGGCAGCTATGCACAGGACCTTTGGTACAAACCCTTCAAACCCAAACCTACACCTCTTTACCAGCGCTGTCATCCATAAAAGCTAGCAGAGACTATCATTAATAAAGTTGACTTGCCCATGTGCTAAGTTTCCTATTTTCCCATTCATGTGAACTAATCTAATGTTGAGTGTCATTTATTTATTTCCTCTTCACTGATTGAAAGACATTCCATTAGCTTCTTACTCATAAGAATACCTGATTGGATGATGTATTTGGCACTCTTCCAACATGGGAGTTTTTGATTGGTTTGTGGTCCACAGGAACGTATTTGATTGGCTGGTGTATGTGCTGCTCATAGCGGTGCTGGGCCTTCATCTGGCCGACATCTTCCTGGTGTCGGGATCGCTGCGTGTGTACAGTCTGAGGGTCTTCGCTGTGGTCGTCATCTTCCTCTGGCTGCGGCTGATGAAGCATGTCAGAGCCTTCAGGTAATGTCTGATTGGCTACTTAGTCACTGGATAACCACTGATTGGCTGCTTAGCCTTTAGCCATCTTTAGGATGTGTCTGATTGGAAGGTCAATCCTCAGGAAATGTTTGATTGGATTCCTAGCCTTGGGTGGTCTGTCCCTAAAAAAAAAGCACAGTCCAGTAGATTTGTGCGCACACACACACACACACACACACACACACACACACACACACACACACACACGTGTCCCCGTGAGGCAACTGGATTTGCAGCACAATCGAAATCACAGGCATTTGTTACAAGACACCATTGTTAAGAAGAAGGCACACTTCCTATGAGCTCTGCCTAGACTACAGTGTACCTTCAAATATAAAAACCCTCTGCGACAGTGATGTTCCCATGGAGACATTATAGTCTTTTTTTAAACCTGATGTAATGTAATGTAGCCATTGTAATCAGGTACATGAGTGTTCAATTAAATTAGACCTCTTTTTCTAAGCTGCCACTGTTGTTTTGTACCTCAGTGGGTGAATAGAACAATAGCTATCCCACCTGGACCAGCCTTCAAGACCTGCCTCTCAGGTTTTGGCAGTAACCATGGTGATGTGTGGGGGTTTTTGTTATCGGTGGGACAGCCCCAGGCAGGCCGGTGACACCTGTGTCGTGTGATAGATTACCTGCTCTCTCGCGCGTGTCACCGCTGCCTCACCTTAGGGAAACGCTCCGCAGGTGGGCTTTTCTGCCGCTAGCAACCCCCCTTTGGTTACCATGGCAATGCCTGATCACTGGCACGGTTGCTATGGAAAGTGAGTGGTGCGCTGGCCATATGGCTGATATAGTGCCAGATAAAGGGACAATGGAACTGGGCTCGCACATGTCTTAGACTGCTACCATGTGTCTGGGTATGAGTGACAGGGAATAAAGGCGGGGGGGGGGGGGGGGGGGGGTGATCGGCATACTGGACAAAACACTGGTCTAGCTTGGTCAGAAAAAACTGACACTTAACATATGAACACTGGCTGAATCACAAATGTTCACTTATTCACTATATATAGTGCACTATGTAGGAAACAAAACAATGTAACTCACACCCTATATACTGTAAGCACTGCTCTATTTACAGTAATGAACGATTGAACACTCTGGACATGTCCCTTGTTAATGCGCTTTCTAAGATTGATTGACTCAATGTATGCCTGCCCAGCATAGTCCTTTAAATCAACATTTAATACCACGGTCTCAGGAGCTCTGTAACCTGCAGCCTTCATGGGCAATGCCATCTTGGCTAGAAGCTGTGTTTTACAGATATATAAGACAGGTAATAATAGAGGGGAATAAACAAGCAGACAAACAAAGGAAAGACCAGTGGAGTATACTACAAAGGTGGTTAAGTGATAAACCTGGTTTAGATAACCCAGAGGTGGTTGTAAAACTGGTAGCAGAGGAGCCATTGGCTTCATTCTCTTAACTAAACAAATGCCAACAGGCATTTGTTCTATCAGGTTTATGACCAGAGTTTAAATTGGGCTGGAGCCCTCCGGAGCTCAGCTCCCCCTCCTCACTATGACAATATAGCCAGCCAGAGCTCAGCTCTCTCTGCTACAGTACTTATAGTAATGCAGTAGAGTGAGATTTTGACCACTGTGAGTAAAGAAGGGCCCCACTCCTTACACAAGCCAGTTTAACCACTGTTTATGACTACCTCTGGGTTAAATAAACCAGGACTGTCAGTTAACCACCTTTGTAATATAACCCACAGTTGTCTTGTTGGTATAGTTATTTTTTTACAAGCATGGCCTTCTGCGGGGATCACTCCTCTGGTGTATGTAAAATTATGCACATATGTGTGTGTGTGTATATGTATGTACTGTATGTGTCAGCAGTGTGTGTGTGTCTGTTTTTAGGGTCATGGGCCCCTTCATCGTGATGCTGGGCAAGATTGTGGGGGACGTCCTGAGGTTCCTCTTCCTGTACGCAGAGATATACATCCCCTACGCCTGCGCATTCTGGATCATATTTGGAGGTCAGTGTGTGTCGGTGTCGGTTTAAATATGTGTGTGCACTGTGCAGGCATGTGTCTGTGTGAATGTGTGTGTGTGTGTGTATGGTTGTGTGTGTATATAGCTGTTTGTAACAGGCTGGTGAGGGAGAGGTGGGTTGTGTGCTCCAAAAGCTGTTCTGGCTTATATGAGAAGCAATGCTATGGTTAATTAGTCAGACCCTCCGACTGTTATATTCAGAAGTTAAGACTTTAACCCCAAACCCAGCAGCCATTTCCATAATAACCAACCCAACCCTTAGTTTAGTAAACCAGCAGTGCATAGACAAGTCCTCACATGTGGTTCTTGGGTGTGTTTACAACTCATATGCCTGGTGTAGGGGATGTGACATTTCCTTTTTTTAACACACACACATGCATGTGCGCGTGCAGACACACACACACACACACACACACACACACACACACACACACACACACACACACACACACACACACACACACATACACACACACACACATACACATACACACACACACACACACACACCATGACCGCTTTAGGTGTTGATAACAGCACTTGTTTGACACAACCTCACAACCATTAAACTCACAAAAATGACACACATTGTCCCTATGAACATGCTGCTGCCACCATAATCTTCTGCCCAGAGCATTCTGTCACAAGAACATGTTCAGATATGCATGAGCATTCCTTCAGAAGAACAAGTTCATATGTGCACTAGGGGTTTGTCGTTACAGCGTGTTTTAGGCCTGGTGGACCGGTTCGGACCGTAAAAATTCTGTCGGTCCAGTCCGAAAAACCGAAACGTCGGTGGACCGTTTTTTTGGACCGGAAAAGAAATCCATACTAGTTACAACTGATAAATCACTACACACAAGGAGGCCTGACAGAAAAGGCTCATAAAGTTACTCAAATACAACCCCCCAACCATTTTCCAACTTGTCTACATCATAGACTGTATGGTTTACATGTGCACCTGCAGCACATGCTGCAAGCCTTAGCACAGCACCAAGAGAGGACTCGTCTTTTTTAGTAACTTAGAACTGGGGTCAAACCCATGACCTTGGCCTCACTAGGGTCTTAACTCTGGTCTCTTACACACACACACGTATACGCACACGCACACACACACACACACACACACACACACACACACACACACACACACACACACACACACACACACTACCAAGACACTAGTGCTCTACAGTAGCTAGTGTGTGGTAAGCGTCCTGGCATATCATGGCTGCCGTCTATCACCCAGGTGGGTGCTACAAAATGGGGGTGATTAGTAAGATCCCCTTGCACTGTAAAGTGTTTGGGTATCTTAAAACATGCTATATACATGCAGTGTGTTGCAATCATGTTGTAATCATGGCTATTGCCTCGGCCCTGCCTCTATTGCAGTAATGCCGGGTACTCTGTGTCCTTGCTCTTATCAGCACCATATGTTCTGAGCTAAGTTACTGTGACAACAAGTTACTTCCCTCCCTGTAGTCTCTTATGTAAGGGCAGGGTAGACAGAGCAACTCTGTGCTCGTCGGTTCGTTACAAAGGGAGGGCCCATACTGATGATGAATGGGACAGCTAGGCTTTGAGTGTAAAACGCTCTGCTACAGTATGTGCATTTAACCTGTGCAATAGGTAGCTTCACTCGCTAACACTCGCTACCTGACTGAAGGGTTATGCTAACCAGAATCAGCTGGTTCAATGGCTTGAAAAAATCACTTCTACTTTCTGAACTGGGGCTTCCAGCCTTTAATAATGTGTAATTTGTGTATATGTTTATATTGCTTTATATTATAAAAGGACCCAACAAAGATTTCACTTCCTAAGGCAACAATCTACCTATAGTGTTAGGTAGTAGATTGTCAGGAAGGACAGTGACAAAAAGAAGAAGCAGAATGGATTGCATTCAACCTGTGCAATAGCTGGTTTCACTCGCTAACACTCGCTGCCTGACTGAAGGGTTATGCTAACCAGAATCAGTGTGATTGTTAGTGTAAATCTAAATGTGAATGCCAGTGTAAATATGAATGTGAATGCCAGTGTAAATCTAAATGTGGATATGATTGTTATTGTAAATAGTGGATATGACTGTTATTGTAAATAGGAATGTGAATGCCAGTGTAAATATGAATGTGAATGGCAGTGTAAATATGAGTGTGAATGCAAGTGTAAATATGACTGTGAATGCCAGTGTCAATATGTTTCCCAGGCACGGCGGCCGTGCCCAGCATGCAGACGGTGCCAAAGCTGCTGTACAGCCTGTACCGCATCACGCTGGTCGACGAGTACGAGTTTGACGCCATGGTGGCCGTAGACTCCATCATGGCACACCTGCTGTGTGGCACCTTCCTGGCCCTGTCCGCAGTCCTGTGTGTCAACCTGATGATCGCCCTGCTCTCAGACACTTTCCAGAGGTACAGGCCCAAAGGAAAGGGGCGGAGCCTTATCACACACCCAGCTTTAGCATTGAAAACAGCCTGTCAACATACACGCATCAGAAATGGCATCTCAACACACATCCAGCTATAATATTGAAAACACCCTCTCAACATACACACACCAGAAATAGCATCCCAACACACACACAGCTATAACATTGAAAACACCCTCTCAACATACACGCACCAGAAATAGCATCTCAATACACCCAGCTATAACATTGAAAACACCTTTACACACCTATAAACTGAAAGCACCGTACTTTAAACACACACTGTACTATACATACACTGTACTTCAACACTGGGTGCACATTTGCAACACACAAACACACATATTGTGTTGAAAAACATGAACACCCCATCTCATTTATGCACACTGGGGATGTTTAAACACTGGGCATGTTATCCTTACACAAACACCAGCTCACACACCATGATGTAGCACTGGGAGCTTCCTCTTAGTGCACACTTACTTCAACACCAAGAACATCCTCTTAATACAAACACACAATCACACGCCGTACGTCAATACTGAGAATAGCCCCTATACATACACACACACACACACAGCACCAAACTGTTATCACTGCATGTAGTCTGCATTTCTTTATCTTCATTTGAGTTGATTAAGATTACGGACCTGTACCAATGCTGATACATTGTCACAGAGTGCACGGGTTTGTCCTAAAAAACCTGATTAATTGAATGCTATGCAATATCTTGTCTGTTGCAGCAAAGGTGCATCTAGTCTGTGGTTTAGCATAACTAGCTGGCTCTTCCTCAGTATGTACAGTACACTATGGCACTTGGGCATGTTCTGTGCTAATGTGTTTTCATGATGTCTGAGCACTTTCTCAGATAAGCTCCTAAGAGTGGTGAATTAAAAAAGCCATTGCAGACCAATGCTATGAACTTCATTAATAGCTATATTACACTGCACTGATGAATGACTGAATGAGTGATATAATGTGTAAATAATTAATGTGCTTTAACTCCTTAGTTTGTCTAGTCTGGTCAGTTCAGTAGTTCAACCCTTGCATGCCCTGAAGTCTACTCTGCCTGTTGTTTTTTTCTAACAACATATGTGGAACTTTGAGTAAAGGTCTTTCTACATTGTGAAGAAGACAAAATGGTGTATTTAGCTTTGCATTTCTATGTACTGTATGTATTCATTAGTGTGTGTGTGTGTGTGTGTGTGTGTGTGTGTGTGTTTACAGGGTGTACGATAATGCATTAGCTAACGCTGTGATGCAGCAAGCGGCCATCATCCTACAGGTTGAGGAGTCGATGCCAAGGCTGCGTCGTTTCTATGACAACCACTACATCCATGAGCACTGTGCACCCCTGGGGGAGTATTATGATGATGATGTCACCACCGACCGCTACCAGTATGCGGAGATGAAGAAGATTACCTCGAAAATAAAGGTGAATAAAGTTTCCCATAATAGCCACAATTTATTCAAATCAAGGTTCCTGTTTTTCACGGTAGTGCCTTTAGAAAATGTACATTGATAATGGAGTAATATCAGTAAATAAAATGTTTCACATCACACACAGAAGTGAGGGATCCACCTCTCATTAATAGTCACCACACATCTGTAATGCTGTGTGTGGCCTCAGATATCTGTGTGATGGTCCAGTGCAGTTAAAACAAAGACTAGTGATCTTACAGGTAGTAGTTATAAATGTGTCTTTTCTGGCAGACAGGAGCTTCAAAAACAAATATCTGTTCTGAACTGTCAGTCATTTAAAAGAGCTTACAGCATACTGCCATGCCAGTGGACCAGTGTCTCATATGTGTTTGAGGGCACTATAGTTCATATGTGTTAGAGGGCACTATAGTTCATATGTGTTTGAGGACACTAGAGTTCATATGTGTTAGAGGAAGCTGTAATACACACGTTTCTCATGTATGTTATAAGACTCCCTAGTTCACTTGCGTGTCATATGCGTTCAAGGTCGTCTAGTTAACTTGTGTCTCATGTATGGGTTACACTTTATTTTACTGTCCCTTTTATATTAGTTAGGTACAGTGTTACAAAGTGTGTAGCATTGTGTACTTACAGTACACTGTACCTTAGGGTTAGGGTTAGGGTAAGTGTTAGGTATGTACAGTGTAATTACATAATATTATTACATGTTGTTACATGTAGATACACTAAAAAAGAAACTGTAATAGAAAGTGTTACCCATATGAGTTGCAGGACATTCTAGTTCACTTGTGTCTCTTGCTGTTACTACTTCTATTGCACTAGCCTGTATATAACTCACCCACCACTTATTTTTAGTATTACTTAATATTAGTGTAATACTATTTGTATCATTTGTATATATTCCCTTCTTCTTTGATTCTTCTTGGTACTTGACACTTGATACTTTCATCTTGCACCTTCGTGGCCTTGCTGTTTTAGTTTGGTTATACACGCAACTGCACAATTACAGTAAAAGACTTGAATACTTAAATACTCACGTGTGTTCAAGGCTGCCTAGTCAACCAGTCTCATATGTGTTACAGGACACTCTAGATGAGTTTCTGGAGATCCAGAGAGAGTCTGAGCCCAGTGGACCTAAGCAGCCTCAGGATGCCAATGATGATGATGACATGGGTTCGGGGTGGGTGATGTTTTTTATATGTTTACTTCATGGTATGACCCTGTGCTCATATACTCAGCCACAGTGAGTTTTTATGAAGTAACTTGGCTTCCTCCTCATTCGTCCTTCCTACAGCTGAAGCCACCTACATATAACCATATCTGGGCAAACATAATAGCAGGCTCTCTGGGCCTTTGCAAGGCCATGAACTGATTGGTAGACCTGCCTGACCCTGAATAGGCTAAAACCCCGTGCATATATCAGTCATTTAGGAATTATCAAGAGTAGCATAAAGCACATTCTGATGGTGCCATGCAGTTCTAAAACAGTATACAACATGTAAAAGCAATACATTTAAGGACCATCTCTCAAGAACGTAATTATTATTGTTGTTGTTGTTGTTGTTACAAACAGCAGTGTCAAGTCTGTCAAATGAAATCCTAATTTCCATTACAAACTGTATAAAACAGTATACAATATAAAACTGACATGTGATATGTCATCCCTCTGGAGTCCAGTAGTGGACTGGGGACCCTAAGCAGTTGCCTGACGAGCAACACAATGCAATGCACTGTATTCTGCGCTCGTTGTAACATCTGGCCCTGTCTCACAACTTACAGTACATTACCACACAGCTATGTAACGTGCCCTGTGTTCCCCAGGCTGAGGCGTCCGTCCTCGGTTGAGAAAGGAGGAAGCCTGAAGAGCCTCCATCTCATCCAGAGGCAGCAGAGCATGGAGATGAGCGCGCTCAGAGCCGACGTCAGGGAGCTGCAGACGCTACTGCTCCAGCTGATCCACTCCCAGACAGTCAGCACAAGCTGTAGGTTGACCACACATGCACACACACACATTATCATTCTTTTCTCATTTGTGTCCTTTGAGACAGCATGCAGTAACCTCAAACAGCAGAGTTGTGGGTCAAATTACACCAAGCTTCTCCTTGAAACCCTGGTGGTCACACATACACACAAACATATTCACACAGCTTTACCTAAATTAAGTTGCTCTGTCCATTGCTTCTTTCAAATGTGTGTCTCTGTGTAAAGGTTTTTCTCATAATTACATTGTGGAGTGTGTTATAAACTGTGATTTTAGATGCCTGAAACACCTATGTCTTTAGGTATAAATATATAAATATACTCCAACACAAGACCTTTGTAAGACTATTTGGTGAGCAAAACTGAATGTTGGTGTGTTTCTACAGATGAAGACCCTGGAACAAAGCTATACTCTAGTCATAGTGAAGATGCAGAGATGGAAGCAGAGAACAGGTACCATTGTCGGTGCTGCTTCATTATGTTGATGGCTAAAAGCATTTTAATGACCCTGGCTATACTTTAGAAAGCAAAGAACAATGCTGCCAAAATTCCTGGCCAACAGAATGAATTATAATAGTGTAATGACTTCATTTTCATCTGATTGCAGACAGGAACAATCTCAGATGGAACCGCAACAGACATCAGAGGGTGTGGCGAGAGGTACCGAGAGTAGTCCTGGACCCGTGTACAAGGAGCAGGCCTTCTAAAACATTCTCTCTCTCTCTCTCACACACACACACACACACACACACACAATACAAATACAGACAAACAAGAACTGCGCGCAATAAGCTGTGTAAATTATGCTGCGTTTTGTTCAGTGCAATGTTTTATTCGTGTTAAACTGTGAATGAGGCTTCACTGTTTACTTAATAAAAGATGAAGATAAATAAATGCTTTTTGTTTTTTGAGTTTGAGACTGAGACTTTTTTGAGTACACTATTCAGACAAGCCACAAGCCTAATGCACTAAGATTGCAAGCAACCAAAAAACACACAGAAGAAGAAGCCATAAGCCATACAAAGCCCGTTCCGTGACTGCCCCAGCTCCAGCAGAGGATAACGTTTTCCATTAGTCAGCTGAAAAGTTGGCCACTTGTTTGCAAGTTGGACAGCCGGCTGATTTCCGCTTCCTTCGCTTACGCTGGCCAGTGGAGTGAAGATGGCGGCGGCCGAGGCGGATCGAGAAGTACCGTCCGCTTTATGTAGCGAAATTAGGGAATTTCTGAATTTCTCAGCCAAGGACACAGCAGCGGTAAGCGACAGTGTTGACAGTCAAAAGAATGTGGTTTGATCGATATAATATAGAAAACGACTAAGTTTAGTCCGCACCCAATGTTGTGAAATGTCTTTTTCCTTTCCCACGGCTTGTTTTTCTCAACTGCCCTGTGCATAACTACCCACTGAGCTGTCGCTGCGACCTAGCTAGTTAGCTTCTTAGCTTTTCGCATTAGCGAGCTGTATCTTCGATATGTGCTATTTCTCCCCAGCTGTTCCAACAGCTCTGGGTTAATAGTAACATCATTTGGGGAAGAAGGGGGCTTACTCTCTGAAATGAAGTATATATTCTGTTCTTAATATGCCTTTAACTACATGAAAAACGGGGGTGTAGGTACTGTGCAAGCTCGCCATCAAGCTAACGGTAGATAAACAACAACGTTCACGGTTGTAGCAGAGCTGGCTCAGTAGCCTTACTGAAAACGCTGACTCCCTCGATGAAACCAGTTTATTAATAAAGATTGAATGTAAGACTATACTCTTTCGATAAAATAAGCAAATTGCAAACAATTAGCAGAGGTTGTAAAATATGACATAAATGCTTTAAGGTTATAATAGCCATACCGTTATTAGCCATAAGTCTTGTCTTCCGGTGCATTTTGTCAGGCACCCTTTTGAGGGTTTGTAAATCTGATATCCCTACGTTTGTTGGTTAAAAGCTACATTTGTGGTTATATTCTTAGGTTTATGTGGTATTTATTAACCATTCAGTTTCTGATTTTAAAATAAGCAGATCAGTAACGTTGCTGATTAGATGTTTGCAATGGAGTTTTAGCGATATAATGTAAATGTTCACAAACCAACAATGGAATGTCATAATGTATCTAGTTTACATTGCAGTTATAAGATTTCCTAACAGATGGATACTTGGTGTATAAAGTTGTCTCGGCTATGTTTAAGCCCTTTAACCACTCAACGGACCTGTTATGTCACTTTTTAACGTGTATACAATTTCGATTATAGAAAGAAAAAAACGAAATTGGCACATTTGTCGACACAAAGGACATAATACTTAGACGTTAGGGAGCAAGTAAAGATATTTTGACGTTGGGAAGTAGCTTAACATTAATGTGAGACAGTTTATGTTGATAACAGTGCTGTAAACTGAGTTGGCATATTGTTTAGCTGTTTGTCCTTGTGTAAAATATCGTCAGGACAACAGCAGACTGCTCCGTCTGTTGATCTCAACTTCTATGTAACGAGCTGTAAAAGCTTTAACAACCTTCCGGACCTTGTGAAGTTTTGAAAGCGATTGAAAGCTAGCCTCGTCTGCAGAAGGCTGCAGCGCCGACATAAAACGTCGCCCATTAATGTAACAGTTGGCCGCACTGGCTAGAGGTACTTAATGCATAGGCCAGAAAATCCAGGTCAGTGGGTCGCAGAGTCGGAAGATGAGCTGCGCTGGTTCTGTTTGCAGTACACGTGTAACTGTACTAGTATGCTTGAAAAGCACGGAGCTTATGCAACATAGGCTATAGACTGTGACGCAGCATATCTATGTGTCCAGATAAACCTCTTCCAGTTAGCAAGCGTAGAAAAAAATGAAAACGGTAAAAAAAGGTTCTGTGCAAATGCACCCTGCCAAACATGTTAGAGCAATTACCTCTCCACAGATTTCCATGACGTGTAGTTGTATGTACAAGCATTAGTTCAGGTGACTTGTGGTTAGCAGATTTAAGGTCAGGTGTGTTAGTTTGTTTTATTTGAGGCATTGGAGGGCATGTAGGTGAGTTTCCCCTCCTGGCTCCCTGTGTAGGTTTGGCGTCTGGTATGCTGCCAGGAATGTGAAGAATAGGTGGTAAACCTGCTGTGTCATTTCTCACAGGTATTTGGAGCCCTGCCTCTCTGTAAGGTGGTTTGTGTTTCACTGGCATGGCTGTTTCAACTGCTTGGTGGTGATGTGCGGAGAGCAGGGTTACGGTGACTCAGTCCAGAGGAATGTTTGCCACAGTAAATTCGGAAACGGTCATAAGTAGAAATAATTATGCATAAACTAAAGAGAATCTCCTCCAGTTACACTCTATGTCCCTGTTACATCAATTAGGTACAGTGTAACATTATGTACTTGCACTGTACCTTAGGGTTAGGGTTGGGTGTGTACAGTGGAAGTTCATAATATTACATGTTACATTTAGGTACGCTAAAAAGGAAACTGTGAAATGAAGTGGTACCTCTCTTCCTCATAATCACTGACCCCTGGTTCCTGGAGAAGATGACCTGTGTGTATGTGCGTGCGCGACACATACCAGGATAACACTGGATACTGTCTGTACAGACAGCGTAATGACAGCAGTGAAAGCTGAAATTCGATAGCCTCCCGGGGCCTTTCATGGGACTGTGCTATATGTGAGACGTGCGTGTGTGTGCACGTGCATGCGCGCGCATGTGTGTGTGTGTGTGTGTGTGTGTGTGTGTGTGTGTGTGTGTGTGTGTGTGTGTGTGTGTGTGTGGGTATGTGTGTGTGTCTCAGTCAATCAAAGAATAGACACTGTAACAAGCACCTTTTCCATTGGGGTCTTGGCAGAAGGATGTGCTAACTAAATCGTGAAAGGTAATTGTAAAAGGCAGGGATTGGTTAATGGGTGACAACATTATGCTGTATCAGAATACTTTGGCCACAACACAGTAAGCTATATTACTTTTATAGCAGTAAAAGCTATATGCATTTTGCAGCACAACTAGTATTGTGATTAAATTCTGGGAGAGTGTGCTGAAGGTTTCCATTCAGAAGCCCAGTGACATGGAACAGCGAACTGTCTCTCACCCTGACTGTCCGTAATCTGTATTTTCTGCCTGGCAGGATCGGTTTAAAAAGGTGGCAGACTAGGTGTAAATTGTCTCTCATGCTGACCGAAGGACCTAGACAGTGAAAGGTGTGGATGGAAGCAGTTTAAGTTGTTGTCCTTCAATGATGGAGACATTATTAGGACGGACACATTGGGATTTATTTTTACCGTCTATAAGACTGCAGTTATAAGGAGTCTCGGAGGCTGTCTTGGTCTTGTGAATTAGTTGTCAACTCTGAGTTTCTTTCTCCATTTCCTCTGGAAGAGGAAAGCTGGTTATCTTGTGACATCCTGTGGACTTAAAAAGCAGTTTTATGAATGTAGATATATGTCCCCAAATAAGTTATTCAGAACATTAGCCTAAATTTAAAAAAGAAGAGTCACAATACTTGGTGCTGATTAATTATGATGTCTTGGTAAAACACTGGGCCATTAAGATGATACAGGAAATCGTAAGAGAAATTGCTTGTGACCTCGGCGCGTCAGGACCACAAAGAAGGCAGGCAGGTAGGTCAACCTTCCCAATCCTCTTTGCCAGGATCCTGTGCGCAGCCCAGCAACCCCCTGCCTGGCAAGAAGAATGGAGGACATGCAGGCTTAGTCTAGTGCGACACAACACAGCACGGCACGGCACAGCACAGCAGGGCTCTGCGCTCTGCGCTCTGTTCACGTGCACTGTTTTTGATTCGGTGACAAAGCGGCTTCATTTACAGCCACATTACCGTGCACTTTGTACATTTTGTGCGTCTGGTTTGTGCCGTGCTGATGAAAGCCACCAGTGTTGTTTTGACATACTTGTGTGGTGGCAGAGAACAGACGCATGACTCAGTCTGTGGAAACAGAAGTAGTTTCGTGAATGGCCCCATACCAATCCTCCAGTTTACCCAGGTCCACAAGTTAGCCTGCCTGTGTGTATTTCATTCAGTCTCAAGCCGATTGGGAGTTATTAGCTTTCCTGTTGTAGACAGTCTATTCATTTGTGAGGCAAACAGAATATGGCATTATGTACACTAGCGGATATGTCAAATGCAGTAGCCTTGTAGCTTAAGGGCCAGTTTTCAGTGTCAGCCCTGTGCCAGTTGAGCTTTTAATTCTTCATTCTAGCTCATCGGAGCATGCCTGTGATGCAGTGTGCTGGCTGCCCTAAAACCCCCAGTCACGTGAGCTGGTTTGTTTGTCATACTGGAGGTCAGCTGATTTGGGGAGTGTGTGAGTGTGTGTGTGTGTGTGTGGGGGGGGGGGTTGAATTGGGAGCTCTGATGTTGGCTAGACCCTAATGTGTGAGGGCCTTTGTGGCCTGCTGGCCAGGCAAAGCCATGTGCAGGCCAGCTCTAATGTCATTAGGTTCGTCAGATGTACGCAGGGGAACCTCGCAGGAGAGCAGCTGTCACAGCAGCAGCAGCGTGACAGAACACTCGCGCGTTGCCACGGTTACATCGGTGACAACAGAGGTTATCTGTGCGATCAGAAGAACTAGCTGGAAATCTGAGGCCCTGGACAGGAGCACTGGGGCTAAGAGCCCTTTTGGACAGTCAACCTTACAATAATCTGTGTGCTGTGGCCCCTGTGACCCAGGACAGACTGAGGGAACTGTATTTGAAGACGTTATGTAGCCTAATCCATTTTGTTTTTATTAGGATGTAGAGGTCCAGCTATTAGAGTATTGGCTATTTGCATTTAAGTTCCCCAGCGTTTAATGCTTTGTCTTTTATTTTACTAGGTGATGCAAGACTTAATAGTTTACCAGTAAACAGTGAATATACATGCCCAGGACTTTGAAAGATTAGAATTTAAGCCTTTTATCCGTCAGCGTCTATTAAGAGGTTGTACACTAATTCAGCTGGCTCATGGTGCAGATCATTTTATCTCTTCGGTGATAAATTGCTCAAAGTACAATAGCTGAGTGTTTTGGCCCAGCCCCAGGGCCCATAAGCACCTGTGCCAAATTAGCACAGCTCACCTCAGCACTCTCATCGCTCACTTTCTCTTTTGTTATCACTCATTCACCCTCTTTCCTTTTGTACTCTTGTCTTCCTGTCCCCCACCCATCTCTCTTGTTTACCCCCCCCCACCCCCCCCCACCCCTTTATCTTCTATCTGCTGTCGTTTTCTCTCTGTCACTTTTTCTCTTGTTCTTGCTCTCTTTCTGTTTTCTGTCTGTAATTCTTCCTCTCTTTCTCTCTCGCTAACCCCCCCCCCCCTTCTCTCCCCCTTTCTGTCCCTCACAGACATGGCTGCAGGTGAGCGACTTACCCAGAGAGGTGTACCAGCACCTGGCGCGCTACGTGCCCCAGATCTACTGCAAGGGCCCCAACTTGAACCCGAAGAGCGAGGAGCTGCTGGCCCAGCTGCTGCTGCAGTCCCCCCTGGAGTGGTACCTGTGTGGGGAGGACCCCGCCACAGGCCTGGCCAAGCTGGAGCAGAACAACCAGCCCTCGCAGCTCTGTGGACACGTCTTTAAAGTGGGGGAGCCCACCTACTCCTGCAGGTAAACATGCCACACACATTACACATATCTATCTCTCTCTAACTTGCACATTCACACTTATGCATACAACAGGGCTCACAGTCAGAGGTCACTTTCACAGGGTCAGTTTTTATGTCATGTACTCAATTTATTTTAGCAGTGATAAAAAAAAAATCTGCTGGACATTTGTCATTTTGACGACTCTCGTCTGGTCTTTGGTCAGTCTGTTGGTAGGCCGCGTCTAAATGTCTGCAGCGAGAATGCCACTGAGAAATGTCACAGCAGCTGGCCTAGCGTCTCAGATTTCTTCTAAAACGCCCAATAGTGACACTGGCCTTGATGAACCTTGATAAACACTGTAAAAGTGAAAGACGCTTGATTTACGGAAAACTGCAAGCAGTGACTGTTAACATTTGTTGGCCTTTTTTTGTGCAGTACCAGTGTTGAAATGTTAAGGAACTGCATGTAATACTGATAACACTTCTCTGCCTTTTTTGCTTTTTTTTTTTGCACTACAGTAGTACAGAACGATTCGGATGTGCCTACTTGAGCATAATGGCTGTAGTGTTTGAATGCCCTTTGCTGTCATTCTGCTCCATGTTGTGCTGACATGAAAAGCAGCCTCGTGGTCAGTCTGTTGTCACTCCAGTGCCATGGAAAGGCATCATCTATACGCTTGTTCAGCATAGTAGCTGTTGGAGAATGAAATTGGACAGATGGAGATAACCTTACATTAGATATGTCTAATGTCTTCTATGAAAATAAAATAAGTAATTTATTAAATAATTAAAGTGGTGGTAGGAACCGGTTATGTTCAAATTGTTAAAGACTGCAGAGAAGAAAATGGGCGAGGAGGTTAGTTGCTGGACACAATCTGATCACAACAGTCAAGCCTTCTTACAACACCTTTTGGCCAAGAAACAGCAACGCAAGGTGCAAGGTGCAAGGTGTACAGCAGCACTAAAACGTAAATAACGGAAAAAAAGGCCCATCTCTGATACTGTACACTTTGTACACTTTGTGGCGTAGTTAGTGAAAAGGTCCAATTCATCTTAGTCAGATAAACACAAAACATGACACATGTGGATGGGTGTGATGGAGCTGAGTAGAGGCCAGAGGGAAACGCTACCTGATTTTCTGCACCACTGCACTTCAACACACCCTCACATCTGTGCCCCAACGCACTTGCTATGTAGCCAGAGGCCATGCTTGCACATTTTAACATACATGTACATGAACACTCTGTACTCAACCGTTTTGCCCCCACACAGACACACACTTTTAGCATGTAATTGGTACACACGCGCACAAATGCACACACACACACGTGCGCGCGCACACACACACACACACACACACACACACACACACACACACACACACACACACACACACACACAGTAGGCCTGGTCACGGTAACCGTATACTGCTGGTATGCGTAACAAAGTCAGTGCAGCCAGAGTACAGGACTGTGAGTGGAGGTTAGTTTTGTTAGGAGGGGAAGTACTCTTGCAAAAAGGGTCTTATTAAAGGTAATGAGAGGGATGACCCTACTCTCGTAGGTCATGTATGTTTGAAATTGAAATACTGAAGAAATAAAGATCATGTTCATGGGCGGGGTGGGTCCTATTCTTTACAGCAAAATTGTTTTATTGGTTAATCACAAAGGAAAGGTAAAGGTGCAAACATAGGCGTTTTGTCTTATTGTCTTTATGTGCATTGCCTAAATAATTTAGGGTTTTGCAAAGTTCAAGGGTTGGGGGGGGTCAGGGTGTGGTGGTGATTAACGTGTTTAATGTTTCGCTTTTTTACTGGTAATGAAAAATGCTAACCATCCGAGCCCTAACACACACACACACACACGCAGAACTGAATTAGGTCATATTGAGGCTGGGTTAATTCTTGGTAATCTCTGAGCTTGAGGAAGTGTGTTTCTTTCTGCTTCCTTTTCTTCCTAACCCACCCCCCTTGTTTCTCTGACTGGTCAATAGATCCACACTCACCTGCTCCGATGATGCCGTCCCCACACTCCTGTCCTACATGACACCCTACTCGGGTGTTTTTAAAAAACAGTGTTTTTCCTTCATGTTTTCCTTTGTGTTTCTCTTGCCAGTGTGTGCGTAACGAATAAGATCGCTGGCTTAGTTCCATTTGTTACCATGTTGTTACAATGTTGTTGAACTGGTGCAATGTCACAATGTGTAGCCTACAGTTAAACAAGATCATCACACCACAGACATCATCAATAGAGGAAGTTCAGAGTGATTGTAAGGTGTCACTCAACACTGTTTGAAAACTTGCCTTTACCATCTCTCAAAAGTGATACAATGGCTAGAAAACATACTCTACAAATATGTAAATTTGATAACAGTTATTTTAATGGATTTCTGTGTATCGTTACAACATACAAATTAGGAGTGTTTTTTCTGTTGTTTAACCCTTATAGGGACTAAGGGTTTACTAGACCACGACAGGTCTGCTCCCAAACTCAAGCCTTTATTTATCTCATACTGGTTCTACACAGTACAGAAAATGAATGTTAAACAAAACGGGTGAAAAAAAGAAAACAACCGACTTTATCAATAGAAATAGAGATGAATAAGACGTTCTCTTTATTGGAAATATTAATAGCTGTAAAGGCTTTTACATGATTAAAAAAAACAATTACTTTTTGCACAAAAAAGAGAATGTTTCAGAAACATTTGCATTGGCACTGGTGCTTTCCATCTTTCATCACCCAGTTACTGATGTACATAGACTGGCACTGCTTAAGGCATCTCCAGCAAAGGCACCCGCATGATTATATTTAACCATAGACATGCAAAGAGGCTTAATTCCTTTGCCAAAGCTGTTAAAGCCATCTCAATGACACACTTTAAATGCAAATGTACACAAATATGGATGTATCAAACCTGCTGAGGACAGATCAGCTGCTAGACTCTTACAGCATTGTAGGCCTATGATGAGTCACATCCATACTAAAACAACAAACACTTTATAGGTGGTGTAAAGGTAATGGCTTGTATTACTGTTGCATACAAATTATGCCAAGAAAATTACTGTGCAATTTTGGCCGTAGAAGATTTTTTTCTTTTTTCTTTTTTTAAATCTTGGCTGGTAAAAAGTTAATTTTGATTCCTGCATACGTTGTGTATAATCTCATGTCTGAGGCAATGTCTTTAGAGGCAGACGTAATGCACAGGGGCTGCCGCCTTGCAGTGACCAGAACACTGCTGGCCCTTGTCCCATATCACAAGTGCAGGAAGCCGCATTGTTTGGTGAGGTGTGATGCCATTTTAGGAACAGCACGAGATTCTCCTTCAAGCAGGTTGTCACGCGAGCACGGTCAACATCTGTGTGTGAGTTTACAGTGCTATGCGAAGACACTGGATGTGCCAGTCATGCTGTGTGTGTGTGTGTGTGTGTGTGTGTGTGTGTGTGTGTGTGTGTGTGTGTGTGTGTGTTTTCACAGGGACTGTGCTGCCGACCCCACATGCGTGTTGTGTATGCAGTGTTTCTTGGGAAGCGTGCATAAAGATCATCGCTACAGGGTAAGAAACACACACAAACACACACACACGGTGGACTGCTCCTAATCAAAAGAGCACAGTGTTGTCTCATTGCTCTTACACTGTACTGATTTGTGGGTGTGGATGTGTGGGGTGTGTGTGTTTGTGAGTGAGTGTGTGTGTGTGTGTTTTGGAAGTCCCTTAAAGGCATGGTATGTGTGGGTATGGGGGTGGGGTGGGGTGTTTGTTTTTAAAGAAGAGGTTGGAGCCCAGGGCTCAGAGTGTGACTAACAAGGTCAGTGTGTTTACTGTCATGTGTGTGCGAGTGAACAGCTTGCATCGTGTGTGTTTGTCAGTGGATATTGCAGCGCTGTCTAGGAATGTGTGTATGTATGTGTCCCTGTGTTTGACTATACACCACTGCTTGTGTGACACATAAGTCGCCTAGTTTGACAGACTGCCAAGTGCCATGTCAGGTGTACATTTGACCCTTGTGTGTGTGGGTGTGTGTGTGTGTGTGTGTGTGTTAGTGTGAGGGAGGGGGCAGACCTGTACATGTGTTTGTTTGTGTGAGAGGCAAAAAGGGCAGACAAACATATGGGTGTGCAGCTTTCACTCAGGACAGGCTCTCAGGATCACCTTTGATCTTATTAGTAGCCAGAGAAGCTGAGGGCATTCACACACACACACACACACACACACACACACACACTCAGACACAAACACACTTAATCTGATCATGAGGACCTGGAAAAAAAATCACTCAAACAAAAAAGCTAGTTAAGGAGTGACCTGTAAATGACCTTCAAATGAAAACGCACACACGCACACACACACACACACGAAAGCTATTTAGGGGGCTTAAAGACGAATACAGCTCAAATGAAACAGAGCCACATGCAGCATTAGGTGAGCTAGCGTTAGCTAATTTTCTCTGTTGCCAGCTCCAGCCCAGTGAGGAGGGAAGGGCAGCACAAACTGCATGCCATCTCCATCACAAGTACATCAGCATTAGCTGGCTCTCAGCTGCATCAGGCAGGCTTCTGCTGCCACATGTAAGTCTGGTGGCTGTTTGGGTAGTGGTGGTCTGGTGATCAATGTTGGGGCCTCACAGAAGCAACACCAGATGGGTGCAAGTTCAACCCCAGGCTCTTTCAACACTGTGCTCCTGAGCAAGGCACTTAAGGCACTATCCCTGTAGTTATTTCACTGCAAGTCACTCTGGATAAGAGTAATAAAAATGTAGAGTTGTGCAATGTTTGGTAGCTGGACAGTTAAGCAATTGTGGATGTAAGCTACAAAATGTCTCCTTCCCCATGGGTCAGTGGGGGCATTGTTGGGCTGTTCTGGACACTTGGGCCCAGTCTGTTGTCTGACAGGGTGCTTGGATTCGAGCACTGTGTGAAGTGAGAAAACCCACCACACACACACACACACACACACACACACACACACACACACACACACACACACACACACACACGAATGGTAATAGGGGAGTAAAGGAGTGCCCTGATTGTGTGTCTGTCTGTGGCAGCTAGCTGTCCACTTGTCTACTATTCAAGAGGTTTGTTTTTTGTGTGAGTGTGTGTGTGTGCGAGTGTGGCCTTTTTTCTTCCAGTCAGGAAATGGCATTGTCAGTACAGTAGCAGTGTGTGAGGATTTTGTTTCTTCTTTTACTCAATGAAGACAGTGAATCCACTGTCAGAACCTCCTCTCCTAATCTCTTGTATAAATTAACATAAATATATTTGCAGTACTCAGTAAAAGTGTGTCTTATCTGTGTTTGTGTGCATATATTGTGTTTAAGGTGTAAGTGCATGTGTGGCTGTATATTGACATTTGTTTGTGTGTGTGTGTCTGCAGATGACAACCTCTGGGGGTGGTGGCTTCTGTGACTGTGGTGATGCGGAGGCGTGGAAAGAGGGCCCTTACTGTCAGAAACACGAGCCCAGCATCAGCGACAGCTCCCAGGAGGTACACACACACATTCTCTCTCTTTCTCACACATATCAGTGCGTGCAAAATCAGCGGCACCTTTCAGGATGTTTACACACAACGTCTGACACATGCACATATACATCACACATACACACTTACGCATTCAACCTAAGTGACGGCTTCTATGATGTAACCATACAAACAAACATGCACACACACACATATTCATATTCACTCACACACACTCACAAGTCCAACATCAGTGATTGCTCCCAGCAGGAGGTTAAGACTGACTACTCTTCTTTAGACACACACACATACACACCTTTACTCACACTCCCACCGTGTGATGGTCAATCGCCCCACTGCCCTCTCCCCTATGACCCCCCTAGGCTCTGGCCATCATAGCGGGGGTGGGAATTAACTTTGCAAAATCTGGACCTTCACCAGCCACTGACAATTGAATGGCAAAATTCACCAGCCACTCAACAGTAAATTATTGTTTTGTGTCCGAAATCTACCAGCCATTTCCATATTTTACCAGCATTTGGCTGGTGCCAATTTCCTTCCCTGCATCATACCAGTCATACCAGTACTGTGTTTTCCCAGAGCGGGACTTCACCACCACTGCACGCCGGTAGACTTCCTGTTTTCGCCCTGTTATTAATGCTGTCTTTCTGTGAGGCTGCCCCCATCACTGGGCTGGTACAGGCCCACGGTGAAGCTGTGTGGAGGTGTTAATATGCTCAGCGCTAATACTGTTTATGCTAGCATAGGTTAGTGAATTGTGGATGAGCAAATGTGTCCAGTTCAAACAATGCTAGGCGGTGTTCATGACTTACAGCATCACTGGCTAGCAGGGTAGTCACTATACGCTACAACGTAAGCTAAGAAGGAAGCTTTCTGTGAGATGCTTCAGAAAGAGATGTAGATTGTGAAGATCTGTACTTATTGAGTCATGGTAGAGGGCCTGATACGTTCAGATCATTGGAACATGCATTGGTCATGATATATGTGTGTGCACAAGGCTGTTGAGAATTAAGTTTGGCAAATTACATTTTGAAAACTAAGCACCTGTTGAGTCATTTAGAAAAAAAAGGGGCAGGATATTATTTGCAGCTTTGTGGTACACACACACACACACACACACACACACACTTCCTCTGTGGTCTTTTTGTGCTGGATGGCCTTTTGATGAATGTATTGCAAAGCTTTACATTTGCCTACATTTGGTTTAAGACTGTCTTTGGCCACACACATGCACCACCACACATGGGTGAATTTACATTTATAACCGTCTGTTACAGTATGACAAATAAATAAGTGTAGATAAAGTCAGTGCATTTTTACTTGTGAACAGCAAGGTAGCCTGTGGAAGTACAATAGTGGCTAAATACATTTGCATGATGTATTGTCTGGGTATTTTTTGTTTGTGCTCCCCTTCTCCCTGTAGAAAAGGCAGTCGCTAGAACATTCAGTGGTAGTGTTTGTACTACACCTGTATAACGTGTGTGTGTGTGTGTGTGTGTGTGTGTGTGTGTGTGTGTGTGTGTGTGTAGGACCCTCTGGCCCACCTGTCGGCAGACATGATTGCGCGCACCTATAATGTCTTTTCCATCGTGCTGAAGTATGCCGTTGACATGCTCACCTGGGAGAAGGAGGACGAGCTGCCACAAGGCCTCGAGCCACCGTATGTACACACACACACACACACACACACACAGTTCTCAACATAAGGGAAATTCATTTGCATTTACACCTAATCAAATTACTTGCACATGGTACACACATGCTCAACGGTGCATACACACACTCTGTATACAAACACACTCATTAATTCTAAACATAATTTCCTATCACCTTGCACAATCACACAACACTCTATTACACACACACACACACACACACACACACACACGCACACACATAATCTCTTTCTGCTTTGTGTTTCAAACCCTGCTTTTCATAACTATTTTCATCCCCCTGTCTCTGCTTCTAACTCTCTCTGTCTCTGTAGGGAGCGGGCAGATACCTACTACTGCATGCTGTTTAATGACGAGGTGCACACATACGAGCAGGTCATCTACACACTGCAGAAGGCCATCAACTGCTCCCAGAAAGAGGCCGTCAGCTTCGCCACCACTGTGGACAGAGATGTAAGTCATACGTGTGTGTGTGTGTGTGTGTGTTTATCTGTCTGCCAGCCTGCTTGCTTGTGTGGGCCTGTTCATGTCTATCTGTCTGTCATTGTATGCCTTTGTTTGTGTCTGTGTTATTCTGTTTATGCGAGCCCTAATAAAAAGGTATCATGTCTCCAATTATGTCTGTGAGTCTTGCTGTTATAACAACAACAGCAAGGAGTGTGTGTGATGTAAAGGCTTCTCAGGTGGACCTATTTCACCTCTCTGTGCCATGAAATTGTGTGTGTGTGTGTGTGTGTGTGTGTGTGTGTGTGTGTGTGTTTGTGATGTGTTTTATGTTATGTGTGTGTGTGTGTATATTTCCTGATGCACCTGATGAGAGTGTATGTGATGTGTTCCATCATGTGAACATTAATGTGTTGTGTTGTTGTGCTCCAGGGGAGGAAATCTGTGCGGTATGGGGACTTCCAGTTCTGTGAGCAGGCCAAGTCAGTCATTGTGGTGAGTCAATCACCTGCTATAATGGTGCCTCTGTCTTTGGGTTTGTGTCTGAGCAACTAGCACAGCTGTGGTCTGCAGTTCTGTGGTCTGCAGTTCTGTGTGTGTGTGTGTGTGTGTGTGTGTGTGTGTGTGTGTGTGTGTGTGTGTGTGTGTGTGTGTGTGTGTGTGTGTGTGAGAGTGTGAGAGAGTGTGTGAAAAGAGGAAAAATGAGGTCACTGTTTGATAAGAGTGGATGCTGTTATTCAGGTGTTGTCAGTCTGGTGTAAAAGGCTTGTGTAAGGTTAAGTGTGCTTTGCCCTGCTGGTTATGTGTGTGTGGTTCTGTTTGTGTGCATGCAAAACAAGGACACTGTATGATAAGCATGTCTGCGCTCAGTCTGCTTTCTCACTGTCTGTAATAGGAGGGCTTTTGAGGACATTGAGTGTTGACTTGCCTATTGTGCCGTTTTGTGTTTGTGCGTGCGTGCGTGTGTGTGTGTGTGTGTGTGTGTGTGCGTGCATGTGCATTCATTCACAGAGGAATACGAGTCGTCAGTCGAAGCCCTTGAGAGTGCAGGTGATGCACTCCTCCGTCGTGGCTCATCAGTGCTTCGCTCTTAAAGCCCTCAACTGGATAGGACACATCATCAGGCACTCAGGTGTGTGCCACACACACACACACACACACACACCCCTGCACAGAAACACAAACACACACTCCCTTCCATGTACCTCATGACACTGAGATGGTAATTAGATCAGATACACACACATCTTCGCTGTTTTCTTTCTCTATTCAACATTTAAAAAAATAAGACATTATTCAAGGCAGTCAATTACATTTTAGCTGATTTCATGTCCCAGCACAGTCTCACATCCACATACAGATGCACACAACATGTTTGTGCTTGTTTCTGCGCCGTGGTCTGCCTTTTTCCTTTTTCTTAATCTTTAATCTCTCTCTCCCCCCCTCTCCCCCTCTCCCCCTCTCCCCCTCTCCCCCTCTCCCTCTCTCTCTCTCTCTCTCTCCCCTCCGCCCACCCCCACCCTCCCTCCCTGTAGATGCCCTGCGGCGGATCCTGTGTCAGGTGGGCCTGCAGAAAGGTCCGGAGGGCGAGAACTCTCTGGTGGACACTCTCATGCTGTACGACTCCAAGATGTGGAAAGGTGAGCATGCATGCTGAGCCTTACAGATGCACGCTCACGGCAGTGCCAGTAGGGATGGGGACCGTAGAGTAACCTGCAGTTTGAATGCAGTACAATAGTAAAGTAATGGAAATCAGGATGGGATTTGATGATAATTACACATATTACTTGTTGGCAACTTTCAAAAGACCTCAAGGTCACTTTAGAACAGACGGCACAAACAATGATTTAAAAAGAAAATAAATATATATACACTATAAACTATAATATAAAATATAAATATAAAACTATATCATTAATCAAAGAATATTAACAGATCAAAGAATATTAAGAGAAAAAGTTAAATGAGGTCATGTAATCATATGGTAAGTAATTGTTTAATTCTGCCACTGCATGTTGTCCATTGTAATGATAAGTGTTTCAACACAGTGATTCAGAAAGGTGTGATTCTGAGGGACATGGGGTGCTATCGGTTTGTCAGCTGCTTTCACTGATGCGGAAGTGTACATTGTAGCATAGTGTAACCAGTGTTCCTTTTAATCTCTGTACACACACACACACACACACACACACACAGGTGCCAGGAATGTCTACCACCAGTTGCTGATGAGCAGTCTCCTCATGGATCTGAAGTATAAGAAGCTGTTTGCCATCCAGTTTGCCAAGGTAAGTCTTGACCACTCCCCATCCGCTCTATCCACTCCCCCTGCAGCCTGCAACCCCCACAAACGTATTCATTAGCAGTCCCAACTAACATGAATGCCTAACCTTTGTCAGTCAGAGTGATGCTGCCATTGTGTGTGTGTGTGTGTGTGTGTGCGTGTGTGTGCGTGCGCAGGTGTTGCCTGTGTGTGTATTTAACTTCTTGACTGTCTGCTTACAGTTTGGCATATCTTCCCTTCTCTCTGATGTGTTTGTCAGCAGCACACACACACACACACACACACACACACACACACACACACACACACACACACACACAGGCAGGCACACACACACACACACACACTTGGCCCACTAATCTAGATGCCACAGGAAACGGGAAGTCCTTCTAGTAGCTCCTGGCCGCCTTTCCTGACCTCTCGCTCAGAGTTGACCTGATCAGACCTGATAAGCCGCTCCCCGCGTCACTTTGAAGCACTAGAGAAAACATCCTGTCGGCTGCTACTGAGCTCTCTGATCCCCCCACACACGCACACGTACAAATTATCAGACACACACACAGGTACATGCACACATCATCAAAGACGCACACATACATGCACACATCAACCATGTACCTTGTTGCATGTACATGACATTCTTATTGCTTCTTGACCTTAAAAAAGACAAAAAAAACTAAAAGCTTCTCCTCTGGTTTGCACATATAACTGTGTGTATTGCACATAACTGTTAAATTGCCTTGATGGAGTGCATGTGTTTTATTATGCTGTGTTTATAAAATGCCTTGTCTGGGTAAGGGTGTGAGAGACACAAGGGTATATTCAAACTGGAGCTTTAAGTGTAAATCTTATTAGTACACTTAAGCAGATAGTTCGGTTCTAGTTGATGACGTGAAAGCCATTTTCTACATTTCAGGGTGCACAAGGGATTTATGAAGTAGATCAAGTCCTCTAGAAAAAAAATCAGTCTGGGGTACAGGTCAGCCAATGGCTAATGCATTTTGCATTTGGTATGAAAGCCATCCTTCCTAAAACCCGAACGCTATCTAATCCAAGACCTGGAAGCTATCCAGTCTTAAGACTCTGGAACCTGTGCATTCTAAGATTCTGGAAGCTATGCTTTCTAAAATCGGGATGTAAACACTCATGATCTCTGCTAGACACATTTGATCTCTGCGAGATTTTTTGGGGAGAAATTTGATCTAGCAAAAAGGAGCTAATGTGAGGGCGAAGTAAGGCCTAAGGTCAAGATGAAGGAGTCTCTCAGACCCGTACGCAGGCAATCGTGTGCTCTTACCTTGCTGTTGACTTGCTCATGGTGTTACGACAGTACGACCTCCCGGCACTGTGCCGTGAAGGCCTCTTTGCAAAGGGGAATGGGGACAGTGATGGCTTGTTACTGTCAAGGGGAAAACATCCCAGTTAGTTAGCCACTGATTAATGCGTGATATTTAGCATCTACTTCACAACCCCCTTTAGGAAATGACAGGGCTTCCACATTCCAGCACCATCATGACTATGCCGCACTCTGCCTGACATTCGATTACTCTGTTTCTGTTACACTAGTTATTTCCATAGTTCTGCCACCATTCAGGTGTACTTTGTTGGCGTTGGCATATTCTACAATGGCTTATTGCTACAGAAGGAAGTTATCCTATTTTGGCATAAGTGTCAAGTCAAGTTTATTTGTATAGCACGTTTCATACACAAAGGCAGTTCAGTGTACTTAACAAAAATAAAAGCAAAGTACAATATAAAAGAGAGATAAAATAACTAGGTAAATAAAAGACGTATTATGGAAAAGCAATGAAAAAAATGTAAGCAATAAAAGATACAAGAGGTAAAAAATAAATGAATTCAAGGTAAATCACTAGCTGAAAGCATCTGAGAACAGTTTGGTCTTAAGTCTAGATTTGAAACTTCCAACAGTAGGGCCGTTTTTGATGTCTTCTGGAAGCTGGTTCCAAAGCTGAACTGCCTAGCAAGTGTGTGCTTTGGTCATGTTGGTGCCGATGTGTGGAGGCCTTTAGCTGGACTCTGGAAGTAGGGCCAACCGGGGGGGAGGAGGGAATGGGTGGGGGTGGGGGTGTTGTTGGACCAGAGTTTGAAGGGGGGCTGTTTGCCGTGGTTGCAGGGGCCTACTGGCCTTTGACAGGAAGGTGAATCTCGCCCCCCCCCTTGTTGTCTAGAAATACCGGCGCCTCCAGACAGATTTTATGGAGGACGACCACGAGCGGTTAGTCTCAATCGTCTCACTGTCAGTGCAGCTCTTCACCGTCCCCACCATGGTGAGTACTTGTGAGCACACACACACACACACTGACACACACTCCTCCTCCTCTCTCTCTCCCTCTCTCTTTCTGTCTCCTGTCTTTCCCCCTACCCTCCCTCCCCCTGTCAGAACTATGAGCGCTTGCAGAGTGACTATGTGAGAGACGACCATGACAAGGAGTTCTCGGTCACAGATCTCTCCGTGCAAATGTTCACTGTGCCCTCGCTGGTGAGTACACGCAAGAGAGAAAGATGGAGGTGAGCGAGGGATGGGTGGATGGCAAAAGGATGAAAGTATGGCTGGAAGGAAGGAAGGATGAATGGATGGATGGATGGATGAATAACAGTTGGAGAAAAGACTTAAGGGATGGATAGATGGATGGATGACAGCTGGATTGATGGGTAAGTAAATGACTGAGTGAGTGTGTTAGTTAATAAACAAGTGAAGAGTCTAATGAATGGGTAGTGGATGATGGAAAAAGACTTAGCAGCAGATTAGTGATAATTTGAGCGACTGTTGAATGAGTTACTGAATTATTGTAGGAGAGCCTGACCATGAATGAATGGATGGATGGATGGATGGATGGATGAAGTGAAAGAGTTGCTACTGATGTGTCATTCATCATTGCTCATCTGAAAGTGCTAATCAGATGGCGAGTCGTCCTGACAGAATCAAAGTGATCACCCCTCATCACGCCATTGCATGACCAATAAGCCAGTGTGGATTTTCATAACTGCTCCAGTGTAGACACAAGCAAGTCACTTAAACATATGTGCAAACACAGATTAAAAACACCTTAGCTTTCAAACGCGTGCACACACACACACACACACACACACACACACACACACACACACACACACACAAACACACACACACACAAACACACACACAAACAAACATACACCCTTACCAGAAGCAGCTCACATTCTTAGTTCTGACACTTTTGTGTGCAGGCACTGCCATTTTGTCACATGCACACCAGAAGTGGCCATTGCACACTATTACCACAAGCTGGTGCTCTCGCATAATACAGAAAACACGCTCAAGACAGAGTCAGACATGTACTGAATCTCTAGTACACAGACTTCCACCCTACCTTCTCCATACACAGCCCAGGACACTAACTGTACTCCCTCTCACCCACACTGAGAAAGCACACATGGGTGCTGACCCACGACCTTTCACCTTTCCCTTGACCTTTCACCCTTTCCCGCCCCTGTGACCCGGCTAGGCGCGCATGCTGATCACGGAGGAGAACCTGATGACGACCATCATCCGCACGTTTGCGGACCACCTGCGCCACCGCGACCTCCAGGGCCGCTTCCAGTTCGAGCGCTACACCGCCCAGCAGGCCTTCAAGTTCCGCCGCGTCCAGAGCCTCATCGGAGACCTCAAGTGCGTCCGTGTGTCTGTGTGTGTGCGCGTCCCGTATGTGTGTGTGTCCCGTGTGTCTGTGTGTGTGTGCGTCTGTGTGTGCGTGTGTGTGTGTGTGCGTCTGTGTGTGTGCGCGTCCCGTGTGTGCGCGTCCCGTGTGTGTTGGTTTTCCTGTTGCTGGTGTGTTTAAAAGGATTATCATATTTGTGTATGTGTGAGCTGAACTGTGCAGAAGGTTTGTGTGTGACGAAAGCTAAGTCTTGCCTTTCAATTTGCCTATTTTGTGTGTGTGTGTGTGTGTGTGTGTGTGTGTGTGTGTGTGTGTATGTATGTGTGGATGTGGGTGTGTGTGTGTGTGTTTAACACACATTGTGCATGTCTCCTACAGGTATGTCCTGATAAGCCGACCCACTGAGTGGTCAGACAAACTCAGGGAGAAGTTTCTGGAAGGACTTGAGGCGTTTCTTGACCTGCTCAAGTGTATGCAGGTACTTAGTCCCTTTTGTCTTTGGGACCAAATCCTCACTCTCTAGGGAGTAGACGGGGCTGTTTGTGTGTTTGTTCCACAACTTAATGTAAAGATTTAAAAAACAAAAAAAAGGTTAAAAAAAGAAGTGTGGAGCTCGCAGCTCTCTTTGTGACCGTGGTCTGTGCTTGTAGTAAGTGGGTCATAGGAACCTCAGGCTCTGTATAGGGCTAACCAAGCAGACCTCTGAAAGCAGGGTGCGCTAAAGAGGTCAGCGCCCTTACTGTGTGCGCCCACACCTAAGGCTGTGTGATGTGGCCTGCGGTACGCGAGGTTATGATCTGTTTGCGTGTGTATGTGTTTGGGTTTGTGTGTGTTTGTGTCTGGGACACGAAGCAGATTTGTTGTTTGTGTTGACCTGTGTGTGTGTGTGTGTGTGTGTGTACGTTGGCTTCCATTTTAATTGTTCATGTTTAAACAACAAGCATATTGTGTGTGTGTGTGTGTGTGTGTGTGTGTGTGTGTGTGTGTGTGTGTGTGTGTGTGTGTGTGTGTGTGTGTGTGTGTGTGTGTGTGTGTGTGTGTGTGTGTGTGTGTGTGTGTGTGTAGGGTATGGACCCTGTGGTCAGGCAGGTGGGGCAGCACATAGAGATGGAGCCGGAGTGGGAGGCGGCCTTCACCCTTCAGATGAAGCTCACACACATCATATCAATGATCCAGGAGTGGTGTGCCACTGATGTAAGTAGCGCACACACACACACCATGTCAATAATCCAGAAGTGGTGTGTGTCTGATGCATCACACACACCATGTCAATGATCCAGAAGTGGTGTGTGTCTGATGATGTTTTCTGTTCTGATGTTGTTCTCATGTTTTCTGTTCTGATGTTGTCTGTCTGATGATGTTTTCTTGATTTTCGTGAGAAAAAAATGTTAGATACACACACAAAAAACAGGGAGAGGTTCTCTCATTCTCTAAGTTTTGTGTTTCTGGAGTATTGATTTTCTCTCTCCTCTTGTGTATGCCTGTGTGCGTGTGCGTGTGCGTGTGCGTGTGCGTGTGTGTGTGTGTGTGTGGCAGGAGCGGGTCCTGATCGAGGCGTACAGAAAGTGCCTTTCCATTCTCACACACTGCCACAGCGGCTTCACCGATGGCGAGCAGCCCATCACACTGAGCATGTGCGGACACTCAGTGGACACCATCCGCTACTGCGTCAGCCAGGAGAAAGTCAGCATCCACCTCCCCGTGTCCCGCCTGCTCGCAGGTAACACACACACACACACACACATACACATGCACACATGCACACACACACACCATGCATCTACACTCACACATACATACACACGCACACTTCCTCTATTCACCTGCTTTCATGTGTTCATTCTCTTCCCAGGTTTACATGTCCTGCTCAGCAAAACAGAAGTGGCTTACCGCTTTCCTGAGCAACTACCCCTGGTGAGTGTGTGTGTGTGTGTGTGTGTGTGTGTGTGTGTCTGTCTGTCTGTCTGTCTGTCTGTCTGTCTGTCTTTGTAAGTGTGAGTTGGGGCTGGTAGTAGTGAAGCAGTCAGAGTAATGTTTGACATTTTCTTTTAGTGCATAACAGTTGCCTCCTCCGATATTGTGTAATTTACTTCACTCTTTCCTCCCCGCCCCAGAGTGAGCTGAGCCCCCCCATGCTGATAGAGCACCCTCTCCGCGCCCTGGTGCTCTGTGCCCAGGTGCATGCTGGGATGTGGCGGAGAAATGGATTCTCACTGGTCAATCAGGTGAGTGCTGGGTGTTTCAAAGGAGGACTTTTTACAGCTTTGAGTTTGACTGGTACCTGTACTAGTGTCTGTCTTACACCTGTGTGTGTGTGCGCGCGCGTGTGTGCGTGTGCACGCGCGTGCGTGCGTGCGTGTGTGCGTGCATGCGTGTGTGTGTGTGTGTGTGTGTGTGAATACAGATCTACTACTACCACAATGTGAAGTGCCGGGTGGAGATGTTCGATAAAGACCTCATGATGTTACAGGTGAGTGTGTCTGTGTGTAGCTGTATGTACACATGTTTACAGGTGTGTGTGTGTGTTTTTAAAAAGTCACTAATTGCCATTTCGACAGTGTGCACTTTGCACAGCGTTTTACTGTTATATCAACAAGCCTTTTTTGCATATGCATCTTTTTTCTGTGTCTGTGCCTTAACTTCTTATTGCCATTTTCGTGTGTGTGTTTGTATTCTTGTGTGTGTGTGTGTGCTTGTGTTCGTGTGTGTGTGTATATGTTGTATTTGTGTGTGTGTGTGTGTGTGTGTGTGTGTAGTCCGGAGCCTCCATGATGGATCCCAACCATTTCCTCATGATCACGCTGAGTCGCTTTGAGCTCTTCCACATCTTCAGCTCTGCCGACGGACGCAAGAGATACAGCAGAGAGAATGCCAACAAGGTCTCACACACACACACACTCTCACACACACGCGCACACACACACACACAGATACAGCAGAGAGCAAGCAAGGTCTTTGACACACATGTACACACACACACACACACACAGGCACATGTATGTCCTTTTTCTTTTTTCTACAAACTGGTCATTTTGTTAGACCTGCAGAACTGAGCTGATGTCAAAAATCCCTCCTCCTTCTCCGTCAGTTGTTAATTGTGTGTGTGTGTGTGTGTGTGTGTGTGTGTGTGTGTGTGTGTGTGTGTGTGTGTTTGCAGGATGTGGTCCAGCAGAACAACACTCTAATAGAGGAGATGCTTCACCTCATCATCATGGTTGTGGGTAAGTAGACACACAGATCAGTGTGTTTGTGTGTGTGTGTGTGTGTGTGTGTGTGTGTGTGTGTGTGTGTGTGTGTGTGTGTGTGTGTTTGTAGGCTTTGTGTGTATGCAGATAATGGGGAAAAAGGAGGGGTCTGCACACTTAAGATTCTCTTAACTTAACTGGAATTATTTTTGACCAAAGGAAAAACCATCTTTGGCATGAATATCATTTGAGTCAGGAGGATCCAACGTGTGAACCCCTTCTTTTCTTGAAAATTTGGATGATTTAGCCACATTGTGTGTGGTTGTGCATACGAATACACAAGCCTTTGAAAAATATGCATGTATGTTTAATGCAGATATTAATTTTGTGTACTTTTAATTACTGTTCTTGTTTAGGAAGGCATGCTTGCCTTTAATAAGTGCATCTGTGGTCTAATGTGTGTGTGGATGACACAACTCTGTTTGTGTGTGTGTGTGTGTGTGTGTGTGTGTGTGTGTGTGTGTGTGTGTGTGTGTGTTCCAGGTGAAAGGTTTGTGGCAGGTATTGGTCAGGTTCATACAAGTGAAGAGATCAAGCGTGAAATCATCCATCAGCTTTGCATCAGACCAATGGCCCACAGCGAGCTGGTCAAAGCACTACCTGAGAATGTGAGTTTTACTCACACGCACACATTAACACAGTTCTACACACACACACATTAACATACACAGCACCCAGAAAGACCCATAACTGACAACGAGCTAGTCAAAACCCAGTTTAAAAATGTGAGTTTGTTTCATGCATGCACACAATAAGAATGTATTACCTAAACATATTCCCCCACACACTCAAGTTAAAGCACTACTAGAAAATAGGGCACACGGGCACACACACACAATCACTCATCCACACCCAGAAAAACACTCGCCAAGGTGGGGAAATGATTGGCACATTTTCAGCTCTTCCGTAATTGCAAACGTCTGCTGCCCTCTAGTGGGCAACAACAGCAGTGCTAATGTGTGCTCTCTCATCCCCTTCTGCTCCCTCGCTTTCTCTCTCCTTCACTCTTTCCCCTTCTCTGTCCCCTTCTCTATCTCTCAGGAGAATAAGGAGACTGGTATGGAGAGAGTCATAGACAGTGTGGCTTCATTCAAGTGAGTGTGTGTCTCACCCTCTCCTCTCTACACCACCGCGCAGCTGTGTGAGGCGCAGGCATAGTGAAATAACACTAGTCGGTTTTACATACTGCATTTGAGGCCCTTGTAAGGCTAATAAGAATCACTTCACTACATGCAGTGGAGCATGTAGGTGAAGGTATTGGGGATTGGTGTGTGTGTGTGTGTGTGTGTAGAGGTTCATACTAGTTTATGTGTGTGTTTTCCAGGAAGCCGGGTGTAACAGGCAGAGGGCTGTATGAACTCAGACCGGAGTGTGCCAAGCAGTTTAACCTCTACTTTCATCACTACTCGCGTGCAGACCAGTCAAAGGTACACAGACACATGCACACTTTTTCTTTCTCTTTCTCTCTCACACACACTTTCTCTCTCTCTCTCTTTCTCTCTCTTTCTCTCTCTCTCTCTCACACACACACTTTTTCTGTCTCTCTCTCTCTCACACACACACACATACACACACACACACACACTTTGTCTTTCTCTGACTCTTACACACACACAAACACATTTACTCACACGCACACACACGCACATACCATGCAGTACCACTATTTGCTCTCAAACACATGTTCACACATGCTGTGGTGTCTCTTTTTGCCCCTTGTGTTCTCTTTTACAAACCCTACTTTGCAAACCGCACCTACCAGCTAAGCTACATGCAGGAATGTAAACACACTGATTGCTGTGTTTGTGTGTTTGTGTTTGTTTTTCTGTGTGTGTGTGTGTGTGTGTGTGTGTGATACAGGCTGAAGAGGCCCAGAGGAAGCTGAAAAGACAACAGGGAGAAGACACAGGTACTAATCTCACCCACTTACCTCATGCTAAAGCAGAAACTGTGTGTATTTGTAATTCAACTTCATGCGTTACTATCCCATGTCTGTTTATGACAT
>CM059286.1:20630590-20635590 GCA_030347295.1 Setipinna tenuifilis
GAGATGGCCCGGCTGCGGAGGGAGAAGATCATGGCCCAGATGTCGGAGATGCAGAGACACTTCATCAACGAGAACAAGGAGCTCTTCCAACAGACCAGCCTAGACGAGCTAGAGGCCTCCACATCTACCTCAGTAGAACACAGGTGCACACACACACACACACACACACACACACACACACACACACACTAGAGCTCTTATAGCACAGCAGTCTAGATGACGCACATTCTGACACAGCCACTCATTCACTCACCTATTCACTCACACTACACATTACAACACAGGTACACACACACTCTTTATTAGGAAAGATGAGCTCTACCTGCAGACCAGTCTTTAACACACACACACACACATTCTAACACACACACACACACACACACATTCCAACATACATAGACACACACACACACACACACACACACAAACACACAGTTCACTTACTTGTCCTGTTCCTCCTTCCTCTAGTCCCACGTGTGCAGACGCGGCGCTGGTGTGTGTGGGCCCGCGGCGGACGCGTGTGTGTGAGCGCAAGCAGGTGGTGACGTGCATCCTGTGCCAGGAGGAGCAGGAGATCCGGCCGGACGGCAGGGCCATGGTGCTGGCCGCCTTCGTCCAGAGGTCCACCGTCATGTCCAAGAACCGCCAGAGACCACTCCCAGACCCTGGTCAGTCTGTGTGTGTGTGTGTGTGTGTGTGTGTGTGTGTGTCTGCGTGTGTGTGTTTTATGACGTTAAAGTGTTCATGTGTAAAAGTTTGTGTGAAAACACCTCTGAGTGTGTGTCTGTTTGTGTGGGTCTTTACCCAGTTGTGCAAGTGAGTCTGTGTGTATGTTTAAACACATTTGAGTATGCGTTTGTGTGTGTAAATACATTCTCAGTATTTGTATATGTGTCTGTTGGTGTATTAATGATGTGTTTGTATGCTGAAGAGTGTGTTGTTGTGTGTGTGCTTAAGAGTGCCTCACTGTTGTGTATGTGTGTATATTGCTGATGCGTGTGTGTGTGTATTTTGGTTTCTTCAGAGAAGCATGACCCCCTCTTCATGCACCCTGAGCTGTCCATTGGCACACACACAGGAAGCTGTGGACACATCATGCATGCTCACTGCTGGCAAAGGTAAGTGTGGTGTGTGTGTGTGTGTGGGTGTGTGTTGCTTGAAGAGATGTTACAGCATGTTCAGTGAGAGTTGTTTGTCTTTGTGGCTGTAAAACCTCCTGATGAATCTGTTAGATTACGGGTGGTTAGATGTGGTGTGTGTTTGTGTTTTGGGGATAGATGTGGTGTGTGTGGGGGAAGAGGTGATGGATGTGGTGAAGACTGGTGGCACTTCAACCACAGTCTTTCCTTCCCTCTTCCCATCTCCACTGTGTGTGTGTGTGTGTGTGTGTGTGTGTGTGTGCAGGTGAGATGGGTCTCTGCTTGTTATGTGTGTGCAGTTCTGTTGAATGTGTATGTGAATGCATGTATGCAGGGGTCATCCGTATATGCATGTGTGCATAATTGTTTGCACTGTATTGTTAGTGTGCATGTTTAACTGTTTGTATCATATTTGACCTGTGTGTGTGCATAGGCGTTTGTATCATATTGTTTGACCTGTGTGTGTGTATTTGTGCTTAGGGGTTTGTACCATATATGACTTGTGTGTGCATAGGTGTTTGTATTATATTGTCTGACGTGTGTGTGTGTGTGTGTGTGTGTGTGTGTGTGTGTGTGTGTGTGTGCAGGTACTTTGAGGCGGTGCAGGCTAAAGAGCAGCGCAGGCAGCAGCGTTTGCGTGTGCACACCAGCTATGACGTGGAGAACGGAGAGTTCCTCTGTCCGCTGTGCGAGTGTCTGAGCAACACCGTCATCCCCCTGCTGCCCCTCAACAGGACCTCCAACAGGTGTGTGTGTGTGTGTGTGTGTGTGTGTGTGTGTGTGTGTGTGTGTGTGTGTGTGTGTGAGAGAGAGAGAGAGTGAGAGAGAGGGAAAGTTCCTATGTATACTGTGCAAGTGTTTGAGTCATCTCTACTGTCCCTCAAGTGTGTGTGTGCGTGTGTGTGTGTGTGTGTGAGCGAGGTCTCTAGGCAAAGAGCTTATCAGGCTGTGGATATATTTGTTACAGGAGGCACTAGTAACCCTGCTGAGCCAATAACTATTCCTCAGAGCCTCACTAAGCTGCCAGCTAGTTATCCTTCACTCTGTGTGTGTGTGTGTGTGTGTGTGTGTGTGTGTGTGTGTGTGTGTGTGTGTGTGTGTGTGCGTGTGTGCGTGTGCGTGTGTGTAAGTTACTGTGACGGAGACCAGCTTCCTGAGCTCACAGGCTTTTAGTGGCCCCCCTGATCTCTAGAAGTTTGCAGAAGTTTGTGTGTGTGTGTGTTTGTGTGTGTGTGTGTGTGCGCGCGCACATTTCCCCATGCACACTGGCCTTGCAAGTTTCTCAGCACTTTGTGAATCTGAACTACAAAAGGGAAACATTATATTGTTTGTCATCCATGTGTCTGTCATGTTATGACTGGTGTGGTTGTCCTAAATAGCCGAGCTACTGAAACGTTTAGTTCAGTGGGTGGCTATAGCATTATTAGTATGTGTGTATGTGTTGTGGTATGTGTGTAACCCAGTTTTGGTACTATGTGTGTGTAAGCCAATTTGTTAGACCAAGTTTGTCATTTTGTGCCTCCATGATGGACCTACTGTATATTATAGGTGTAGACATAGTGGCCATGGTGTGCTGCCCCCTAGTGCCGAAACTGTGCTAACTATGCTGTCTCTCCCCACTCAAGCTGTGAGCAGCCCGCCCTGGCCCCATGGCTCAAGACGATTGGTCAGCAGGTCAGGGCTCTTCACTCCGCCCACAGGAGGGCCAAACCCACCAGTGAGTATCCTAGCAGCCACACTCTGACCTATGGCGTATGTGCGTGTTGGATTTCTCCTTTTCTCTCACACACACACACACAGATGTCACAGTTAAGCCTACTGGCTACAGCACCTGTACATACCCTATATGGGCAAGTGTCCATGCGGAGCCAAGCTGAATCCAGCCTGTGGTCATTCCCACCAATCCCACCACATCTCTCTCGCCCACTCATTTCCTGTCTCCAGGGTCACTGTCCTATGAAAATAAAGGCAAAAATGCCAAAACGAATGTTAAAGCTGTTTAAATAATCCAATTTGTGTAGAGATATCAGATATGAGGAGAGATGTTACAGTAAGAATTACAGTTATTTTGCTGAAATGAGAAATGATTTTGTATGTGAGTACACCAAATACTGATGCCTTTATTTACAGCAGTCAGTGTGAGTAGGAATGGCAACCTTATAAAGGTCTAGTGTTATTGGGCAGAGTGATTCCAAAAAAGTACCCTGAACGCATTTCGTGAAAAATGTTGGAACCTGACACACTTATGTGTGAAAATAAAAGCTGAAACGTGTGTGGTAATATGACACAAAAAGTATGTGTGTGTGCGTGAGAGATGAAAGGGTGTCGATTATAAGCCAAAACGTTGTGTGGTAAATATGTTTGTGCTTGCAGGTGCAGACTGTGTGGACACAGACAGTGAGCCTGATTGCCCAGCACCAGAGGGGTTTAGACTGGACCACACTCCAATGTGAGGACAGACACGCACTCTCAGTCACTCTCTGTCACTTAGTCATTCACACACTCACTTAGCCACTCACTCACACAAAATCTTCCATATTTGTTTGTGTGTGGGTCTTCCATAAGTGTTTGACTGTGTGTGTGCTGTTTGATGTGTGTTTGACTGTGCCTTCCCCTCTATGTGTGTGTGTCAGGAGTCCGTACTCTGACAGCATCAAGGAGATGTTGACCACCTTTGGCACGGCCACCTATAAAGTGGGGCTGAAGGTGCACCCCAACGAACAGGACCCCAGAGTGCCCATCCTCTGCTGGGGCAGCTGTGCCTACACCATCCAGTCTATAGGTCCGTCTCTCCCTCCCTCCCTCCCCTCTCTCTCTCTCTCTGACACACACATACACTCACCCACACACATTCACACACCATCCAGTCTATAGGTCCGTCTCTCTCTGACACACATATACACTCACTCACCCACACACATTCACAAAACATAGACACACACACCATCCAGTCTATAGGTCTGTCTCTCTCTCTCTGTGACACACACATACACTCACCCACACGCATTCACAAAACATACACACACACACCATCCAGTCTATAGGTCTCTCTCTCTCTCTCTCTCCCCCTCTCTCTCTCCCTCTCTCTCTCACCCTTTCCCTCTCACCCTCACCCTCTCGCTCTCTCTCACACCCTCTCTCTCTCTCTACCCCTCTCTCTCGCTTTCTGTCTCTTGCTTTCTGTCTCTCTCTCTGACACACATACACACACACATACACTCTCACAGACAAAATTGAAAATGTTTCTAATGGTGTGTGTGTGTGTGTGTGTGTGTGTTGCAGAGAGGCTGCTGGTGGATGAGGAGAAGCCTCTGTTTGGCAGTTTACCCTGCAGACAGGTAACTAAGCAGCCACCCCCAAACCTCACTAGAAACCCCCATTGGATTCTGTGCAACCAAGCTCCTCTGTGGTACTAATACTGCGTTTCTTTCTTTTCTTCTCTCTTTGTCCTTTCTTTCCTTCTTTCTTTCTTTATTTCTCTTTCTCTGCCTCTATCTCCCACTCTCTCTTTCTCCTTCTCTTTCTCTCTCTCTCTCTCTTTCTCTCTCTCCCCTCTCCCTCTCTCTTGCTCCATCTCTCTGCAGGATGACTGTCTCAGCTCCTTGGTCAGGTTTGGCTCTGCTTGCTGGACGTCAGGCTGCCTCTCCACTGTGCAGACTCACTTCATCAGACTTTTAGCAGGTGAGAACACACACACATTAGCAGGTTAAAACACACACACACACACACACACATCAGCAGATGAGAGCACAAACACACACACACACACATGTACACGTGCACTTCTGGTTGTCAGCAGGTGAGAACACATACACACACATACATATGTTCACAAACACTACAGATTGTTGTAGACACACA
>CM059286.1:20640590-20838090 GCA_030347295.1 Setipinna tenuifilis
CTCCCAGTAAGAGTCTGGCCTGGCCTGCTTTATCCCCTGTGTTGACTATATGAGTTTAATATATGAACATAATCTATTTAAGAAAAAAAAAAAACAGACTCGCTTGAGTCTCAGACGACGGGCCCCAGCTGCACACGCCAGTGAGCGAGACAGAAAGCGAGTGTGTGTGTGTGTGCGTGTGTGTGTGTGTGTGAGAGAGCCCAGAGTCGTGCGGACGTCGTGTTGTATGAATGAATGCTGTGTTAATTTAATCCTGAAAGCTAGTCTGTCACATGGAGTGGGGTTGGTCATTCTGGGGCTGCTTTGATCTCAGAAACATGCTGACCTTTTTTTCATTTTCATCCCCTGCACAAGCACAACTCAAGGTCATGTTCTCATACACACACACACACACACACACACCTGATTGGGTGTGGCTTTTTCACACTCAGAAATTCCACTTTTCTTGAGCCTCCTCTCTCTATTTGTCCTTACTCTGTAATGGATCCGTTCATCTTTCTCTCTCTCTCTCTCTCTCTCTCTCTCTCTCTCTCTCTCTCTCTCTCTCACTCTCTCTTATTTTTCTACCGGTCTGTCCATCCTTGTTTTGGTATGTGTGTGTCTTTGCCTGTCTTTCCGTTTCCATCTCCCTCGTCTCCGCTGTGTCCACTTTTCTGGGTGTCCTTGTCTTCAGCAGCCCCTTGTCAGCAGTGTCAGTGTCTGAAACAGAGAACCGGTTCCCTGCAAGAACAGGTATAGGGGAACATACACATCTTCGTCACAAGTGCCTGTGTGCATGGATTTTTTTTTTCCCCTTCCTTCAGAGTGGCAGTGTGTGCTTGGAGACTTTTATAGAGTGCTGGATGTCTGTTGGTTCAGAGTGTTTTGAAGACCCTCTTTGGTTTTGTCCCTTTTGTTTTTTCCATTTTGTAACTTGTTTATTTAAAGTGATCCTTTACCCCTCACCTGATGCATTTGTTGGCCCAGACCCGATTGTACATGAGGCCCTGAATGGGACTCTTAGGGGGGTTATCTCCCTTAGTGTGAGACAAAATGTATTTGATTTGGATGGAAAACTATAAATTCATTACTTTTTTGTTTCATGTGGATATTGTGCATTGTGTGAATGTGTTGCTTTTGGTTGCAAAAAAAAAAAAAATCTCCCGCTACATTGCTTGCTTGCTGGAGAATTACCACATGCCTGTCCTTCCAGGCATTCAAGTCCTCCTGCTCCCACTGGATTTTTTTGCAGATTCAAAGTTTCTCATTCTTCTCAAGCACTTTGTTCATCTCTCCATCAGGTTTTTGTCTTGCTTTATTTTGGTTGCTTTGGTTTCTTGTCTTTGCTTTGTGTGTGTGTGGAGTTTTTTTTTTTTTTTTTTTTTGTAGCATTGACTCCTAAGTAGGAGTTATATATGAACATATATGGAGCTATGTAATGTATTTGCTCTACTACCAAAAACATTGGTTAGACCTTTATTTGCCAGTTTTGCCCCCCTAATGTACTGAGCATTCTGTGAAAAACAATGATGTTCACTGTGGCGATTGTTTATCAGACGTGAGCAACATGACACCCAGTCCTGCCCTGCAGTGATATGTCTGCAAGTGCTTACAAGTGCTGGTTGGCAAGGATGTGTGTATCCCAACAGGGCTCTACAATGTAGGCCAACCACTTTGGAGTCTCTCCCCCACTCCCCTCTCTGTCTCTCTCTCTCTCTCTCTCTCTCTCTCTCTCTCTCTCTCTCCCGCTAGCTCTCTCTCTCTCTCTCTCTCACACACACACACACACACACACACACATGCACACACCCACCCATCATCCAGCTCATTTTGGTTTGTTTCTTGGTTGTGTTGCTTTTGCCCAGCTTACACCCCTACAACCAGCTTGACCCACATGTGGCAGCAAAGGTGCTGAACGGCCCTGTGGCCCCAACCCAGCCCAGCCCCGCCCAGCCCATTGGGCATCAGGCTCAGCCCCGCCCAGCCCATTGGGCGTCAGGCTCAGCCCCGCCCAGCCCATTGGGCGTCAGGCTCAGTGCTGCTGTCTGAGCGAGCATCCCACAGGCATGTCTTTGGACTCACCTCCAGTGCAGAGGCTGCAGCGCTAGTGTCAAACTGACTTGTTAATATGTGAATTCTTGTATAAATGGGTATATTGTACTATATTGTAAAACAATAATGGAATAAATAAAAATTGACAAAAACTGTTCTGGAGGAGTCCTTCTCTTCAATGTCAGTTCCTCCAGAGAAAAGAAAGAAAACATCAGTCTTAAGAGTTCAGTCCAAGTCCTAAAACAACTTTGGTGTCATCCCTGAAGTCAGTGGCACAAAGTCCTGCTGATACATCGGGCACTTACAGCAAGCGCAAACACGGCTGCACTAATATTTGACATGAATGTAAGTTATAGATGCTACTCCTCTTCACCCATCAAATCCCATCATGTTAGTCTCGTCCACTAATGTGTGTTGAATCAGATGTCTGCAAACTATCAAGCCCTGCTGACAGATAAGGTCCCACCTGTTTTACCTCCGCCTGCTTTATCCCCTGTTTTATCAACTATTTGCAGAAATAGGCGAGATATGACATGTCTGAGAAGAAGAATGTGTCTTGAAATAGTATGTTAAGCTGAAATTGAACAGACTATTCCATTCTTGCAGCTGAGTCCAATTTAAGCTTGTAAGTCCAATCTAACCCTGATTTATGATTCAAAATTATTCTTTTTTTTATTCCCTGTCTATTATTAGCTGGCCTAATGTGTCCTGAGTCTGTAGAGAAAAAGAATTGAGTTCTGAGTAAGGGCCGAGTTATTTTCATCTGTGTTGGGCTGTAGCACTTTAGTCTTGGCCCTATATGCAAGAAGTCTTGGTGGGCCCTCTTCCTTTCTACAGTTCATCTGCATCTGGTTTGCTTCGCCTTTACTACTACCCACCCCAGTTTGGATGGATGGATGGATGGATGAGGATGTATTGTAGCTGGTTCTTGGAAGTATATTTAGTATATTGCTGCTGTTTGTCCTGTAGGCCTAGCCCTGCAGATTTTTGCAGGCTATTCGTGACCCTAATAACTTCAGTCAGGATTAAGTCACCTGATTCCTATGGGACTTCTTTCCTCTTTAAAAACAGCCATTACTATGTTTTTACCCAAATTCAGCGTAATTTCTTTACTGGCTTCCATGTGTGTTTGTAACGGGCAGTCTGCAAGCCTGCGTCATAAAACCTGTTGTGTGGATTAGCTTAGCTGGCCTTAATACCTGTGTGTTAGCATAAATTAGCCACATTAGCACATAGTCTATCAGCACAGAAGCTGCCCAGTGGCATGCTAGCAGTGCATGGTGGGAATGCGATAAAGCTTTACAGGAAAGAAGAAGGAGTGGGCGGAGGTGGAGATAGAGGAGGAGGAGGAGGATGCTTGTCATGTTATCTGCAACACCTACCCAATCACACGCCGGCTCCACTTCTCGGCTTCCTGCGTCACGGGGACCTGGCCCCGCGCTCCACCCCAGCAGGCTTATCTGCCCCATTAGAGCAGCTTAGACTCTGATCCCCTCAGATGCTGGTTAAGTGCTTTGGGGCCAGAGGAAGATTCCAGAGGACAGTAGGCCATTAAAGGCTGTCACAAACACTGCCTTCCATGTTGGGTGCTGTGCTGTGTCCTTTCTAATGTTGATGCTTATGGCTTTTTCAGGCTAGGTAGGCCTGATGGGTCCTTTTTTCTCTCTCAAATGGATGCTGCACCACCCAACCCAGTTACTGCATGTTACAAGAGGTTTAAGTAAAAACTGGAAAATACCATGCTGTCATTTAAGTGTCGACAGCTCAGATGTAAAATGTCACTGTAGTTCTTTAGTCAAATGTGGTAACTCAGTCATGAGGTTATATAAGCTTATAACACAGCAACCCCACAAAGCTAGAAAAACCTTTCAGTGTGTGAAGTTTCACTTCAAATTTGTCTCCTTGCACACCACATAGACCAATACATACACTTGCTTGTAACAAGTGGGCAGGACGCTTGTCAAGTCGACATGTAAAACCGTTTGCATTTCTGCTTTTCAAGTCTGCAGAAATAGCAACTGCCGAGTGGTGTGTAAATGTGTGATGCGGATGATGTGGTTAAAAGTTTGGTAACACTAATGGATAGTCCCCACACGCAGAGACTTTGCAGTGGGTTTGTTGAAATTCATTTATATTTTGTTTATATTTACTCACTTATCACCACAATCAAACCCAACCCCCAATCTTAACAAGACACTGATTTTTAACAGGTGGTTTGTTAATAGCCTTAGCATTCTGTAGATACATCTTATTTGACTATCCAAATATAGTGTGACCAAAAGTTTTAATTAAAATGTGAAAACATTTTGGCGTCTCAACTGGCAGTTTAAGACACTGAACCTCAGCCAGGCGGTTGTTTGTTCTACTGCAGTTCTGGAATTGGAATCCTCTCTGAGAGATCTCGTTGGGTTCAGCATCATCCTATCAGGTAAATCTGCCCTCCCCGGTGCGTGTCTTAAAGGCGCGAACATCCCCTGCACCTCACCTGTCCTCAATCCGCTGCTGGGTCACATGCACACGCCTGTTCACCTGCCTGCACCTGTGCACACACACACACTTTCTCTTCCTTCCTGCCTTCCTCCCTCCCTAGCACTTAATCTACCACTTCAGCCTTTAATCTGTGTTTGAGTTTCTCCTTGGCCCATCTCCATTATTCTCCCAGCTTGGTCTTGGTGCTTTCTTATCCATTTAGGTGCTAAATGAGTTTGGTTTTTTGCCTTTACAGAAAGTGGTTAAGGGCTCTGAAAACTCCCAATGTTTGTGACAGGACAGCTTTACAGTTTTTTTACAAAATACTTCATACAGCTGAGAAAACAAGAATCAAAATCAGTCAGAATCATTTTTCATATTTTATCTTACACACTGGAGCAGCTACATGTTTGTTCCAACCGAAAACACTGACCATACACACATCATAATTTACAAATGGACTTAGGGTTCAAAATCAACCAAACCAAGATGTCACAGAGAGGAAAAAAATAATACAACTGAAAATATTACATTTATCAACATAAAAACATGCTGTCACCTTTAGACTCTAGTTTCTCTTACTGATGTTTCTCACTGCTGTAAATCTCCTGACTGAAACTGTCTGCTGACGAGAAGGAAAAAAGACATTTTTGTACAAAAAAAAACACAAACCCTCGACACATACCCGACACCAAATGGCTAGATAACATCTGAAGACCTCACTGGTGAGTCCGATATTTAACCCAAGAACATAACACACGCACTTACACGATCACACACATTGAAGAGTGTCTCACTCCCCCTCACCATGGTGTGTTTACGTGTGCCTGTCTGTGTGTCCTACTTTCAGCTGTGCTGTAGCTCTACGTGTTTTCTCTCAACTGTAGGCCCCAGCCCTGTACTGTTAGCTTGCATGGATGAGCAGTGGTAGGGGCCTACAGACTGCCTTGGGCCATGCACAGACCAGGGGCTCTGGTAGAAGGTTATCCCAGCAGAGAGGTTCCTTTAAGAGGGAGGGCCGGCAAGGACCCCCCTCTCCTCAGCTGCCTGAAATGAGCTGCCATTGGAGAACAAAACCTTGTCTCCCTCTGCCCCCTGACAAACTGAAGAGCCTTGAGGTCAGAGGATGGCATTCATAGTCAGCACCATCACTACTGCTGTTATTTACAGAAAACATGATCAGAGCAGTTAATAGCTGCGGCTTTGCAGTGATGTGTTGCAGATACACGATGGCTTAGAAAAGTTTAAAAAAGTGTGTTTGTGTGTGGGTGTGTGAATGTTGCATGTGTGTGTGTTGTGCTGTCAGGTTAAACATCCACTCAACCGTGTAAGGACTCTTTGAGTGAAGCCCAATTACTGATGCTTTCTGGGAGCAGCTTTTTCTTGCCCTTACACCAAGGAAATTTTCATAGGGAGGAAAAGGGGACTTTTTCCATTAAATTTATAACTTGTTTGCATTAAAATAATCTTTTTTCCATATACTTTGAAAAATAAAATTGTTTTACAGCATTATGTACATAATGGACAAATAGTATTCACATTTATTTTCATGATTTTCAACAGGTCATAACCTCTTGGAAGCATCTCCAATTATTTGTTCACTTTTTACAGAAGAACGTTGTGTCAGTGTGTATATGTGTATGTATATGTGTATGTATGTGTGTGTGTGTGTGTGTGTGTGTGTGTGTGTGTGTGTGTGTGTGTGTGTGTGTGTGTGTGTGCGTGTCAATTTGTTATAAAGAGGGCATCTTCCTCTTCATTAACTCCTCCTCTCCCTGAGATGGGAGGGGCCTTAGTCCCAGTGAGGGTGGGGCCAGGGCCACTCAGCTCACCGTGGCAACCGCCTGCTCCTCCCCTTCTACCTGGTTGCGCTTGCACAGGGCTTTGACCTTGTCCGTGACCTCCGCAACGGTCTCCTTGACGCTCTTCTCCAGCAGCCATCCCTCGCTTTCACTCTCGGGGTCCTCTGGGTTGGCGGTCTCCAGTGAAGTGCTCAGGTACTGCAGGCCCACCATCACTGCCACCTTCACAAACGTAAACACAAACAGCTCGTCAACATAACTTAGCATAATTTCCCTTCAGCACAGCACCTAGCTGAGGAAGAAGTTGTTCTACACCATCTCTGCCAAACTGTGGTGCTTGAAGATGTGCTCTGAAGAGGCAGGGGGTATGACATGGCAGCTAGCACAAAAGTCTATGGGTTGATAAACCAAGGGGTTATTTCAAAACGTTGGTTTAGTCTCTTAGAGTACACTAGCTTGCATCAGCTCTTTGCTAGTATAATAAAGATATAACACACTGCTATTAGAAGGTTAACCATGGATTTTCAGTTAAAATATTTGGGTTAGTCGCTAAACTATCTACTTAGAATACTGTCAAAGGTAGGGTGAATGTAAAGACTGGACTGACTGAATGGAAAAACTATTGTTTGCACTTGTTTACTGAGAATGAATGCAGTAGACCTGTACATAACATGGATGTAGTGTTTTTTCTAATGTGGCATGCTTCAATTACACAGCTTGGGTCTCTGCTGGTAGGATGTTTGCCAATGTGGACACATGTTGAAGAGCCATACAAACATTACCACCCTGTAAAAACCCTGTAAAGTGTCACTAGCATTAGAGGGCAAATATCAATATGTGTGAGTCTTCTGAAGCTTTTGGGAAAGATGGGATGTCTCAGTGTGCTGTACCAGTAAGTGTCTTTGTACAGGGACAGAGTAAGGACATCTAGGACTGTCAACATGTCCTTTCATAACAGTGTGCTGTTGTCAAAGGAGCCCATTCTCTGTGTTATTTCTGCCTGTTCCCCTTCATCCCCATACACACACACACACACATTCCCAGCTGATCTCTGCTGACTTCCTGTTTACCTCTGGCCTCAGGTGAAAGATTAACCCCTGCTAGTAGGGCAGGTAAACCCTTTCTTGGGTACTTCTTATGCAGGCCTCCTGCTGAGAGGCACAAGGCATGGCCTGTCATCCACTATTGTTCCCTCAGATTAACCACAGATCATTAAGGTCAATTTTCCTCAGGATTAGTTCATCCATCAAACAGTGATTTGTCCACGTGTCCTATAGGTAGCTCCCAAGTAATGTCTTGTAGAAATACTATGGCTATAGTATGTAGCATTTACTTTGCTTGAGGCCCAGCTGGCTCAAGCAAGCAAAAGTGTTTTGGACAGTAGAGTTACCCAGAAGAGGAATATAACCTAGCTGTAACGCATATAAAATGAAAATATTACTGACCGAGCTTTAATGGATATAGAATAAACACAGTTTATTCCGAGCTTTAACATACATCCAATTGAAACAGTAGTGGAGTGTAGCATAGCTGTAAAAGGTACCCTACAGAATGAAAGGAAATGCAGCTTTAATGTTAGGTATATCCTATACAAAGTGTCAGCAGAACTTGTAGTAATACAGAGAAGGCAGAGGGATTGACTCTTGGAAAGGTCATGCTCAGTTCCTGGTTTATTTTTATATATAACTCCTCCCCCAACCCCCATACAGCCATTATCCATTCATCTAGACATAGGTATCTCTTCAAGATGGCCGCCAATGAACTGGTGAATCTTCAGATACGAGATTTTTATTCAGGTCAGCCTGAAGCTAGGCATGTAGCATGACAAATATATTTTAGACAAAAATGTTTTTGTTAAATTGAAATTAATGATTGAACGGATACACCTGCAGGAGATAAAAAAAAATACTTCCCAGATAATACCATAAGAAAAAAGTTTTTTTTTACCTAATGATCAATCTTAATTCTAACAACACTATAGTCCACTATATCCTGAAAATATTGCAGTGTGTTCATCCAAGACATCATGTTGAAAGGAAAGGCACAAGCATACCGTTATGGCTCTTTCCTAATGTAATGTAATGTTAATCGAATGTTGAATGGTGGTAATGAGGATTGATGATTTTATCATTTCATTTTAAGGTGATTTGACCTGGATTTGAAAAAGGTAAATCTGGATGTCAGTATAACCTCTCCTTTCAAAACTTGATCAAGACTGATATGTCAATCAGCACCAATCAATGACAGGCAATTCAATTTTAAGGTGCCTTTCAGAGAAGGACTCTTGTTTTGATGTCTCCACTGTGTGGTATGGTACACAGTGGAAGCATGCTGACGCCACAAACGCCCCCAGGAAATCCCCTCTAAACCTCACTGTCAGCTATCAGAAGCTCCAAGATCTCGCCTCCACTTCCTGATTTAATCAAGCGCCTGAGTTAATCGGTGGCTTTGTTAGTCCAACCACTGACTGCCGGAGTGCGAGAGTGAGTGCAGGCCAGCAGCAAGCCACCTGATGTAATCCTGCCTACAGCACCATACTCCTGCTGTCTGTCCATACCCTCTGGCAGAACCCTTCACCTGACTTGACATGGTGCAGTTGGTTAAGGTGTCCATGTCAGAAATTGGGGACCCCTTTTCGATTCTGGCCTAAGGTCATTTCCTGATCCCTTCCCCATCTCTCTCTCCCACTCACTTCCTGTCGTATCTCAATTGTAACATCCAATTACAGGCAATATACCCCCCCCCCTCCAAATAAATGAACAAATACTGTTATATAAATAGTATGTGTCTTGGTGACAAATGAGACCTTAATTCACTGTAGCCACATAACATATAGGTTGTTTATGTGGAATATAAGATCAGTTACCTTTCTGTTAAGGATGTTTCCTGTCAGAGAGGGACCTTTCTGACCTCATCCATGCCAATGCATTAATCAATATCAAGTCCAATCTGAATGATGACCTGTTCCACAGCTATGTTTTTAAGTTGCATTGTGCTTTAGTCATTGTTTCAGTGAGAATGCTCAGACATTGTAGTCTAGACGTCTCTGTGAGCACTGTGTATGCTGCCTGTCTCTTCTCCTCCCCTGTGACTAAGGTGCCCTGAGCATGGCACCGTCTCCACACACACTGCTCCAGGGGGGCCTCATATGTGTTATGGGTGATGTGATGCAGAGAATTTCATTGTGTGCATGTGATGTGTCATGTGATCTCAATGACCAATGGGAATAATTCTGTAGCGTGTTAGAGTGTGGGTTGTGTGTGTGTGTGTGTGTGCCCCCCTCCCCATATATGTAGCTTTTGTGTGTGTACGCCCTTTCTGCTACCCCCGCCCCCCTTCATAGTGATGTCGAGCATCAGTCTATAGCAGTGGTTCTTAACCCGGGTTCGATCAAACCCTAGGGGTTCGGTGAGTCGTCTCAGGGGTTCGGTGGAGCCTCTTTGAACAAGGTGATGTTAATGCACGGTTCATTTTGTGCACCAGTAAAAAAAATCATATTTTATTTTTTACTAAAGAAGGGTTCGTTGAATGAGCATATGAAACTGGTGGGGTTCGGTACCTCCAACAAGGTTAAGAACCACTGGTCTATAGCTTGTGTAACTGTACAGCTTGTGTGGATGCCCTCCCTCACCTCCAGGCCGATGACGAGGAAGAGGAAGGCGCCGATGCTGTTCATCATGCCTCCGTAGTAGGAGACGAGGGCCTCACGGCAGCCACGGGTCCAGATGTTCAGCTCCTCTTTGTGGTGGTCATAGTCGTAGTGGGCCGAGTTGTTGGTCAGGTGGTGCTGGATGCAGGGGCGCGGGGAGCCGGGGTTGCAGCAGCTGAACGGGACGCTGTCCATCAGGAACTTCCCCTCCACATTGCTCATCACGCGACTGGGGGGGTGGGGGGGAGAAACCATGGTAGTTATTGTATAACATATTGTGAACATTATGTAACACTGCACTTGTTTTTCATTCTTTTACCATTATTGTTGAAAAATGTTATTCTATTTTGAATTTTTGAAAAAATCAGCGTATTCGTTATATAATATCACTGATTTTATTTTATACTATATTTAACACAATGTTTTTTTGTTTCTTTCTTATTGTAACACTTTGGTCAACTGGCCAGTTTTTTAAAAATGTGCCATATAAATAAATGATCACTGACATAACATGAACATTACACATCATGAAGTCAGGATGCCTTGTTGCTGTTCACCTTCATATACGGTTTACTGGAGAGGATTGTATGGCAGGGCATAGTTACCACCAGACTAATCAGTTGTTCACGTATCACCACAGTTGACCAGAGGGCAGTAGAGGACAGTAGGTGAGAAGAGTGTGGAGTAGAGTAAAAGTAAGAGTATGTACTAAGTGTATTGAAGGTGTGAAAGCAGGAAACTGCAGTGGCACTCGTTTCAGGTAGCCTTCTGCTAGTACTGTTGTCACCTAGCAACCTCTGGAACGTAAGGTGTCAAATTCAATGTGTGCAATCTGCAGTCAGTCTGAAAGCAGGAGATGTTTATGCTTGTTTATGAGGGACTGCTGCCTAGCAACCATTGGAGTACAACCTGCACTTCAGTCTTAAAGTCTGATTGGTTATAGACTTGCTTACAAACACTATACGTCTGGCTTTTTTGCCTCTGTCCATAGAGCATGTCTTTGCTGCATATAAATTTTAGGAAAATTGGTTGTTGAATTGCATGTATAATTGAGTATAAGTGTGTGAGTGTGTGTGTGTGTGTGTGTGTGTGTGTGTGTGTCTGGTTCTGTGTGCATGTGTGCACGTGTGTATGTAATAGGTGTGTGTGTGTGTGTGTTTCAGTGTGAGTGTATGTGTGTGCCGGGTCAATGACCCACATGTGGGCCAGTTGGCTGAGAGCCGCTTTATCCTGAGTGCCCTGGTGTCAGAGCCAGTTAGCGTTGAGAGGCTTCTCTCGCGGTCTGATTGAGGAGGACAGTAAGCTGTGAAGGTCGTGGAAATAACATGGGCCAAGATTATGGACTTATCAGAACTATGCTAATGAACGTGAGCCCTCCAATCAGCACCCCCTATACCTTGTCCTTTTAGCCAATCACAACGCTTGAATCCTCCTCCATTGCTCTCTTCCTTAAGTCCACATCTCAAACCTTCCATACCATTATTTACACTTATCATGCCTATACACACACACACACACACTAACATTGGCCAATGAACACAAGCACAGAGATGTCCCCTTTTTGGGGTGGTTTCACAGGGCCTTAAGGACACAGATGAATTTTCTGTATGTTTACATCAGCAAATCCCAATCCTCTTATGGCACTTTCACTGTCAAAACAATACTGGGCAGAGTAAATTGGAAACTCTGTGTTCATTAAGAGTGCTTTAATCACCACGTCTCAGGTCTTTCCTTTCGCTAGCAGTGCTTAAATCACCAAACATCAGACCTTTCTCTGGCATTTAAGTGGCACAATTAGCTTAAACAGCCTTTCATACTTGGCAACCCGCACCTTGACGTCAGCCTTAGCTTAGTGTGTTATGGTATAGACAAGAGGTTAACCGAGAGCCTCTCCATCTCTCCCATAATCGCATCATTCGAGGGCCTATTTTTGCAGGAGCATCAGGTTCAACGAAAGGCCAACCTGTGACCTACAAAAATCATTTTGATTGTCAGCATTGGAGTTTTAAGAGTCTTCAAACTGCCTCTCTAATGCCCCAAGTGAATCTAAATTCCAAATGAATAAGACATTTTTCCATATGTCCCAACTCAGCCTTGAAACATCACATGAAGTGTAACACAGTCAAAACACTGACGCAAGTCTAATAAGCTCTACCCAAATTTACATTCAGTCACAGATAAGCAGTGCATATCAGGGAGGATATTTGCATTGGTTAGGTTTAACAGGTGCTTTCATTCACCAGTGGTACATTTCAATCAGTACAAGCACTCCAGGGTATGTACTTAGCAGTATCTTGCTTGATACGGAGCGAATGGGGAATAGTGACTGGGGAAACCTAAATTTCTGATTCTTCAATAATTCATTGCTATGCCTGTTTTAACCATTAACTTTAATAAGGTTCAGGGAGGTGTGAAGTGAAGGGAAAGTTTGAAGGGGAGAGCGGTGTTTTGATATTACTCACTCCTTGATCTCGTCGTTGCTGAAGTCCAGGTACCGGTTGCTGATCCACTGCACCTCGAACCAGTCCTTGTAGTTGTTGTTGCCGCAGCACCGGAACTCGATCTGGGTCATGTCCAGAGTCCGCTTCATGAAGCAGCGTCCGGGCGTGTCCGTGTCCTTGTAGAACTTTATGCTGTTGCGGAGGCCCTCAGCCAGCGCGAAGTAGAGCTGGAACTGCATGGTGAAGCACAGCAGGGCCACAAGGAAGAGGAAGATGTTGAAGCCGAAGCAGCCGGACAGGTAGTTCTTCAGCATGGGCTTCCACTTGGCGAACTTGGTGGGGTCCAGCGAGTCGTGGCACACCTTGCCCCCGAACGCGTTGATGCCGCACGCCACCAGGCCAGAGAGGATCAGCAGGTTGGGCACAAAATGGCTCTCGTTGTTGTCCATCATCTCGCTCCGTTTGCGCAGCTCGATCTTGAAGAAGAGGCCCATGCTGAAGACCAGGATCCCAGCTATCACTGAGAGCCAGTACAGGAGCCACAGTCCCTGTGCCAACTTTACCCGCTTCTGCAGGTTGAACTTCACTGGCATCAAAGCCATTTCTGGTCCTTAGTAAAGCACTTTTTTCCAGGCAAAAGAAGAAGAAAACTTAAAGAATCACAGTACCAGCACAAGTAGTTTTTTTTCCTCTACTTTGCTGGTAATTTTGTGGTTTGTTCAGAAGCAGTTAAACGGAATAACAAACCGGTGTGACCTTCAGAAAACTCGTTTAGTGGACAAGCTTAGATGAGCATCGGTAATCCGTTCCAGAAGGTAGATGCAGAAGGTGCCGTGCGGGGGGCTGCCCTCTTCGGTCCTGTCCTGGTCAGCCGAGCTTCAGCCAAACCCATAGCTTCAGTGGGCCCCACGCCCGCTCAAGGTAAACACACACACACACACTCACACACCCCAACACACACACTGCTTCAACGCAAGCGAGCCCCAAAAGTCTGAGAGAATAATGAGGGCCCTGTGACCACGCACGCTGGTCCCTCTTCCCGAGAAAGGAAGTGGCCGGCTGATGAAGTGAGCGATTCAAGCGAGCAGTTTGCGTACGTCATCCTAAACCCTGACTAATCAGCCTGATCCCAATTACACCAGATGAGCGAAGGCCACTAATCCCCTCTCCTGCTGTCTAATTGGCTAGTTGCTCTCTCTCTCTGTCTCTCTCTCTCTCTCCCTCTGTGTGTGTGACTCTCTCTCTCTCTCTCTCTCCCTCTGTGTGTGTGACACTCTCTCTCTCTCTCTCTGTCTCTCTCTCTCTCGCTCTCTCTCTCTCTCTCTCCCTCTGTGTGTGTGACACTCTCTCTCTCTCTCTTTTCCTCTCTCTCTGATGCCTTCTCATTCTTTTTCTTTGTCTCTTTCTCAAATGATCTTTCTGACACACACTTTCTCTCTTAGGCACACACACACACACACACACTGATGTTCTGTCTTTGTGATGCTCTCTCTCTCTCTCTCTCTCTCACACACACACACTAATACACACCCTGTCTCTTTTTACCTGTCCATAGGTCTTGCAAAGGACTATGGGGACTGTGAGGATGGTCCTCAGAATGGCCTGGACATATTTAGGTGAGGTGAGGGGTCAAATGTGAATGGCAGGATAAGGTGAGAGAGGGCAGGTAATACTGCTGAAAGTGATCAAGGAGTATGCACACACACAGGCCAGCCACTCCACCTGACCCACCTGACCTGGTTGTGAAAATTACTACAGGATGCAAGGCCAGAAGTGACTGTCCCAGTTGTCACCTGTTGTAGACAGACCTTTAGTATGGTAGTAGTGACCTCCATGGTTCTCTTGTGCTAGCGCAGGCTACAAGACAGTTGCACATCCATAAGGGCCACCTGGGTTTGTTAAGAACAATAATCCACCTTTGACAAGAAAAACTGAAATGTAATTTATTAAAGTTACCAATTACTATGCATATGATTAGTTTGGCCTCCATAATGTGATATAAGTAAGTCAGTAGAGTCAGGAAGCTATGACAGTAGTCACCTACTTTTTATTTCCTGTGCATGTATTCAGCTGAAGTGGGGGTGCTTTTTCAACACCACCACAATCAGTAAATCAGTAAACACACTAAAGTGTAGTGACACAGAGAAAACTGTGTCTTAGAATTATATGCTTCCTGTTATTTAATAAGATTAAGGAGGAATGGTGGAAGATTTAAGTGACTATAAACAACATATACTTCTGTGAAGGACATTGTCACTTTCAGGTAAGTCAGGGATATCTAACAGCCATTCAGCAGTTGGACACAAGCCAGGAACACCTAATCGGTCAGTAAAATTGGATAGTGTAAATAGTATAAATTTGAAGATACACTTTTTTGTGAGTGATTTTCTCGATGTCTTTCCAGTATAGTGAGTAATAGATTTCTTTAGCATTTAAGTGTTTTGCCTCAGTGTGCTGTTGTGGTATAAGTGTAGAAAAATAGTTCAAAAACATCTCACAGACTTCTGGTCATAAGCTATGTTAACTGCTGACACCGCCGCCCTTGTGGCTATGGTACCCTGTGGTATAGCAGAGAGGGAGGTGGTGTCAGGGGCAGGACCTGAGCCAGTGGGCTGCAGCTCTCTACCGAGGGCCAAGAATGTGTGAGGCCTAGGGCCAAGAATGAAAGTGAATGGCCATGGACTGGGTGGAGTGGTGGGGGTGGTGGGTTGGGGCTGGGGGGTGAGAGGAGGCACTACTAGTTCCAGATCCCATCCAGAGTGCATGGGAGGAGGGAGGAGGAGGGCAGGCTTTCTGCTGATGCTAGGCCAGCCTGGACCAATCTGGACCTTGAGCAGGAGGACTCACCTGATGGGATGTTGATAGGATCGTGAGATGTTCCTGGACCTCCCACCTGGAGGAGACCTCTGGGGCAGGAGGATAGGGGTGAAGGACTGGTCTCTGTGGTGGTGGGGGTGGGGGTTACGGTGGGGAGTGGGATGGTGGTGTTAAGTATACCTTCAGCTTTAGAAGAGGTAGCGGTGTATGTGTGAGTGTGTGTGTGTATGTGTGTGTGTGAGTGAGTGAGTGAGTGAGTGAGTGAAAGAGAGAGAGAGAGAGAAAGAAAGAGAGAGAGAGAGGGAGAGAAAGAAAGAGAGAGAGAGAGAAACAGAGAGAGGGAGAGAGCAGGACAGGATAGGACAGGCTGCTGTACAACTATTCTTAGTGTGGCTTGGTCACATGTGATGAGATTAGGACAAGCCACTGGATTGGATTTAATTACTGTCTTACCTGTTTAGAGGGGCAGGAAGGCCCTGGCTGTGTTACACGCAAGGCATATGCCCCAGCAACAGTGTGTGTGTGTGTGTGTGTGTGTGTGTGTGTGTGTGTGTGTGTGTGTGTGTGTGTGTGTGTGTGTGTGTGTGTGTGTGAGTGTGTGTAGTGTGTAGTGTGTAGTGTGTAGTGTGTGGTGTGTGTGTGTGTGTGTGTGTGTGTGTGTGTGTGTGTGTGTGTGTGTGTGGTGTGGTGTGTGTGTGTGTGTGTGGGGGTAGGTAATTGTGTATCCATACATCCTATAAGGGCATGCAGTTTGTTTAACAAGGTGTACCACACAGATGTTAACAAAAGCATGGGACTAGACCTATGGTTCTGATCAAAGCAGAATGTTTTCTAAATGAGGCAAGAATTCAACAGTGTGTTGTTTTGTTTAAAAGTTTAAAAGACACTGTTGAATGCTTATGTCTGCACAAACTCTTGTCTGGCACTCAAGAGAGTGTGAGACAGAAAAAAGGGAAGAGGGAAAAGACAAAAAGGAAGCATGTGTGAGTGACAGAAAAACAAAAAGTGTGTGTGTGTGTGTGTGTGTGTGTGTGTGTGTGTGTGTGTGTGTGTGTGTGTGTGTGTGTGATTAGAGAAGATGCCAATTTGTCCTACATAGCCATGCCTGGGTGTGAAAACTGTGTGTATAAGATTGGCAGTGTGTTTAGCCTAACACACTCTTAGTGACAAGGAAAACACACACAAAGCCTGTTATCTGTGTTATGTCAGTTAACAGGTTCTCTTCCCTGTGTAGACAGCTTGTGTTTGATGAGCTACTCTCGAATCACATTGCAGAAATGAAAAGGGGAACAGAAGTGTGTGTGGATGGGGGATGAGTGTATACTTATACCCAAGGGCATGCAGTTAGTTTAACAAGATGTACCACACAGATGTAAACAAACGCACAGGACTGGACCTATGGTTCTGATCAGAGCCGAATGTTGTTATATGAGGCAAGCATTCAAGTTTGTTGTTTTGATTAAAAAGTTAGAAGACGCTGTTGAATGCTTGTGTCATTCAGAAGGTGTTCCCTGACACTCGAAAGATTTTTGTACCTAGTTTCATAATTTAAATGAAGGTATTAAGCACCTTTTTACAGTTTCCAGTTTTCCCATCTGGGGCTAAGTGACCTAATGATGAGGGAGTCGGTCTTGGGATTGGAGGGTTGTACGTTTGATACCTATACCGGTAGGAAAAATGTGGGTGGGAGAGTGAATAACCAGGAACTTCCTGCACCCTTATCTATGGCTGAGGTTACCTTGAACAAGGCATCTAACCCCTCTTTACTCCAGAGGGACTGTTCCTGTACCTAATTTGCTGTAAGTTGCTCTGGAAAGTAGCGTCAGATAAATGTTAGGCAATAGATATGAAGGGACTGACTAATATTATGTTATATGTAATATGTTGAACATGCTTCTCAAGTTTTACTCATATTAATGTGTTGAGTACGCTTCTCCAGTTAAAATGATGTTAAGGTGGGGGTGCTGTGGCGCTGTGCGTAGAGCACCCGTACCATGAATGGGCAAGTTCCCATGGGGACCCAGGATTGAATCTGGCCTGGGTTATTTCCCAACCCTACCCCATCTCTTTCTCTCCCATTCATTTCCTGTCCTGCTCTTCACTGTCCTATCACAATAAAAAGCCCAAATATGATATTAAGGTTTCGAGCATGCTTCACTAGACAAAATATATGTTAGGGCCTTGAGTGCACCTCTCCGGCCACCTCTCTTGCTCCTTCTGGTCAGTGCGATCCATAAGACAGCCCACCAATTGGTGCTGGTCAGACTGATATGCACTAGCGCCATCTAGTGTCGCTAGAGCATGTATCCTGTATCCTGGAGTCAGGTCTAAGCAAGTGCGGATGATGTGGATGGACCACTGGTCTTACACAGACCCTGGCTGGTCTGGTGTTATGTGAACCTGCACAGCATATATACACACACTGGTGTACATGTGGAGGACGCCTGTGGAGTATTGTGGTAGACTTTGACATTGCATTTTGGTCAACATCCTGTCTACACATACATGCACACACACAGACGCACACACGCATGCACGCATATGCGCGCACGCACACATGCACAAGTTAATATAGACTAACACAGAGGCAGTGGTGTTCAACCATATTGAACATACTTTAAACAATCTCATTAATCAATTATTACCACACACACTTACATACACACAAACACACACACGCCCTAATGTACATAGTATCCCTGTGTAGTATACTATGAACCTGCACTAATCAATCATTTACTTAAGGGCAGACACAACAGGGTGCTTTAAGACGCCCTTTGACCCACATAGAGAAGATCTTAAATGAGTGTGATCAGATTGTTGCCATGGAGACAATCGAACATGCCTAACTGGATAGATCATCATCACTGTATTGTTTGACAAACAAATAGCTTTTCAACACTGTATCATGTGACATGCTCTTGTGTGATGTTTTGTAGTTTTTGCATATTAGTGTACTGTGTTTTAATTTTTTTTTTTTTATTTAGGTCCCACCAAGTGCATAGTAGTGATGTGTCGAGCACATAGGGCTCTTCCCGAAGAGAGTCTACTATTATGAGACACCACTATGCACGCTCAGTTGAAGCCTGAAAAAAATAAAAGCCAACATAAGCGTGTGTGGCCTTGTTTCCTCTGTGTTTCAATAAGAACATTATTTGTATGATATGGTGACATAGCTGCTCAGGGCCATCTTAAAGAGGGATCATTAACTTTTAGTGACAGTTCAGTGGGTGTGTGTGTGCGTGTGTGTGTGTGTGTGTGTGTGTGGTGTGTGCATGCGTGTGTGATGTGACTAGCGAATGGTTACCACCACCACCCCCCCACCCCCATGTGTTTATATATATATATGTGTGTGGTTGCTTGCTGCCCATTTCTCACCAACTCTGTTCCACTGGTTCCACGTGATATAGCTGATTACAGAGTCTGGCTAATATAGCAGATCTTCCCAGAAACAGAAGAAAATAATAAATAAAAAAAACAGCGGTCGGTGGACAACATGCTTGGTTTTTTTCTAAACTCTGTAACTGTAACCGAACAAGGTCATGAGAAAGCACAGGCAGAAAGAGTGGCACAGGAAACGGTGAGGTGCAGGGAGGCCACACACACAGGATGAGGTGCAGACGAGCACATACAGAACACACAGTGGTTAGGACTGCTAGCGTGCTGCCTTGCCTTCATGTGCATTTGTGTGTGTCTGCACCCATTGCCTTGTACAGGTATTTGCATATATGTGTTTTTTTTCATTATTAGGTAAGGCTTGACAGGAAGAACCAAGTGTGTGCGTATGTGACTGTGTGCATGTATGTTAATAATGTGTGGCGAGAAGGTGTGTGTGTACCGACTTGATTTAGACATATGCAGTATTGAAATACTATTAAATTTCAATATACAGTATGTCACAAAAGTGAGTACACCCCTAACATTTTTGTACTTTTTTAATTATATCTTTCCATGGGAGAAGTCTAAAGATATAACACTTTTACAATGTAAAGTAGGCAGTGTTCAGCTTACACCTTCTTTACACTGTATCAAAGTGTTATATCTATAGACTTCTCACATGGAAAGATATAATTTAAAAAATGTACAAAAATGTGAGGGGTGTACTCACTTTTGTGACATACTGTATTTGTATTTGTTTTTGACTACTTTTGAAACATTTAGTTTGCAGCATTTTGAGTATTTTGTTTAACCAAACTAATTTGATAGATAATATTGTATTATTGTGTATTGAAAATATAAATAAGACTAGAACCATCACCATGAATGTTATCCAGTCACCATCTTTGGCTGCCAGACATACGAATTCAGTGTTTTTGCTATGCTGGTGAGATGCTTGTAAATCACATGGTTCATGAGTAAATCTCTAAAGCCAACTGACCTCCAAGGTCTCTCTTTGTTTGGACAAGTACAGTGTACACCCCTCAGGTGACAAGCTCAGGACTAGCCTCTGCTGTTTAGACTTCTTTGGACACTAGACCAACTCTACTCCCAATATGACCCATAAGAAAACAACATTAAATAATTCTGTCTGAGGGTCCTACAACAACTTCAGGTTGCCTTTTGGCCTTTTATTTTTTTAAAAAGCATTATAGTGTATAGTCTATGTGATCCTGTACGTTCAAAATGCAAATTGCTTACACTTTAATAACATAACACAACAGTTTTTATTTTCATACATGTGATAAACAAGTATGTGTAATTTTCTAAAGAAGATTTTTTTTGTATTTGTGCCTACCTCTGTCACTTGGATTTACAGTTTTTCTTGATTGCTTTACAGTACTGTCATACTTTGAAACAAAATGGTATTGATTCCATGAACTTTTTCAAACGGTGGCTGAAAACTAAAACACTGTGAATAAATACTAAAAACAAGAAATGCTGAGGTTGGGCCTTTCACAGTAACAGTTGTGGTTAGACCTTTCTGCAGGTCACCTATAGCTAGGCCTACACCACAAGAGCTGAGGCAGGAAGAGAAACCAAGAGAAGCCAAATGAAACGGTGCCTTGACAGGTAAAGTTAAACCATTCTTAGTGGCAGTGAGTAAAGAGCACAGCAATGTGCCCAGACAGAAAGCACTCATATTCATACCTGTAGGTGTAGACACTATAGCATGGCACAGACTAAACCAGCTTACTTTGAAATATAAATGGTGCAATAATACAGAAGAATACAGAAGAAATGAAAGACGAATTTATTTTAACTATATTTTAAACAGCACAGTAGTAAATGCTCCTTGGACAGAACAACTCAAATAGTTACTTTACCTTTGGAAGGAACAACCTTGGACTCATGTGAAAAGCGATGCCCTGGCTGTTAACTTTATAGTATAACTATATAGTATTTTGCTTTTTTTTATTTTCTGTACAAACCTGAAACAGCCATTGCATATATACTAACAGCATTTTGCCTTTTAATGCACAGGACAGTGAAGCGGTAACAGGAAATGAGTGGGAAACTGAGAGAAATAAGGCACGGTTCAGGAAACATACTCAAACATGGGTCTTCCTGGGCACTCGGACCTGAATACAGTACTAATACTGCAGCTTGACCCTGACCCTTTGGTCAAAACATTGCCTTTATTTTCTGTTTACTTAATAAACCTCAGAGCAAACAGTATGCAGACCTCCGCCTTCCACTGATACTGCAACACAGCTACCCACTCTTCTCAGTTCTATTTTCCAGTTAGCTGGAAGCTGGCAGGAACCGTGTTCCCAAGGGTAATCGATGTGCACACTGTATCACACACTAAGAGCAGAACGCATTTTGTTTGCACTTAAAAAGGTCTAGGAGAAAACGTGTTGCACTTAAGACTGCCACTTGTGACCTATCAACAAGGAGGATAGTATTCACGCAGAAATATATTCCTTTTGTTTTTTATCCTTGGCTTCAACAGCTGTAGCAGGCTTTTTCCAAATGGAGTGTAGGCCATTCATGTAAAACATCCCGTCTGTACACACACAGCAAAGCGGTGGCATAATGGAGGAGAGCAGACATACGTAAATATCTCACAGAACTGACGGTGGAAAACAGCAACTCTAAACACATCTGTGATGTTTTCGCCTGTGCCAATTGCGCATAATTATAATGCAGATGATGTTGACTGTGATAAATATCATGATATTGACAGACAAAAGTAGATAATTAATCCAAGAGAGAGAGAGTGGTGCTGGTGCTGGTGATGCTGATGCTGATGGTGGACTAGGTGTTGGCTCTGTAAAATAAAATCCACACCAGGTCAAAACAATGACCCTCTTTCCTGTTGATAGTATGTCACTCCTAAATCAACTTCTGTCTTTTCATTTAGTATTTTTATTAATTTAGTGTTTTCACTATTTTCACTTTTAAGTAGAAAATATGGATCTACATTTATTAGAAGCACCGTGCATACAAATGTATTAAATAGCAAAGTGATAATTATTTCAGCATAGGCCTACCATATTGATGTTCAGACATTTTCTCAACAATTTCCAGTGTGGTGCCAACACCCAGTGCTTCTTCCAGGCTTTTGTCTTTTAAGTATTTTGCCAAACAACTGAACAGGTTTTGCCTGTCATTTATGGTGAGGTTTGTTAGCGCAAGGGTGGCAAAGGTTGCATTGCTCTCTATCCTTGCTCGAGACGCAATCATGGCTACACTTGTCACTTCCTTGTGTATTCCTTCCTCGGCACCAGGAATCACCCACTCCATTATAAATCCTTCAGAATTACTTTGGGTGATGTGGAGTTTGCAGCAAATAACGGCAGTCTCTCCAGCTGTGTAATGAGGCTTGTCTGTCCACTGGTCCACCCACACCTTAGCAGCACCTGTGGGTTATTTTATAGTATTCAATCAAATGTATCTGCACTGATCATCTTTGTAAAAACATCCACAAAGAACAGTTCCATGAAATACAGTATGTCACAAAAGTGAGTACACCCCTCACATTCTTGTACATTTTTTAATTATTTCTTTGTGAGAAGTCTGAAGATATAACACTTTGATACAATGTAAAGAAGGTGTAAGCTGTACACTGCCTACTTTACATTGTAAAAGTGTTATATCTTTAGACTTCTCCCATGGAAAGATATAATAAAAAAGTACAAAAATGTTAGGGTGTACTCACTTTTGTGACATAATGTACATTTTTACAAGACAGTAAGAGCACGTAGGGTAAAGTAATGTAATCAAAATCAACATATCATACATCATACCCTAACCCTATCCACCAAACAAATTTACTGTTTCTTGAAAAAGAACATTTAAAGTAACTTTATAATAAGATGATTTGTAATTGGGGTCCTAATATTTAAATTGTTTAAGATGTAAACCCACATTATTCCTATTTTACCTGATAATTCACCTGATTCCACACTAGGCCTACTTCTTTAAATTGAGTAGTGTATTATGTACCAATATTTTACTGTCTTCACTTTGCACTAATATAACTGTTTTTTCTGTTTATTGCAAATATAGAAAGTATATATAGAAATATAAAGTATATATAAGTGTAGTATATATATAAAGACATTTACCTGGCAGATACAAAGCAAAAAGCCACCAAAACGGCATTAGGCTGCTCATGGTTGTTAAATAAAATGAAGGGACTATCGTATACTGACAGACAGACTGACTTCTTGGTAAATGGCAGTGCTAACCACAGTCTACACACCAACATCTCCGGCCCAAACAAAAAAAGAGAAAAAAAAAGCTTCCTCTCGCCTCTGGCTTCACTTTTCTGTTCTTATGAACAAATTGTTGCTACAGTCACAGACTTCTTAATTCTAAATTCTAAATTTTCTCTGCTAAAGGTGTTTGCACAGCAAGCAAGGGTAGGCAGCATCAACCGCACACAGTTTGCTCCAGAAAAAGGTGAATCTCCTTTGCGGCCCTTTCTCCATTCTCCTCCTGGTGCCCCCCTCCCCCACCACCAGTAGTCTGTTGCTGTTATGTAGATTTCCCCCTTCGTGTTCATATCAAATTAGAATTTTTATGTTGTCCCATATGAAATCTCTATAGGCTACACATGTAAAAAAAGAGTTTGGAATTTTGAAATGTAGGCTACCAGCGATTTACACGTAGGCCTACATAAACCTAATTTATATGTGCAATGTTTTTGTACTATGGTTTAAAACTGTATTTTCGAAGAATCCCTGAACGTTTTGTCTTTTAATTCTGAATCCAAGGCAGTCTGGAGTCATTGCACAAATCTTTGTTTAATAATAATGGTGGTAGTATTTATTTAATAATCGTTTAAAATAATATAGTATTTTAACTTTAATGTTTGGTGTATTTCAGAAATAAAGTGAATCGCACTAATACATGTTTAATTATTGTGAATTTCGGGTGGGGTGGGGTGGTGGGGCACCACAAAGCACTTGTGCTTGGCACCCAAATAGCTAGCAACGGCCCTGCACACACACAAGGTGGGCAAAAAAAAAATGGACTACTTTTTTAATGAATATCTCTCCTGAATCCGCGAGGCTACCACGGGTTTAAACCATTTAAAATGTCCAAATAATCATACCAAAACCCTAGCCATAAACTTTATCATAGATACCAGTGACGGTCGAATTCTGATTGGTTAAGGAAAAATCATTACATTGGAAAGTCCACCCATAGACAGTAGAGAACCGGCAGTAGCCTATTGCCGAAGAGAAGGGAATAGTCCACATTGTGAAGTCTTCTTGTACGGCTTTTATATAGAGTACTATATTATTATTATAGTAGTATACATAATATTTATGTTGCATGGTGATAAGAGGTCCAGATACAAGGAAAAGGTTCGCTTTTCGAACCATCCAGATTTGCTAGGAGTTTAACACGCGAGTCCAACCCAGGACCCTGCACAGAACCGAACTTCAGAACTCGTCACCTGAACATTGTCATGTTTGACCAGAAGAAGGTAAATGTTCTATTTTTTATATTTAGAATATATGAATATTCTGTAATTTCTTAAAAAGTATCTCCCTTTCTTCATTTCTTTCACTTTCTCTTTGAAAAAATCCAATAGTTTCCTGGTCGACGTGCCCTTACTGTAGCAGGTATAGGGGTGAATTCCTTAAGTTGGGCTATCCGGTAAATGGGCCAGATAACATTGCATGTCTCATCTTTGTACTTACAAATCACGAGAAATAGATTTAAATCGCTGTAACATCATTACTGAATGTGTTTTAAGTCGTTTGAATGCCCTGATCTTACTGTGATAAGGATGGGCAGGGCGAACCCTTATATGGACAGTGGCAGAAATAGGTAAATGGCCAGTGTCCCCAATATTGAAAAAGGCCTTATTAAAATAAGGATGATATCATTTTTAGATGTAGCTAAAACTAGAAAAACACTGTATGTTTAGTTTTGAATACATGTCTTTAATCGGGGAAGCATGGTTATAGTTAGCCTACATTAGAAATGTTTAAATAGGCTACCTCAAAAACTCATCGGCCGATTTTAGCTGGTAAGTTAAACGGGCCACCTCTTTCAGTATTTTCAACTTTTGTAACAACCATGTGTGAGCAGAAAAGTTTGAGACATTTAAGAGACATTGTTTTGGAAATAAATGCACCACTTTTATGTGCGCAGTAGCAGACATATGTGCGGTGTAGGCTAGGTATATCTTAAAGCAACACTAAGTATTGTGACACCTCACTGTGCGCAGACATACACACACACACACACAAGAAAACAAAATCCTATTGGCAACTACACTCTGGCTACAAGTTAGAATAACAATTGTATAAAATCTGTATTTGTCTCATAAAACTGGAAGACTGTTTTGTGGTCTTTGTTGTTGCCTTGTAAGATTCTGCAGTCAAGAAAATACTTGATTTCCTGACTCAGTGCGCTATCAACAAACGGACACGAGACAAGTGTTTCAGTTTTAAAACTGCTCCAGCGCTAGAGGAGAGAGAGCTCACCGAGACAAACAGTTGTCTCCTCGGTTTGCATTCTCTGATCTAACAACCTGGACACAGCCCTTTTATTGTACACAAAGAAAACACAGTTTCAGAGAAAGTTTAGTAACTTTCCACCTTCCCTCCTTAAAATGTTATCTTCAGTTCATGGTGGATAACCATGAGTATGACATAATATGAGTGCTAGCTTTTAGTCACGTACAAAGAAAACATATGTTTTATTATGTGACAATACTAAAACACTCTAAATTCTTTTCACAAGTGGGCAGCCCTGCTCATTGCCACAGTGTGGTTGAACACATGTGATGGGGAAATCAAGACAGGCGGTAAGTGTTTTCTGTTCCTTTTACTTAGTACTTTGCACTCCTAGATTCAAACTAGCATGTAGGTCTAGTGGTCCATTTTACTTTGGGAAGGGAAAAGAAGAAATTTGGTCTGAATTAGTCCATAGCTCTATTGTTTAAGGTCATCGAGTAGTGTTGGTAGAAAAAGAAATGAGAAAATCTGATGCAACATACACCAAATAATAAACTGTAACTAACAGTAACTTTCAATGCCCCATTCAGTTAGTGTCAATTTAATCTCCCTATGCACCATTCAGTTACTGTTGGCTACTAGTTTATTATTTACTCAATGTTGCACTGGCCTGTAGTCATTGTGGCAGGTGATCACAGACTGTTAATCTATAACAGAAAGTTATTACACACATCTCTACATGTCGATTGATGTTTTTAATGTATTTAGAGTAATCTTGTTTTTTTGTATTTCAGAGATTACCTGTTGGGATAAGAATAACACTGCAATGTGTGCCACTGCTGAGGATTGCAGCTGGAATCCTGATGCATTTCCTACTAAGACTGGGGAACACAAATGCCAAACTGGTAATTTCTTTTGGTACATCTGTTGATTTATCACATGCTTTCACATATTGCTGGAAGAATAAGTATTAAAAGCACCAAAAACAACATTGCAGTAACACGATATTTTAATTGGACTATTGATGTGAGATTTTAAAAAGACATTGGTGTTAAACAAGACATCCACCTATAAATACAGCTATGTGTCATGTAGTGACATAGCAGGGGAACATGTTTTTCATTACAACTTCAGCCTTTTTTTTAGCACGCACAATACTTATTTTACCCAATTACACTTTATTAATGGACTGTGAAGTTATTTCTTTAAATGTATAGTTTTCTTGTTTTAATACCTATACTAAAAATGTTGATACTTTCATTAAATAATCTCTCTTCTGTAGCAGTCAAACTCTGTCTGAATAACTCATGACAAATTGAAATTTTCCTCTTTCAGATTCTGAAAACATAACGTGTATTCAAACATCTCATCTAACATGTTCCTCATATAAAGAATGCGGTTTCAGCTATAACCCTGTCCACATAGGTGTATGCACAATATCTGGGAAGGCTGGTAAGTGTTTTTGTTACCTGTTGGGTATGGGTTATTTTATGCGCATAGCCTTGTGTTTTATATAGGCTTTAAAAGGAGTAATGGGAATATGGGAGATTGGTAGAATCACAAGATTAAACTAAAATAACTATTTTTCTTCTCCATCACTTAAATTGGGAAGTCAGAGCATGTTAGAACTACTAGAGCGCTTGAATCTGGCCATTGAAACAGAAATGAATGTAGTGTCTGTGAGAGTTTTTTTGTGGTTATAGTTGTCATTTTTGTATCTCTTTCAACAGTGTAAGATGTATATCCATCTATAGGGGTTTTTCATTTGCATCAAGTATTAATCACTTTTCTTCATTTCATTACAGACATCAAGTGTGTGAATCAAGAAGGCAAGTTGATATGCAACAATTCTACAGACTGCAGATGGAATCCCGATAAATTCCCAAGCAAGAGTGGTTTTTATAAATGCAATTCTGGTAATTTGATTTGGTACATCTGCTGATTTACAGTATGTCACATGCTTCTGTATTGTTCGAAACCCTCTGTTCTGTTCTGTCTGAATCCCTCTATGAATAAATTGACCTTTTTCTCTTGCAGTTGATGGGGTTTTAAACTGTTATTCTAGTGCAATGCATGGGCAGACAGTTGTGCCAAAATGTTCCTCATATAAAGAGTGTGGCTTCAACAATGAACTTGACCGCATACTTAACTGTACAATATCTTGGCTCCATGGTAAGTATTACCACGTTACAAGGACATTCAACTTTTTTTGTAAAGAACCTGTTAAAGAAAAATGTAGTTTGAATTTGCCTCAGTTAAAATCTCTTACTTTGCTTTAGATATACTGGCCCTCCTGTTTTAACTTTTATTTTTGACATAATGAGGTCACCTGCTCAGCTGCAGATGGCATCTTCGGCATGCTCACTTGTTTAAATTAGACAGATGCTGGAAATCAGTAGTTTTGTACTGTTTGTGAGATTAACCTTGCCATTGTTTGGTTATGGAATTATTTATTTCCACTCTTTTTGGGACTTGGTACTGCAACATGGAGTTAATACCTTTTGGATTAACCCCGTTTTGGACTATAAAAGATTTGGTCTAACTCCACTGTACCACCTGCTTGCCTGCCTGCCTGCCTGCCATCTACGTCCACACCTCCTTGCTTGGCTGTTACTAGCCTGCGTGCTTTTCTGGCCATGTGCCTTCTCCTTACCTGCCTTCACCTTCTGCCATCAGTGCCATACTCACTGTACCTGCCCAACTCTGTCTCCATGCTGCATTAACTCCTTTTCCCTTTAACTTCATCATTATACATGCTCTCCAGCCAATCTTCCTTTCACAACATAAATAGTTATTTAGTACCCTGGACCCCTGGGATCAGAAAGCACTACTTCTGTTTACAACCCTTAGGTTAGAATGGGTTAAGTGGTTCCCAAACTTTTCTGCTGGGGCCCCCCTTATGGACCTAAGAATATTTTTGCGCCCCCCACTTTGGGAACCACTGGGTTAATGCATTATTTTCTACACTGCTAGAGCCATGTAACGCTTTACCTGGATAGTTTGGCAACAGAGATTTTAGACTTAAATTTATTAAATTAAACTAATTTGTTTCTTAATGTTAACTGTCTGTTAACACCATACTTACTTTTTTATACCCAATTCTATACACCCCATAGGAGGCAAAGGCAAAAATGAAGGCGATACTACTGAGGAAACAGGTAAATTAGCCGTTTTTTTTTTTTTGTAATAGAAAACACCTACGTATGTCTTCAGTGCTAGGTACTGAAATGAAAAATGTATAACTGACATTTCTGTTTGAGAACCAGCTTTCTGTAGCTATTTCATTACTGGCTGCAGTATTAATTGTGGGAACAACAGCTGTGTTTTCAATGGAAATTAAAGATGACAGGTGGATTTGATATCTACACTTGTTAGCCCTACTGTGCAGTTATCTATGATCGTCATACAGAGGAAACAGGTGTTGCCCCAAGTTTAAGATCATTGGTCTTTAATTAAAAGCAAAAGACTTGCATATGAGACGCTTCACATTGTTTACGTTGTCATGTGTAGTTTTACTTTTAAAACCTGTTTTGTTTTGACAGCTTTGTTAATACTTGACAGTATATAATAATGTTTCAATAGTGGGTTCATTTTATTTGTGTAGATGAGTGGAATGGAGGGATGGTGTGTGTTTGCCACTTGCAAGTTTGCCCTAGATTTCGATTTGGACTAGAGGAAGTGTCAAAATTGCTAAAAAAAAAAATGCATTGTTTTGTAACGCAAGCATTTCTTTACAGCGGCATGGACAGTTGGACAAATTGTCGGACTGATTGGATTGGTTTTACTTGGATTAGCCATTGGATTCGGCATTGGATTCGGCATCTTGGTGAGAATTTTTCCAAATGTTTAATTTTCACTTCCATTTCATCACTCTCTTGATTGAATCTGAAAAGAGCATAAGGAAGCGTATTTTGAAAAAGAAAGATAGATGGATGAATAGATATGTATGTATGTATGTATGGATGGATGGATGGACGGACGGGTGAATGGATGGATAGATGTGTGTGTGTGTGTGTGTGTGTGTGTGTGTGTGTGTGTGTTCAAGACATTATTTATTCTGGCCCTCACACATACAGTACGTATTCTCCTCTCACATACATTCTCCTCTCACACACATATATTCTCAAGTCTTGAACTGCTCCTTGTGTGTGTGTGTGTGTGTGTAAATAAGCCATTTTAAATGTGTGTGAGTCATCCAGTACAGGCTACTTTAAACTTACACTTCAGCAGTAACATGAAACAGTAGTGCGACAGGATCCTGAAGTGTGGAAATAAAATAGATGGTTTATTGTTTTCAGTTTTAATTGTCCAATGGGTCTCATGATTATTTTGCAATGTTGCACGTAATATTCAAGTTTTTAATGTAAATGTATGAGGCCCAGCAACACAGTCAGGTGGCGCCCCTTGTGGATAAGGTGTGTTTATGTAAGTGTACTGTAGTGCAACTAACACATCCTAACAGTCAGTTTAAAATTGGATAAAAAAGTGTTGGTTGTTGGTGGTCATTCCATTGCTTGTATAGTCTTAGACCATGATATCACTGGGTAGAATTGGCTTTAATTGAGGTTGCGTCAGTGATTGAGGAAATACAATAATTTTTACCTATGTATACTGGAATCAAGGTCTTAATGAGGGTCACCAACACCAACTATCTGTAAGAACTGGCATAATTTTAGCTACGTGGAGCTGTATATTAGTTATGTAATAAATGTTTTTCGTAGCATATATCATTTTTATCATCCAGGATACTAGCATTTATGGCCCAACCTGTATAAGTGATTGTACACTATATCGGCACATTCACTAGGCTATATTAAATGAAAACTAGTGTAAAATGAAAACTGGTATGTTAAAACATCATACCGAATTGGTATGTTTGCTGAGTAGGAAAACTGTGCTAGGTGGTTGCATTTCAAACTTCAGTATTTTTGCCATTTTGGTCAAGGAGGCTAATAGTGCTAGTAGGCCTACTAGCTGCATGGAGAAAGCTTGAAGTTAACGCAGTTGTTAAACCATTAAGAAAGCTTGGCAGCTCCACACTTCTTTGCTGGTATAACAAGGGCCCTGATATTCAAAACAAGACATGAAGAACTTTGTAAGTGTTCACATTGTTTATGACATCGCCTAATCCTAGACCTTGCCATAGTTTCTAGCCGTTGCCTAATAAAGTAAAGTCGAGTAAAGTCCATACAAGTCAAGTGATGAACCGGAAGTGAAAGCGTCCGAAATATTGCAGACAGTGGAGGGAGTACTACAGAGAATTTACAGAGTATGAAGAGCTATTTATGTAAAAAGCGCTTATTTTCTGCAAAAGGTTTTGGTTTTAGACATTTTATTGTAGCACAGGTGATCACAGGTCTGAATTCTTTGTTCCTTTTTTTGTCATTCAGAAGCTGTGGAGGAGGAGGAGAGCTGAAAGAAAGGAGCCTGTTCCACCTCATGAGATGGAACCTTTGGATGATTAGATGGTTAAGTGAGTCATTTTTGGGAACATTCTGTTGAAATCTGTCTAAATTGAACCTGACAAAAGAACTGCACATTCATTGCTAAATGCTATAACTCTAACTGAAAATGTCCTGACGTGGAGGAAGAAACGGAGAAGCACAGCACTGAGACATGGGGTCCAAACACTCCTATAGCCCCCTTTACAGGAGTGGGTCCTGCCCTGTGTTGTGATTCAAGTAACCACTACCTAAGTGTAAGAGCCCATACGCACCTAAGTAGTACCAATTATGGGTTATCAGGTTGTTCTGGTGTGTTTTTTAAATGTGCATAGCCACACATCCTGTGCTGCTAATCAGGTGTGCTTCTCATCATTGTCTTTTTATGGGAACTGTGATACGGGTTCTGTGACCACTGTGCCTTTCATGGAGAAGAGTGTTTTTTCACTATGCTGTACAGTGTTTCCCACAGACCAAGTAGCATTGTGTGGTGCTCCAACAGCGACCTTTATACCTTTGAAATAAGTGGGTCGGGAATGAGATTGGGTACATAACTTTAACATTAATGAGGTCCGAGTTGTGCTTGGAGTGGGTGAAAACGTTGGTGCGGTGTTTTATAAGTGTACCGCATTGACCTGGGGGGATCTCTCTCTTTCTCTCTCTCTCTCTCTCTCTGTGCATTTGAACGAGAATGACAGAATTGCGTCTGAAAAAAAAAACGTGAAATGAATTTGTGGTGCTCAGTTTTCATTCTGTTGTGCTGCACCACAGATTGGTCTATGTATGGAAAACACTGCTATACTATGCTTTAGGACTCAACTCTCTTGTCAGTGTTAAAATCAGCCTGGCAGAAACAAGTCCCTACTGACTCTAAACCTATACACAGCAAGGCTTATGGCACAGTGTTTTCCCATGCTAACTGGGATTCGTACGGTACCATGAGGTTGGTTGGGTATGTATGCCATGAGGTGACTTTGAGTGTTGAGTGACTGAAAGAAATCAAACAGGTTACCGCCACTGTAGAACTGACAACGTTCTATGGGCCTTGTGATACTGACTGTGTGGGGAGAAAATGGGATAAAATGACATATGCACAATCTTATACAGTCTGGCTGGCATAGCCTAATGTGACCACATCAACCCGTACTTGTGAGTGGTTGGTTTGGGGCATTAATGACAAAGAATAGATGTCTAAGCAGCTATATTTTATAAAGGGATGTCTCACAGTTGTCCTCCAGAGAGCAACCTGTTTGTTTTTTAACTAATTTTCAAGCTGACATGAATAATTGTGAAAGGCGAAGGCCAAGATATATTGTGAGACCAGGATCAATTTGCACTGTGGTGTTATACTGCCATGCTGTTTCAACTTGATGTGCTAATTTTAATATGTGCTCAGAAAATGTAATTATTAAATTGATTATATGAATTATATCAGGTACGGGGGGGGGGGGGGGTGTATAGATGCATGTGTGTGTGTTTGTGGATATCAGACCCTTAAATGCAAACTAGGCACCTGAACCTCATCTGGCCATCTTAAGAACTCAGGCAGCCCGCAGGTACAACAGAGGGGCGTCACAGGTACACATTATATTTCCTGTCACCTGAGCCATAAAAATACAACATTTACAAAAATGTGCTGTATGTCTGACTGACTGTACCTGTTCCAGTATACTCATGGTGTCAGTGATTACGAAAAAACTTTTGTAATTTGTGCGAAAGATTGCCAGTGGCATTAGCATTGTAAAGCTAGCATTAATGTTCATTTGTAAAGATCAAAGATTTGTACGGTTGTATTTTTCTGTCAGATTTATAAACACTAAACTTTGGATAAAAAACTCTGTTTGAAATTTTAATTGCTACTCTATCTGCCTCTTTCTTTTAATCACCTGCCTTGTTGCCTACCTGTTGGTCTTCCACTTACAAGGGAACTTTAATACATTTGAGTCTATATCCTACTGTTAGACTTCTTCACATACTCTCAGTACTTCCCCTTTAAGAGCAAGAAATGTAGTGACATCTCTGAAGATGCAGACATCAAATTTATGAATGCGCCTGTGAAGTATGGTAAACAAACAAGAGGCAAAAAACGAAAAGTTATAAAATTTTAGGCATTATACAGACACCCAGGGGTGGCTAACCTGGCCTCAGATGGCAAAAGGCTGTACCATACGCTTGCTACAACCATTCACAAACCCATTTCATTGTAATTAGCACAACTCTTAAACCAGGTAGATGAGCTAAGTAGTGAAATCTGCAGTGTGCACATGTAGACCCAATACTTGGGAGGTGTTTTACTCTAAGGCTGTATTTACACGGAGCATGTTGCATTACATGGAAACAAAGCTAGAGTTGTAGAAGTAGGGAAGTATAAATCTCCTTGTCAAACATTTTTAAAACAACAACAGGTTCTTGGTTGCTGGCTGCACACAGTCTTGGTGACATGCAAGCGCAAGCAACACTGTTGTGCTTAATATTGTGCTGGGATTACCCACCTCGTCAGACCCATTGCATTCCAGTTTAGCCAGCCCAGCTTGGCATGTAATCCACTAACTATGAACTTAAATGTCACCACTACTGAACATCTTAATATACACAAATGGTGAATACATTTTACACACATCTCTCTGGACTCTCATTTACATTAGCCAGACAGAACAGCCAGGAACACTGTAACAGTTACTAACAGTAGGCTCTGAGGGGCGCTATTTTTTTTGCAAATGATATCTGTGGGTGATAAATCAGCATAATAAGTTGGCATACAAAGTCAATGGTTGATGTCATGAGGTTTTAGGAAAACACTAACTCCCTAAATTTTGAGACAAAGGAAATGATACTTGGTTGTTGAGGAAGAGGCAGCTGGGACAGGCTAAGGTGGGGATCGTGTGCACTTTATACTTCCTCAACGTTAACATCTCTGAGGATGTTGCAGACGCAGCACAACACACAACAAACACACTCAGAAAATCCAGACTGTATTTTTTAGAGGCTAGATATATTTCCCATGCAAAGCAAATTGTTCAGTATCCGGAAACTCACTCACTCACCATATCCATCACAGCCTGGTTTTGTAGCTTTAAGAGATGGGTCCAAGGCAGGTGGTGGGAGCAATTGATCAGACCAGGGCCACCATTTTATTATGAACACTTAAAATGGGCTTCCTCTTTGGAAGACCAGCAGCTAACACTGGTGTGTGTGTGTATACACACATATACACACACACCACCACCAGAAATGTTTGACTTTTATTTTTCATATATTAACTGTAATTTGTAGTCTTCCTCGCTTTCATATGGAACCCCCACAGAGACATAAAGGGGGAAAACTGGAATGTCTCTGGTGCACATGTGAATTTTTTTCTGGTGCTCACCAGAAAGTAAGCTAATTGTAGCTTAGCCTACATTAACTTTGCTTACCAAATAGAAAACGCTAGCAATAGGTTACTGTCCTGCTTACTTTAGGCTGCCAAAGGCTATGTGGCTAAACTTAACATGGAATCTTCACCCTGTCATTCTTTATGTGGTTGACACAATCAAGAAAACAAATCCTTCTGTGATAACTTTCTTACAAAAGGGCCACCAGAAACCTTTCTTTTTTAATTCTCTGTCTGTTACTGGGCTCCTTACTTTTAGCATTTATTAAAGCGTAGTCACCCACTCCATTATAAATCCTTGAGAATGACTTGGGATTCTGTGGAGTTTGCACTGCAGCGAATAACAGTAGTCCGTCCAGCTGTGTAATGAGGCTTGTCTGTCCACTGGTCCACCTGCACTTTAGCAGCACCTGTGGGTTATTGTATAGTAGAGCCCTATGTGCCCGAAACATCACTACTATGCACTTGGTGGGACCTAAATTTTAAAAAAAAATTAAATATAAACTTCTAAAGGGGCTTAAGTAAGCGGAACTCTTCTTCAGTTTTTTGCATACTTGTTAAAACGCAGGACATTACTAAGCAAAAACTACAAAACATCACACAAGAGCATGTCACATGACAGTGCTGAAAGGGTATTAGTTTACAGGACAAACGATACAGTGACGATGAACAATCCAGTTATGCATGTTTGATTGTCTCCATGGCAACAATCTGGTCACGCTCATTTAAGATCTTCTCTGTGCAGGTCAAAGGGCGTCTTAAAGCACCCTGTTGTGTCTGCCCTTAAGTTAATGATTGATTAGTGCAGATTCATAGTATACTACACAGGGATGTATTGGCATATCCTCGGTGGTGGCATATCCTCAGGTGTTGCTATGTACATTAGGCCGTGTGTGTGTTTGTGTGTGTGTAAGTGTATGTGGTAATAATTGATTAATGAGAGGGTTCAAAGTATGTTCAATATGGTTGAACACCACTCCCTCTGTGTTAGTTATATTTACATGTTAAAGTATTTCTGACGTTGTGTGTGTGTGCATGTGCGTGTGTGTGTACATGCAAGTAAGTGCACATGTGTGCGTGTGCACATGTGTGTGTGCGTCTGTGTGTGTGCATGTGTGTGTAGAGAGGGTGTTGACCAAAATGCAGTGTTGAGGTCTACTACAATACTAGCCAAGCAAACTGCAGGAGAAAAATGTCCCCCACACTACACCACTCCTTCACATTTACACCAGGGTGTATATATGCTGTGCAGGTTCACACAACACCAGACCAGCCAGGGTGTGTGTAAGACCAGCGGTCCATCCACATCATCCGCACTGTGCTTAGACCTTACTCCAGGATACAGAATACATGCTCTAGAGAGACACTAGATGGCACTAGTGCATATCAGTCTGACCAGCACCAATTGGTGGGCTGTCTTATGGATCGCACTGGCCAGAAGGAGCAAGAGAGGTGGCCAGGAAGTGCACTCAAGGCCTTTCATGTTAAGGGCCTTAACATGATTTTGTCTAGTGAAGCAAGCTCAAGACCTTAATATCATTTTAACAGGAGATTAATATGAATAAAACTTGAGAAGCATGTTTAACATCTTAATATTAGTTAAACTTTAGTAGGGGGCTCAGTCCCTTTTTATCTATTGCCATCTATAACATTTATCTGACGCTACTTTCCAGAGCAACTTACAGCAAATTAGGTACAGGAACAGTCCCTCTGGAGTAAAGAGGGGTTAAATGACCTCAGCCATGGATAAGGGTGCAGGAAGTTCCTGGTTATTCACTCTCGCACCCACATTTTTCCTACCGGTATAGGAATCGAACGTGCAACCCTGTGTTGGTGACTCTCTTCAGAAGAGCCCCATGTGCTCGAAACATCAATACTATGCACTTGGTGGGACCTAAATAAAAAATAATAAATTAGTTTACGTTATGGATACGAATATAGATATGGACTATTGAAAGCAATTCATCATGGTCACTTGACTGTTTTCAGTTAACGTAGGGATACGACTAGCGCTTCCTTCCTCAGGTTGCTAGCTAACGATGCTATTTCTGATTAAACTTACCTTTTTAGTGTTAATTTTGCCACCCTTTTTAAAGTTTCGTTTTCGTCTCCTGACGAATGCTTTATTAGTTTTTGTTATTAGGCCACCAACATCTGTTGGTGAAACTGTAATCTGAAAAAAAGAGAGTAATGTACCAGCGATTTACACGTAGGCCTAGGGTGACGTCAGGTAATTTGAGCCACATTTTGGTTAATTTCTAATAAAAATAATATAATACAATATATGACACTGGTTTGTGTTTATTTTAGTTAATTAATGCCATCTTAAACATTTCAGTGTTGTATTCTTGTATAAAATTTATTTATTAAGGTTTTACAGCTTATAAACCATCAGCTGATCAAGATTTTTCTGATGATCAGAATTCAGCTAATGAGCCACCCGGTCAGCTAAAATGAGCCACTAGTCAGCTAAAATGTTCAAAAAATGACCTACATCTATAAAAAATAGTCTAAATGCGTGTTGTATAAGAATTAGTCACATATGATTCTGAATTTGTGTTTAGGTAAACTATTTTTCATAAAACAACATTTTTTGGTGGTGGCTCAATTTACCTTTTTTGAACAACTTATCAACCTTATAAGTTTTAAGAACAACAAGTTGTCTGCCAGTCAATTTACCTCACGGTTCTCCTCAGCAGTCTTAAGTGTTGCATTGCCCGGCCCACAATGTCAACCATACACCAATCAAATGTATTATTTTACGTCAAGTACAGTTGTAGCATTCCTTTGAAATAGTTTGCAGGCATTGGCTGCCAATATTTAAAGAGCTAGGATGCTCGAACCTTAAATGGCTCATTTTAGCTGATGGCTCAAATTACCTGACGTCACCCCATAAACCTAATTTATATGTGTGTGATGCTGAGACGTCGCCGTCTCACCTCACAATTGCAGCCACCCAGAGAATACCACGCAAAAAAGAAGAAGAAAAACTGGATATAAATGAAACCAAACCGAGCTATGATAGGCATTAACAAAAATACTATAAATATACAGAGAAATTGCAGCCTCGCAACAAGCTACTGCATCAATGCTTACTCACACAGTCCTTCTCCAGAGCCAAAGCAAGACTCACTTCAAGTCAATTTTCCCCACTCTGAATACACCCATCAATGATTGCATAATTGGTTGAGACCATTATCAAACGGTGGAAAATGACATTTTAAATAAATATATAAAATACACACATCCTTCAACATAAATAACACCAGTGAAACACATAGTAAACATTTATCCATACTCCCACATACATTCCACATCACTACAGTTATTACAAACGACACAAAACGATAAACAACGACAACGGCAAACAAACACTCACCCCCTACACCAAACTAACATTTCCCAAGCCCCAAGATGGATAATAAAAGGTTAGTTCACCCATAGTGCGCGCTTCTACAGGGAACCCCTATGCTGACGGACCAGGAAGTGCAATGGTGCAAGTGTGAGTAGTGATGGGCAAACGAAGCCTTGTGAAGCTTTTGAAGCTTCTTCCTGATTGTGTCTGAAAACGTTTCGAAGCATTAAAGCATCAGGGACGGATAGCACGGTGCCATCTGGTGGTTAGCAGAAATCACTGCAGCCCTAAACGTGATGTAACTGTACACTGACACTGCTGCACAGGGAAAAGGCGGCGAATGACATGAACATGTTGCTTTGTCAAGAAGATATTGGATGGACAATTCCCTATGCTGACAGAATACTAAAGGAATTGCTTACAACTGTTTTTTAACCAATTCATTAAATTTGACTTTTGAACCTGTGACTTAAGGTTTCTTGAATGTGTGCATAACCTCCACTAAGAAGGCAGCCTTTTATGTACACAATGTAGTTGTGTAACCAAAAAGGTGCAAGATTCTGTTGGACAATACTAAGCTGAGTAGATTTCAAGCACACTTGCCACATAGGGATTTGTGGCAAATGCTTATCATTCAGTTCACAAGTGAATGAGGACAAGTGATTAATGGGAAAGTGTTTGTGCTACAGTTCAAATATACAAAATGGGGGGGTTGGGGTGCATGTGGGAGGGAGTGTTGTTTTGGGGTGTGTTTGGTGTAACAAGGGGGTGGTGGGGGAGGGGGGCATAAGTTGGTGATGCTTGGTAATGAAACAAATATACATTAATGACCTTGACAGTTTTTTCAGGGCGAGTTGGTGATTTCAGGGTGCTGCCAGTGACAAATGCTTTCACTCAGCTTTGCCGCTTGTTCTTGGTGGAATGGGACACCAAGATCATAAAACAATAAAACATAATTAAGTTCTCGACTACTACACGCTCCCTCAAACAGACTAATAGTAATATAGTAATAATAATAGCCTAATAATAATAATAAGAAGAAGAATATGTGCTAATTCTTGTATAGGATATAATATAGAATGTATATACAGTAGGTTATTTAGGATATATTATACAGGATATATATGTAATATATAGGATATGTAGGATATATAGCCTAGATTATATAGCCTAATATGGTATATATAGAGAGTAGAATATATAATACAGGATCCAGATAATATATAGGATATTGATACCAGGCTATAACTAACTAAATATAGGCTAATACAATAAAATATACCATACTATAAGAAACAACTTAAACTATACTAACCTGCTACTTGCCTAATTAACAATATCAGCTACGTACACTAACAACTACGTCCTATCACTACAACTTAATACAGATTGATACACTGATATAATAATAATAATATAATAGGCTAATCTAAGCAACACGGACTAACTTACTAATATACTACCAATGCTGACGAAATAACTAATAAACTAACTGTCGACTATCACTTTATAAATCTGTCCAACGCACACTCCAACCTCTCAACACCAAACGTCAACACAAAACCCACGAATAGAAGTGCCGCAAATTTCCAACCCATGTTATGCGGAAGTGATACTCTAGCTGAACCAATGACGTATCACACAGAATCTGAAGCTCCATTTGTCATCAGTCACGTGCTTTTACATCACCGATACAAGCCCCAACCCCGTGGCTTCGTCTGTCACGCCCTTTTTGCTCGCTTGGTAATGAAACAAATATACATTAATGACCTTGACAGTTTTTTCAGGGCGAGTTGGTGATTTCAGGGTGCTGCCAGTGACAAATGCTTTCACTCAGCTTTGCCGCTTGTTCTTGGTGGAATGGGACACCAAGATCATAAAACAATAAAACATAATTAAGTTCTCGACTACTACACGCTCCCTCAAACAGACTAATAGTAATATAGTAATAATAATAGCCTAATAATAATAATAATAAGAAGAATATGTGCTAATTCTTGTATAGGATATAATATAGAATGTATATACAGTAGGTTATTTAGGATATATTATACAGGATAGATTAATGGTTAATGGAGACGAAACAGTGGGTACCTCACTGTTCGCTATGATGTTGAGAATAAACGGAACTTGATGGTAAAGTACAGTGTGTTGTGTCTTTGTAGATGTTATATATTGCTTAACTCACCCCGCGGACGCCGGTGCTGCAGGTGTGTTAGCAGTGTATGACGGGACATGTAGTGCGTGAGTGGGCCAGCTACCGTGCCAACAAAAACAGAGACACAGACAAAGAAACACGGTGGCGCTAAAAAGTGTCCACACTTTTTACAATGTGCAATGTTTTTGCACTATGGTTTAAAACTGTATTTCCGAAGAATCCCTGAACGTTTTGTCTTTTAATTCTGAATCCAGGGCAGTCTGCAGTCATTGCACAATTCTTTGTTTAATAATAATGGTGGAGGTGTTTATTTAATAATCGTTTAAAATAATATATTATTTCAACTTTAATGTTTGGTGTATTTCAGAAATAAAGTGAATCGCACTGATAAATTCAGAATTATTGTTAATTGCGGGGGGGGGGGGCACCACAACGCATTTATGCATATGGCCCAAATGGCCAGCAACGGCCCTGCACACACACACAAGGTGACACACCCCCCCCCCCCCCCCCCCCCCCGAAAAATGGACTACTATTTTAATCTCCTAATTATATCTCCTGAATCCGCGAGTCTACACAGATTTTAAACAATTTAAAATGGCCAACGAATAATACCAAAACCCTAGCCATAGACTTTATCATAGATACTAGTGACGGTCGAATTCTGATTGGTTAAGGAAAAATAATTAAATTGGAAAGTCCACCCATGGCCGACAGTATTGCCGAAGAGAAGGGAGTAGTCCACATTGTGAAGTCTTGTTGTACGGCTTTTATATAGAGTAGCCTACTGTATTGTTATTATAGTAGTATACATAATATTTATGTTGCATAGTGATACGAGGTCCAGATACAAGGAAAATGTTCGCTTTTCGAACCATCCAGATTTGCTAGGAGTTTAACACGCGAGTCCAACCCAGGACCCAGCACAGAACCGAACTTCAGAACTCGTCACCTGAACATTGTCATGTTTGACCAGAAGAAGGTAAATGTTCTATTTTTTATGTTTAGAATCTATGAATATTCTGTAATTTCCTAATAAGTCTCTCCTTTTCTTCATTTCTTTATCTCTTTATTTTTGTTTCACTTTCTCTTCAATTTCCTGGTCGACGTGCCCTTACTGTAGCAGGTATAGGGGTGAATTTCACAAGAATCACAAGAAATAGATTTAAATCGTTGTAACATCATTACTGAATGTGTTTTAAGTCGTTTGAATGCCCTGATTTTACTGTGATAAGGATGGGCAGGGCGAACCCTTATATGGACAGTGGCAGAAATAGGTAAATGGCCAGTGTCCCCAATATTGAAAAAGGCCTTATTAAAATAAGGATGATATCATTTTTAGATGTAGCTAAAACTAGAAAAACACTGTATGTTTAGTTTTGAATACATGTCTTTAATCGGGGAAGCATGGTTATAGTTAGCCTACATTAGAAATGTTTAAATACCTCAAAAACTCATCGGCCGATTTTAGCCGGTAAGTTAAACTTTTTTCAACTTTTGTAACAACCATGTGTGAGCAGAAAAGTTTGAGACATTTAAGAGACATTGTTTTGGAAATAAATGCACCGCTTTTATGTACGCAGTAGCAGACATATGTGCGGTGTAGGCTAGGTATATCTTAAAGCAACACTAAGTAGTTTTAACCTTTAAATAATGTTTCCAAAATCGTTTCAATGGTGCGTCAACTTGTAACAGGGTGAACTGCACTTCTGAATTCGTTTTACGTCCCTCCATGGGCTATAAGCGCACTATACAAGTTTGTAGAAGTGGGTTTCTCTAATCTGTAGTTCAAATGAGACATAAGAAAGATAATTCTGCTTCCTACCTGCAGGGCAACCAAAGATAAAGGGTGTTTTAGTGTTGCTTTCAGACATAAGCTCTTATAAACAAACAGGCCTGCAGCACAAAAAAGTTTTTTTTGAGCTGTTAACATTATAACGTGACTGATGCTGCTTCTAGTATCACCACCAAGCACTTGACAGACACAAAAGACAAATGCAGAACACATGCTAATTTTATAATTTAATTGTAAGACAAAGAGGCGTGAGAGGTAAATATCTACTGAAAACAACCCACACAAGCATGGTGAATACACAGCAGCTTAAGTTTAAGACATCTTTCAAATTCTTCAAAGATTTTAATGTAGGCTATTCTGACACCTCACTGTGCGCACAGTTGTCTCCTCGGTTTGCAGTCTCCGATCTAACAACCTGGACACAGCCCTTTTATTGTACACAAACAAAACACAGTTTCAGAGAAAGTTTAGTAACTTTCCACCTTCTCTCCTTAAAATGTTATCTTCAGTTTTCTGCACCTGTGGATAACCACTTGGCCTTGAACAGAATGTTGCCAAAGCAGCCTTGAACAGAATATTCACATAATATGAGTGCTAGCTTTTAGTCATATACAAAGAAATGTATATGTTTTATTATGTGATAATACTAAAACACTCTAAATTCTTTTCACAAGTGGGCAGCCCTGCTCATTGCCACAGTGTGGTTGAACATATGTGATGGGGAAATCAGGACAGGCGGTAAGTGTTTTCTGTTCCTTTTACTTTGTACTGTGTACTCCTAGATTCAAACTAGCATGTAGGCCTAGTAGTCCATTTTACTTTCTGAGGGGAAAGAAGAAGTTTGGTCTGAATTAGTCCATAGCTCTATTGTTTAAGGTCACCGATTGCTCTTGGTAGGAAACAAAATGAGAAAATTTGATGCAGCATTCACCAAATAATGAACTATAACTAACACTAACTTTCTATGCCCCATTCAGTTAGTGTCCGTTTAATTTCCCTATGCGCCATTCAGTTACTGTTGGTTACTAGTTCATTATTTGCTCTATGTTGCATTAAATTGTGTTGTTCTTTTTCTTACTAACATTATTTGACTTTGAACATCAGGGATATGGAATAATTCACACTGAACTTCTCTTTTAAGATTAGGGATTAGATTGGTATGGTAGGTGTTGTAGGTGTTACTACAGTCAGTGAAAGTGATTACACAGCACACAGAGCACACAATAACACTGACACTCTGCATTCAACCCATTACACAAGCAGAATGTGTGTTGGTTATAAAGTGATATTCATCATTGGTGCCACCGTTTCTGTATGTTTTTGTCATTCCTGTGTTTCTGTCACTGCATGCTCCTCAAAAAGCCTGTGAAAGGCTAAAGTCAATACAATAAATAATTGTCAGTGAATTGCATAAATTGGATGAGAAATGTTTTAACAAAAGTAGTAAATGAATAAAATAATTAGAGCTTTTGATGTGAGAGCATTAGCCTTTAGCTGCTGTGGGAGTGAGTGCCACTGGCCTGTAGTCATTGTGGCAGGTGATCACAGACTGTGAATCTATAATAGAAAATTATTGCACATGTGACATGTCTACATCTACACATCATTTTTTTACGTATTCAGAGCAAGCTTGTTTTTTTGTATTTCAGAGATTACGTGTTGGGATAAGGATAACATTGTGATATGTCACACTGCTGAGGATTGCAGCTGGAATCCTAATGTATTTCCTACTAAGACTGGTGAACACAAATGCAAAACTGGTAATTTCTATTTTGGTACATATTTTGATTTTTCACATGCTTTCACATATTGCTGGAAGAATAAGTACTGAAAGCATCAAAAACAAAATTGCAGTAACACGATATTTTAATTGGACTATTGGAGATTTTGAAAAGACATTGGTATTAACAAGACATCCACCTATGTAAAGAAGTCATTTAAAGCCCATAAATACAGCTATGTGTATTATAGTAACATAGCAGGCCTACTACTGTCTTTTCTCAGCATGTACAATACTTACAATACACCTATTTACAGTTTATTGATGGAATGTGAAGTTATTTATTTACATTTATAGTTTTCTTGTTTTAATATCTATACTAAAAATGTTGATGCTTTCAATAAATAACCTCCCTTCTGTAGGGATCAAACTCTCTGTCTGCATAACTCAGGACAAATTGAAATTTTCCTCTTTCAGATTCTGGAAACATAGATTGTATTCAAACATCTCATCTAACATGTTCCTCATATGAAGAATGCGGTTTCAGCTATACCCCTCTACACATAGGTTTATGCACAATATCTTTGAAACATAGTAAGTGTTTTTGTTACCTGTTCTTTTCACACCATGTTTTGAATTCATTGACATTATTTACAGCGTATTCTTGTTTATTTCGATCCAGAGATTAGGTGTTGGGATGAGAATAAGGTCCAGACATGTGGCACTGCTGAAAGTTGCAGATGGAATCCAGCTGCATTTCCCAGCAAGACTGGTGATTACAGATGTGAAACTGGTAATTTCTTGTGTTGACTTGTCACATGTCCTGAGTTGAGTTGTCACATCTTCTGTTTATGTCACAATTATCTGTTTGAATTACTCCCAAGAGTAATCAATCCTTTTCGTTTTCAGTTTTTGGGGAGATGCGGTGTTTTGAAACATCTCATAAAACGGAAAAATGTTTCTCAAATGAAGAATGTGGTTTTACACACAGTTTTCCTCATGATGTCACCTGTGCAATGTCTTTTCATGGTAAGCATTTTTATTATAGTGTATTCTGTTTCATGTCAAGTTCTGTAAAAGATACGGCTACCTGTATGGGTTATTTTACTGTACTCCACAGCCTTGTGTTTTATACAGGCTTTAAATGGAATAATGAAAACATGGGAGGATGATTAAAGATTAAACTAAATTAACACTTTTCTTATTTTCTAATTGTACATTTAAAATTGATATGTAATATATAATTTTATTCACAACCCTTAGGACTGGGATGATGATGCATGCTTTTCTACACTGCTAGAGCGTGTAACACTTTACCTGGATAGTTTGGCAACAGAGGCTTTACAGTTAAATCTATTAAATTTAACTTTTTTGTTTCTTAATGTTAACTGTTAACACCATATCCAAATCCAACTAGTCATTCCATCCTCAACTATACAGATTATAATTAACCATATCAACAGGTAGTTTACTGATAATCTGTGTACACTGTCTATAGAGGTCCAGCCAGGTAAAGTCTGACACAGTGTCATAATGTAAATGCAATACTTCTGGACCTCATGGGAAAATATTTGTACTTGCAGAAAATAAATGTAAAACTCTAAAAGCGCTTGTTTTCACATTGTGTGGTAATACAGTAGTGGCTAAAAAGAAATAACGATATGACACTCTTGAACATTGTGGTGAAATTTATATTGTTTTTAAAAAGACATTTAAAATTGGTACCACTGTTTCAGAGCCTGTTAAAACTACTGGAGCTCTTGAATCTGGCCATTGAAACAGAAATGAATGTAGTGCCTGTGAGAGTTTTTTTTGTTGTAGTTGTTATTGTATCTATTTTAAAAGTGTAAGATGCATATCCATCTATAGGGGTTTACCCTATTTTTTATTTCCATCACGTATTAATCACTTTTCTTCATTTCATTACAGACATCAAGTGTGTGGATAGAAATAAGAACCTGATATGCAACACTTCTAATAAGTGCAGATGGAATCCCGATGAATTCCCAAGCAAGACTGGTTTTTATGAATGCAAATCTGGTAATGTGTTTTGGCACATCTGCTGATTTACAGTATGTCACATGCTTCTGTATTGTTTGAAACTCTCTGTTCTGTCTGAATCCCTCTATATACAAATTGACCTTTTTCTCTTGCAGCTGATGGGGTTTTAAACTGTTATTCTGAAACACAGACAATTTGGGGGAAATGCTCCTCATATAAAGAGTGTGGCTTCAACAATGAACTTGACCGCATAGTTAACTGTACAATATCTTGGCTTCATGGTAAGTATTACCATGTTACAAGGACTTTCAAGTTTTTTGTGAATAACCTGTTGAAGACAAATTTAGTTCAAATTTGCCTCAGTTAAAATCTCTTATTTTGCTTTAGATATACTGGCCCTCCTGTTTGAACTTTTATTTTGACATAATGAGGTCACCTGCTCAGCTGCAGATGGCATCTTCTGCATGCTCACTAGTCTAAATTAGACAGATGCTGGAAACCAATAGTTTTGTACTGTTTGTGAGATTAACCTTGCCATTGTTTGGTTATGGAATTATTTATTTTCACTCTTTTTGGGACTTGGTACTGGAACATGGAGTTAATCCCTTTTGGATTAACCCTTTTGTGGACTATAAAAGATTTGGTCTAACTCCACTGTACCACCTGCTTGCCTGTCTGCCTGCCATCTACGTCCACACCTCCTTGCTTGGTTGTTACTAGCCTGCGTGCTTTTCTGGCCATGTGCCTTCTCCTTACCTGCCTTCACCTTCTGCCATCAGTGCCATACTCACTGTACCTGCCCAACTCTGTCTCCATGCTGCAAGGCTTATTGTGCAATCTGAACTTCAAAATGTGTTTGGAGATATCGCGTAATGCTTCATTTTACAGTCCACTATTTACAATGTAAATTCATGCTTATTGTAGGGTAGTAGGAAAAAGTAAAAATGAAAACTTCGATATACTAACACTTACCTATGCTAAGTCTGTTTTTTAGACGCAAAAGTAATGCAAATAATGCTGGCAAAAGTGTATTTATTTTACAAAATAACTAGTCAAGTCATTTTCAAGGGGTTTTGCGTTCTGTCTACAAGCCCCTCAAAGCTGTAAGCCTACTCACAGCCAGCACAAATATGTGACAATAACTGAAATTTGACTTGACAATCCTCCATTACGGTTGGCAAATGTCACTGATGGCCAATAACTGTCAAAAAGGCAAAAATCGTCCAATACCGATACATCAGCGCAATCCTAGCAAAGATATATCTGTCCTCTATGTACCAACCTAGCTACTGATATGTTTACTGCATATACCAATCTAAACACAGATATCGCAGTAAGTCTTTCTTTGTATTTACCTACCTTTTACTGGTAAGTACCCTACAGTAGGTTTGAATTTACCATGTCATAACTAAATAAATACCTAGTAGTAGCGGACTGTAAAAGAAAGTGTGACCATGCTATTTATATTTCTTAAAAAAAAAATTGATACCCAATTCTATACACCCCATAGGAGACCCAAATAAAGCAGATACTCCTGAGGAACCAGGTAAGTAACTCAGCCTTTTTTCTGTAATAGAAAGCACCTGCATCTTCAGTGCTACTGTAGGTAGCCTACTGAAATGAAAAATGTGTAACAGGGGTTTTGCCCCAAGCTCAACATCAGTAGTCTTTGATTAAAAGCAAAAGACACAGTAATCCAGGTATTGCATGTAGCAAAATAAAAGAACTACACATATCATACAAGAAAAATGGATTACAAAACCAAACATGTTCCTGTATAAGAGATACTTGACATTGTTTACATTGGCATGTGTAGTTTTACTTTTCAAGCCTGTTTTGTTTTGACAGCTTTGTTACTACTTGACAGTATATAATAATGTGCCGTTGTTTCAATAGTGGGTTCATTTTATTTGTGTAGATGAGTGGAATGGAGTGATGGTGTGTGTTTGCCACTTGCAAGTTTGCCCTAGATTTCGATTTGGACTAGAGGAAGTGTCAAAATTGCTAAAAAAAAAAAAAAAGCATTGTTTTGTAACGCAAGCATTTCTTTACAGCGGCATGGACAGTTGGACAAATTGTCGGACTGAGTATTACTGGATTGGGTTTATTTGGATTAGTCATTGTGGCCATTGGATTCGGCATCTTGGTGAGAATGTTTCCAAATTTTTAATTTTCACTTCCATTTCATCACTCTCTTGATTGAATCTGAAAAGAGCATAAGGAAGAGTATTTCGAAAAAGAAAGATAGATGGATGAATAGATATGTATGTATGTATGTATGTATGTATGTATGTATGTATGTATGTATGTATGTATGGATGGATGGATGGATGTATGGATGGAAGGGTGAATGGGTGGATAGATGTATGCATTGATGCGTGTGTGTGTATGTGTGTATGTGTATGAGGGGCTGTTCAAGACATTATTTATTCTGGCCCTCACACATACATATATTCTCCTCTTACATACACACGTTCATCTCTCACATACATTCTCCTCTCACACATATATTTTCAAGACATGAATAAAGTCTTGAACTGCTCCCAGTGGCAGTTCTATAGTGTTTTGTGTTTTACGCCCCGGGCGAGACCACCTCTCAGCACCCCCCCCCCCCAGAGACAGACAGACACACTGCTTCTGTGCATGCCACCTTGTCAGCAAGCAAGGGCGCCTGCACTTCCCCTGCAGTTGCAGCATTGCAGGGGGGCCATTGTGCCTAAAACCGCTACTGACTGCTCCTCATATGTTTGTGTTTGTGTGTGTGTGTGTGTGTGTGTGTGTGTGTGTGTAAGCCCTTATAAATGGGTGTGAGTCATCCAGTACAGGCTACTTTAGACTTACACTTCAGCAGTAACATGAAACAGTAGTGCGACAGGATCCTGAGGTGTGGAAATAAAATAGATGGTTTATTGTTTTTGGTTTTAATCGTCCAAAGGGACATTTTGCGATGTTGGACGTAATATTAAAGTTTTTAACGTAAATGTATGCAATAGCGTGTCAGTCAGCATGTACGAAGCTATGTGGATGTGTTTACAAAGGGGCGCCAACTTACTTCCTTACTTCCAACTTACTTATAGCCCTTGGAGGGTTGCAAAGCGAATTAGGAAGTGCCCTTTACCCTGTTACAAGTTGATGAAGCACTGAAACAATTTTAAACATATTATTTTGAAGTTGAAAAAAATACTTAGTGTTGCTAGTAGGCCCAGCGACCCAGAAGTCAGGTGGCGCTCCCTTGTGGATAAGATGTGTTTATATAAGTGTACTGTGCACCTCCAGTGCATCTAACACACCCTAACAGTTGGTTATTGGTGGTCATTCCATGGCTTGCATAGTCATAGACCATGATATCACTGAACGGAATTGGCTTTAATTGAGGTTGCGTCAGTGATTGACGAAATATAATAATGTTTAACTATGTATATTGGAGTCAAGGTGCTTATGGGGGTCACCAATGCCAACTACCAGTAATGTGTGGGATTATCTTAAAGTAATGGTAGGAAAAATAACTGTTTTCAGAAATCTCTTCCTCAGGTTTTTTCTTAGGACAAAATATGAGAAAGTTCAGAAAAAAATATTTTGTTTGTGAATATCAAGTCTTTTTAACCTTAATGTTGAGATAAATGTTAAGAAAAAAACACTTTTGTCTTTGTTTATTTTGTTTGTCATTCAGTACTATTGTAAGAAAAAAAAAACCTACAACAGAGGTACCTCCGCAAGACGGCCAGAGGCCTACTGAAACCAGCATCCGTCTTCTACAACACCAGACATCTACAGGTTCTGGAAGTGAGGGGTCTCCTCATGATTCCCAGCTTCGTACACGTCTCACTCCTAAAAGCGATGTGACTCCTCAAGCTGGCCAGACATCTTCAGATCGCACTTCTGAAAGTGAGATGTGACTGCCACATTAGCCTGATGAAAAAAAGGCCCTTGGGCCAGAAGATTACTCCAGGGAACAGGTATAAATGTAAAAGGGTGCTATTAAGAATTCAGCTTATGTTGAATGGCAACAAAGCACACTGTCACATATAAGCTAATTATTGGGTAGGGTAATAGGCTGGCCATACTTGTGCCACCAGCCCCATGTGGTATGAGTATTGCTTTTTTCCCCAAATATCATGACTGGTACTATTCCTTTACTGACAAAATTATTACACTAATGTCACTACAAAAGTAAGAAAAAATGTGTCTGTTTTGTTTAAGCACCAAACTGGGAACTAAGAACCTAATTCCATTAAAGCTTAATGTTATTGTATTGATTAAAACAACAGTTTATTGACACAAAACGCTACAGGGGTCACTAATAAGCTACATATAATATCACAGGACCATCATTAAATTACAGATTTTATGAGCAGATTCTTTTACACACACTAAAACATTACACAGGTGTAGGATCAGTTAAAAAAAACATACCTGCTATGGCATGTAGTCAATACGTGTTCTCTGTATCACTATGCCACCACTGGTGTCTGGGACACTTTTTTGCAGTCTGGTGGTTCTCATGTTTTCTTTTTTTACTTACTTGCTGAGGATTCTAATTGGCTTATAATAAATAGTGCACTAGTGCTCTACAACTACCGCAAGGGCAAGCGCTAGTGGGCCTGGAGATTATATGGAGACTTAAAGGGGTCCTTCCGCTAAAACATACTTTGAGTAGCTCTATTTGCAATGTGGTGGGTCACAACAAGCAGTATATGCACGCAGCATTCCAAGACGTGAAATTCGACCCTCATGGTTTTACTGGTCATTGAAGGGTCGAGCTAACCAAAACGAGCGGATCAGAGCAGGCTAAACCTATCTACGTCGGTCGTAAGCCCCGCCCAGAGCCATGTAGATACTGACAGTGTGGGAAGAAAATGTGATAAAATAACATATGCACAATCTTATACAGTCTGGCTGGCATAGCCTAATGTGGCCACATCAACCCGTACTCCTGAGTGGTTGGTTTGGGGCATTAATGAGAAAGAATAGATGTCTAAGCAGCTATATTTTATAAAGGGATGTCTCACAGCTGTCCTCCAGACAGTAACCTGTTTTTCTTAACTCATTTAACTCAACTCAAGCTGACATGAATAATTGTGAAAGGCACAGGCCAAGATATATTGTGAGAGCAGGATCAACTTGCACTGTAGTGTTATACTGCCATCCTGTTTCAAGTTTATGTGCTAATTTTAATATGTGTGATCAGAAATGTGTATAATATAAATTATATTGAAAGTATGAAAGTATGCTGAAAATTTGTCTGGGGGGGGGGGGTGTATGGATGTGTGTGTATGCGTTTGTGGATATCAGTAAATAGGAATGTCTGTTTTGCATGGTGTGTGCTCAAAAATATGTCCTTATCTACCTACACCTGTGAAGGTATAGGCAGTTCTGCCCCTTACCCGCCCCTTAAATGCAAACTAGGCACCTGAGCCTCATCTGGCTATCACAATAACTCAGGCAGCCTGCAGGTACAACAGAGGGGCGTCACGGGTACACATTACATTTTCTGTCACCTGAGCCATGAAAATACTACATTTCGTTAGCTTGATAGCATAATTGCCTATGTCATTTTTTGTGTTTTTGGAAAACAAGAAAAAACACATTTTCTAAAAATCACATGCATATTTTTTATTGATATTTTCACAGAACATTCAAGTAGATGTGAGAGAAAGTTTGGAAAAAGAACCAAACCGAACATCATTTTTTTTATCAAATAAAAATGACTTAGGCAGATTATGCCTATGACTTAGGCAGTTTTTCTGAGAATATAAAATAAACATTACATCTTCTCAGCCATTTTGCATACATCAAAACTGCCTAAGTCAAATAGATTGTATAAAAACGGCCTAAGTCCAATGGTAAAACTGCCTCAAATGAATGACTTTTTTTTTACTTTTATGAGTGTTGTGATTGGCCAATGACATAGGCAGACAGACAGGATGATGCAGAAGTGGTAGGGGAGTAAAGTTATGCAAAAATCTCAATTTGACCAAAAAATGACTTGGGCAATTATGCTATGAAGCTAACGATTTTTAAAAATGTGCTGTATGTCTGACTAACTGTACCTGTTTCTCTGCCTTTTGGAAGTTTGCTTATTCCTCTGTTTTTTGAAATCTTTGTGTATTTTGAAAACCTTTGTTTGGAAAACTTTTCTGTGCATTGTGTGCTTTTGGATTTCTCCTGGTGGAATGCTTCAGTTTGCTATTTTGTGGAACTCTCGAACTCCTGAATTCTCTTGTTTTTTTTTATTAAAGATGAAACAAACTATGAACCTAACCTTCTGTACTTCAGTCATTCCTGGTCTAGTGGATTGTTACCTCACCTAGAGGTCAGGGTTCTAATCTTGACCTGGCCCAGCAATTAATGATCATTTGTGGAGATCAATGATTTGTACCTTTTGTATTTTTGTCAGAATTATAAACACTAAACTTTGGATAAAAAACTGTTTGAAATTTTAATTGCTACTCTAACTGCCTCTATCTTTTAATCGCCTGCCTTGTTGTTGCTTACCTGTTGGTCTATCACTTACAAGGAAGCTTCAATACATTGAGTCTATATACTGTTAGACTTCTTCACATACTTCACATACTCAGTACTTTCCCCTTTAGGAGCAAGAAATGTAGTGACATCTCTGAAGAGGCAGACATCAAATTTGTAATGCTTGACAGACACACTGTAACACCCTAGTAACTTCTGCTATCTCAGTGCTGACATTGATGTTTTGATTTACATGAATAATTCACCTGTTGTCATTATGAATGCGCATATGAAGTATAGTAAATACACATATGAGGCAGAAAACAAAAAGCTGTTATAACATTTTAGGCATTATACAGACACCCAGGGGTGGCTAACCTGGCCTCAGATGGCAAAAGGCTGAACAATATGCTTGCTACAACCATTCACAAACCCATTTCATTGTAATTAGCACAACTCTTAAACCAGGTAGATGAGCTAGTTAGTGAAACCTGCAGTGTTATGTGCACATGTGGACCCAATACTTGGCAGGTGTTTTACTCTAAGGCTGTACAGTATTTACACTGGGAGCATGTTGCATTACATGGATGGTACAAACAAACCTAATGTTGGCATTTAATTTGAGTTTTAGAAGTAGGGAAGTATAAATCTCCTTGTCAAACATTTTCAAAACAACAACAGGTTGTTGGTTGCTGGCTGCACAGTCTTGGTGACATGCAAGCGCAAACAACACTGTTGTGCTTAATATTGTGCTGGGATTACCCACCTCGCCAGACCCATTATATTCCAGTTTAGCCAGCCCAGCTTGGCACGTAATCCACTAACTATCAAATGTCACCACTACTCAACATCTTAACTTACATAAATGGTGAATAACTCGCACAAACATCTCTCTGGACTCACATTACTCAGTTACTAATAGTAGCCTCTGAGGGGCGCTATTTTCCAAATGACATCTGTGGGTGATAAGTCGGCATACAAAGTCAATGGTTGACGTCATGAGATGTTTAGAAAAACACTAACTTCCTAAATGTTGAGACAAAGGAAATGATACTTGGTTGTTGAGGAAGAGGCAGCTGCACCCACCTGTGTCCCTGGGACAGGCTAAGGTGAGGATCGTGTGCACTTTATAATTCCTCAATGTTAACATTCCTGAGGATGTCACAGACACAGCACAACACAGTATACACACCACCACCACCACCAGAAATGTTAATTTTAAAAATAGTTTCTGATTCTTTATTTACTTTTGTTCATGTATTACATTAGCTACTACATTAACTTTGCTTACCAAATAGAAAAAGTTAGCAATGCTATACTGCTTACTTTAGGCTGCCAATGCCTATATGACTAAACTTAACATTTAATCTTTATGTTGTTAATGACACAATAAAGAAAACTAATCCCTGTGTGCTAACTTTCTTACATAAGAGCCACCAGAAACCTTTCTTTTTTATTCTCCTGTCTGTTACTGGGCTCCATGCTTCCTCAGTTTCTGACACAATTATGTTATTCTCCACTAGGTGGCATTCATAGCCTGCCCTGAAACCACTGCTGCATTACAGTTTCTGCTATACATGAGGAGTTATTTCATTCAGCAGGATATTAATTGAAGCGTAGTCAATAAGCCTACAGATAGACCTTAAAGTTGGTGTACAGTTATGGATAAAAAAATATCCAGATTTTATTTCTGAAATCTCTGCAAAATATATCTCTTTGGAAACAGATGGACACATACTTGTCTTATAGATTAGAATCTTCTGTGGTCCAGCTGGGTCACTAATGTAAAATGCATTAAGGTACATCAGGTGTACAACCAGACACAAGTAGGCTACATGTCAAAATTGATGTTTTGAATCGCCTTTCTATCTTGGCAGGAGAAAGTCATTATTGCATCAAATTTGACATGTATAGGATCTTCAACCTCTTAAAGCACATCGTCTGCCGTCTACGTCTTGAAAAAAATCTTATAAAACTCTTTACCCTTGAGTTTCTGCCTTCCTCTACTGCCAACATACATATCGTTAGCTTCATAGCATAATTGCCTAAGTCATTTTTTGGTCAAATTGAGATTTTTGCACAACTTTACTCCCCTACCACTTCTGCATCATCCTGTCTGTCTGCCTATGTCATTGGCCAATCACAACACTCATAAAAGTAAAAAAAAAAAAAAAAAAAGTCATTCATTTGACTTAGGCAGTTTTACCATTGGACTTAGGCAGTTTTTATACAACCAATTTGACTTAGGCAGATTATGCCTATGACTTAGGCAGTTTTTCTGAGAATATAAAATAAACAGTACATCTTCTCAGCCATTTTGCATACATCAAAACTGCCTAAGTCACTTTTATTTGATAAAAAAAATGATGTTCGGTTTTGTTCTTTTTCCAAACTTTTTCTCACATCTACATGAATGTGAAAATATCAATAAAAAAATATGCATGTGATTTTTAGAAAATGTGTTTTTTCTTGTTTTCCAAAAACACAAAAAAATGACTTAGGCAATTATGCTATCAAGCTAACGATATACGTGTCTGGACATACATGTCTGTCAATACTCACCAATTAACTAATCACCATTCAACACATACTGTAAGAAATAACATTTTAACCCTCATACTACAAAACTTGAAGTAAACTCATTTTTAATTTGTTTGGTCTTTATAAGTACCCCCATATCAGTACCATCACTAGAAGAGTGAATTCATAAGGAACCCATAATGATTTTTAGTTGAATGACTGAGTTCACATAATTGCAACCCAGCACTGTGCGTTCTTACCATGTATTCGCGGTGTCTGGATAATGGCAACGTTTCCAGCAATGACGTTGTTTTTCTGACTGTGGCTGTTCATCTACTTTGCAGTCTGAATGTGTGTGTCTGGAGCAACAGGTGTGTGGGAACATAGAAACCACATTAATGGGGGGTGGGTGGAGTGGCTTCACTGGATATTGATTTAAATATGTTTTAATTACTAATTTATGTACATGTCATAAAATAAAATGCGTCTTCTAAAACTTCTTGTAGTCATCTTAGGATACATAACCTTACTGTTTAATAATGATGCCGGTTGAAAAAATAAGGTTAAAGACAATATTACAGGCCACTGATGTCAACAATGATCAAAATATGAAAACAATGCCTTCCTTTGATGTCATTCAAAAATAACCATGCATTCAGGAGAATAGTGGGAAAATCGGGAACAATTTTAATAGTTATTTCAGTTGGTCACATGTTGTGTAACATACAGAACCACAACAGACAACTATGCTAGTGCCCTGATGGTTCAGAAACTTTTCCTAAATATACAAAACTCAACTCTGTAGACATCAGTTACTGAACACAGATACGAAATTATTTAGAAATGCATATTAACATAATTTAAACCAATGAATTTCATGTAATAGACAAATGTGTAAAGAGAAAGATTGACCCAAATCATTGCTAGTGTTTGCTGTTTCACACTGCAGTTTCACACCAGCATAACACCTAGCATAATAGGTATATAGTAATGAAACCATTTTTTTTGCTGATTTTGAAAATCTTTCCAACAATTGCTGCCATCGATCTCTACATCAAGCGTCAATCATGACCTCTACAGCAGTCAAACTGCTTTCCTCACATGGGGAAGAGCAGGTGGCCGGAAAAGGTGCTGTGCCGGTTCTCATTGTCAAACACGCGAGCATTGGCCCACAGCTTCACATAGACCACATCTCCCACCTCCAGCAGCAGAGAGGCTCCATTAGAGGGGTTCACACTGTATGTTGGCTGCTGGCTCCATGCTGTGACAACATGCTCTTCATTTTTAAAAAGAGCAACTACAGTAGGTGAGGACGTATGGCCATGTCCATGAACAAACATAACAAAGTGATAGACCCCTCTAACTGGTGCTATAAACACCCCTGTGAACAACAAAGATATTTTTGTGAGAGGTTTTTTTTTTAAATTACATGTGTACTAATATCATTATCATGTCTGAGTGTTCTACGTATTTAATGTTTAATGTTGTAATGTTGTTTAATGTTGTATTCATGATTTTGTATGATAGCTTAGCTTTTTAATTATTAGTTGTACCTGTGTTTGGGTTGTAGGCATTCCCAACATTAGTGATGACGCGTCTGAAGACCAAAGTAGTTGCATCTGAAAAGGGTCCTATTGTGTTGCTACCTGATTTCCACAGCAAGGCAGAAAAAGACACCCTCCTATTCTCTTTCTCCTTCCTCAGATCCTCCAATTTTATTGTCTGAGCTAGACACACACATGCGCACGCACACAGACACAGACACAGACACACACACACACACACACACACACACACACACACACACACAGGTGCCCAATACACAGAAACAGTGTGTGTAGGGAAAATTTGACAAGAGAATAAGAAAATGTCAAAAATAAACATGAATTTAGCTTAAAAACAAAAAGGAGTGTAAGAAGTTACATATGACATGCAAAAACAAATTTATAAATGTAAACAGACATATCATACCTTTGTTCTGATGTTGTAGTTGATCCACTAGACTTTCACTGGCTCTCAGCCTGGTCTCCAAGGCCTCCATTTGTGTCTTGGTGTACCTGAGTTCCACTCTCTGCTCCGTCATCAGAATGCTCATCTCTCTCAGCACGGTGTGGATGTCGGGCTGGCAGGTTTGTTGGGTGGAGGCTGTAGCTGCAGCTTCAGTTCTCTGTGCTGCACCCACCGCCTCATTATCTTGGGTAAGTGTTTCTTTGTGGTGGTCTTGGTGGGTGATGCCACTTTCACCGATGGTCTCAGTCAGACAGCCGCACAGCAGCACAAGCAGAGCCCAGCAATTCTTCATGATGGAACTACTTCTTCCTGCTCATCTACTGGCTATTCTGTGTCTCAGGTGTGTATTTATGACCAATGACCTTCATACATGTAGGTATTTAATAAGCAAACAGTGGTAAATCATGGAGCCTACATGTGAGCTGTCACTTTTGTGCTCTCTTGTGTTCTAGTAAACAGATCCTGAGTCTGGGAATCATGTTTGTGTTCTCTGCAGTGGTGTTATGCCAGCATAAACCACATCTCCCCGCACTGCCAGAGGAAAAGATCTTCATCCCCACAAGGAGGAGGAGCTACACTAAACAGCACTCATTGCTTGTGCTGCTGCTCAGACGATGGCTGATGATCTCACTCGTCTCAGGCACAGTTATCCATCTTTATTATACAGCTCTTTGGAATTGCTTAAATTGGTGTTGCCATGGCGCCGTTCGGACGCCTTGCTGGTTGCTCCGTTCAAACTGTATTTATTTACTTTTTATTAACCCCTTATTTTTTACAGTCATCGTACAGACTTTATTATTTTACTAATTTTACTTCATGCCCTACTCTACCCAGTACGTCTATGAAAGTGACCATAAAACATCCTTGTATCCTTAAGAATGTCCCTGAATGGGCCACTTCCACATTCGGAGGTCCGATATTTTTGTATGATTGCGGCATTAGGGACAATTAACATTGTTAGCCTGACTACTCCACTCTAGGAATATCACCCAGAGAAACAGTACCTTGCTACACCACGAGTCAATTAAGGCACACAGTTTAGGCCAGGAGATATAGTTCCATCCATAAATATAATTTTATTTACAAACGATGACATACGTCTTCAGATTCACTAACACGGTCCATTCGTGTCACCTCTGATGTTAGAAGAGGGGGGTAAAATCAGGGCTGAGGCTTACCAACAGGGAAGGGAGGGTAAAACAGACCAGGAAAACCCCACAAATGCCAACCACTTATTTGCACACATACAGCAGGCAAAAAAGACACAAATCCAAATTTATCAGCATAACTATTATGGCACACAGTAAGCAAGCAGCACCACCTTAGAGATTACTGCTTCCCTACTTTTAGTTATCAGCTTCTAGGACATAGAAACAATTAGCTCAGGGTTGTTAATCACATCTTTTTAAAATTTAATCATCAATATCCAAAAGAGATTTTCATGTAGTACAAAAATTATAATACAGTGCACAGTCTAAGCCTCAACATTCTACTGAACCATTTACAAGGTTCTGTGCATTGTTGCAAAGGTGCTGCTTGTGCAAGTTCTGATGAGTCCTCACATAGGAAAGAGCAAGTGGCCAGAAAAAGTGGTGTAGCGCTCTGCATCATCGTACACCCATGCATTGGCCCTCAGCACCACATAGACCACATCACCCACGTCCAGCAGCAGAGAGGCACCGTTAGATGACCCAGAAAAGCCACTTGAAAGGTGACTCCAGGTGATAACAACATGCTGTCCATTTTTATGTAGGGCGACTGCTGCAGCAGTCGATGTACGTCCACTGCCATGCATGAATACAACAAAGTAGTAAACTCCTCTGACTGGAGCAGTGAAAACCCCTGTGACAATCACAAAGTTGGTTGTAAAAAAACACATGCTCTTAACAATTTATATTTTCTTTTTTTAACACTGCTTATGTGTATATACAGTAAGCCAGCAAAAGAGTGCATTATACCTCAGGCTGTAAATATTTATATCCACAGTAGCCATAAAGGCTTTACAATAGAACCCTGAGTACCACCAAGCGATAAATTAGAGTTATTGCTTAGCAGACCTTGTTAATTGGTGAGCAGATTATCTCATAGCAGACAGATAGTCAAGCTGACCAGGCAAAACAATAACTTCTTTATCGACTACCTGTGTTTGCGTTGTATGCACTGCCGATGTTGGTTAGAACATTTCTGTAGACCAGGACTGTTCCTGCTGAAAAGGGTCCAGTGTTTGCAGCACCTGATGTTAGCAGTGAGGCAGAGAAAGACACCCTTCTCTCCTCTCTCTCCTTCCTCAACTCCTCCACCTGATTCCCTGTGAGGTTCAGACTCACTGCAACAGCTGAGCACAAAACACAGACTCAGAGAAAGGAGTGGTGTTGATGGACAAAAAAGAGATAAACATGTCAATTTATGCTTTCATTTCCATGTAATAAGTAATAGAGTGAGTAGCAGGTAGTAGAGTAGAGATACGTTAGATGTGAAAAGATGAAGAGCAGAGAAACAGACACACCCTTATATTCACTCTTCAGTTGCTCCACTTGTCTCTCACTGGTGGCCAGTCTGGCTTCAGTTTGTGTCAGCTCCACTCTCTGCTGCTCTGCTACCTTCTCACTGGCTCTCAGTCTGGTCTCCAAGGCCTCCACTTGTGTCTTGGTGTATCCGAGTTCCACTCTCTGCTCCGTCATCAGAATGCTCATCTCTCTCAGCACGGTGTGGATGTCGGGCTGACAGGTTTGTTGGGAGGAGGCTGTAGCTGCAGCTTCAGGTCTCTGTGCTGCACCCATGGCCTCATTATCTCTGCCTAGTGCCTGAGTGATGTCATTTTCACTGGCGGCCCGTGTCTCTGCCAAACAGAAGCACAGCAGCACCAGCAGAGCTCTACAAGTCATGGTGAAACTGTAGGATTGTTTTTTCCTTCTCTTAGACTGGTTTTGCTTTTTTATATACTCTGACCTGATTACATATTGCTAAATAGCGCCAAAGGGAAGTGTGTGTACTTATCAAATATACACAGTCGTAAATATTGCACGTGAGGTATTAGGTCATGTGCCATTTTGTTGTTTAAAAACAACTGAAAGTCCAGGGTCATTGTTGTGTTATTGGTCAAAGAGGTGTTGTTATGATCAAGCACATGTTACTGCGATCTTCCAGTAAAACATGTTCATCCTAAGGAGGAGGATGATCTGCAGTTTACAGTGCTCACTGCTGTAAAGGTTTGGTTAATGCTCCACATTTCATTATCCTGTATTTATACATACACAATAAAGTGGAATCTAACCTAATCTGATGTCTTCACTCATCAAAGATGCCATTGTGTGGAGGTAATACTTGTGTCTATGCCAAATTGACCAGAATTATTGTTATGTTCATAAACCTCTGTGTTTTATGAAGATTTGGGCATCAAGTGTGCGTATATGAATTATAAATGCGTGTGTCACTGCAGTGTGGATTGTTATGGGTCTCATTTGGCCGGATCAAAGCTGCCAAAAACTTTGCTGTTTTCCTTTTCCCTATGCTGAAAAAGTTGCACATGTGAATATCTTGGTCAACACTTTACTTGTTTTAGGTTAGTGGCTAATGTTGCCATGGTAACAAAGATTATTTTTATTTTATTTTTAATAATGAATGCAAGAAAAATTAAATGCAACAAAAGTACTGTTTCCTAACGTTAAAACTAGCAATATCCTCACTAGACTGTCCATTTCCACTTTGCATATATTTATTTCAGGTGTTGTACAGAGTTTTCCATAGAATGTTCTTTCTTTCCACTATATTAAGAAAATTATTACAGCCATTGCACAAACAGTCTTGTGGTACATACAAACATAACACATCTTTTTCTTCTTGTTGATGTCAGTAAAAAGCACATCAGATTTCCCAACTTGCCCTCTTGTCAGCAGACCACAAAACATAACAAAAATCACACTGCTGTCTTGTTATGCAAGTAATACATTGAAAAGCCATGCCCCAGTAACCATCATTACATTATCATTATCTGTATGTGAGTCTCTTATTACTGACCCCTCACATGGGGAAGAGCAGGTGGCCAGAGAAGGTGATGTGGTGGTTCTGGTTATCATACACGCGAGCATTGGGCCACAGCTTCACATAGACCACATCTCCCACCTCCAGCAGCAGAGAGGCTCCATTAGAGGAGCTCACACTGTAGCTGGGTTGATGTTCATATGCAATAACAACATGCTCCCCATTTTTGTGTAGACTAATTCCACCAGGATGAGATGCATGACCATGGGCATACATAAACACAACAAAGTGGTAGATCCCTCTAACTGGAGCTGTGAAAATCCCTGGGGGAAAAAAGGACAAATAAAGACAACAAAAAAATCATGTCAGGAAGGAAAGTGGGGCAAGTAAAAGGAAACAACTGTATTTTAATACATTTCATGTGTCTGCATCATATGTTGAGTTTTTTTTGTCACTTTATGATGGATACTATTTACAAACGTGTTTTATTGTGCATTAAAGATATGAGATAAACTACTGATATGAAATCCTAACTTGTGGTAGGATTGAAAGCAATTAATGGACATGTATTGTTATTTTGGTATATTCAGGTAAGGCCACTGAATACAGTTAACATAGCCAATGATTTTCTTCACTGTAAAACTCAATTGCTGTCTGTAATATAGGCATGCTCCTTGTGTTGTCTTTCCACTAATTTCCTGATTTTGCTGACAATAGGATCATCCTGAATCAAAGGTAACACAAATAGCATTTCTTGTGTGTATAATGAGTCCATACATCAGCAGACAAAAGTAGACAAAACTAGCACCAAATAATCTCACCATTTTAGTGCTCATACCTGTGTTTGGATTGTAGTGGTGGCCAATGTTAGTAATGACACGTCTGTAGACAAGGGGAGTTGCAGTCGAAAAGGGTCCTGTATGTCCATAACCAGATGGCAGTAATGAAGCAGAGAAAGACACCCTCCTCTCTTCTCTCTCTCTGCTCAGCTCCTTCACCTGACTCCCTGTGAGATTCACGCTGCCTTGAACATCGTTGACAGCTGCTGCCTGCTCCTCCTGTCTCTCCTTCAGCTCCTCTACCGTCTTCTCACTGGCTCCCAGTCTGGTCTGCAAGGTCTCTGCTTTACTCTCACTGGCCCTCAGTCTGGCCTCTAAGGCCTCCACTTGTGTCTTGGTGTACCTGAGCTCCACTCTCTGCTCCACTATCACAGCATTCATCTCTCTCAGCACGGTGTGGATGTCGGGCTGGCAGGTTTGTTGGGTGGAGGCTGTAGCTGCAGCTTCAGTTCTGTGTTCAGGACCCATAGCTCTGCTCTGTGCCTCACCATAGTGACCCTGGTGAGTGATGTCATTTTCACTGATGGTCTCTCCTCTAAGCTGTGTCTTGCCCAAACAGCAGCACAGCAACACCACTAGAGCTCCACAAGTCTTTATGGCGAAACGGGAGGATTCTTCTCTCTTCTCGTCTACTGGCTGATGTTCCTCTCACATTTATACATTATAACCTAGCTACATATTAACTGACAATGTCCTTGGTACATCCAAGTATTCATGACACAGTCGTCAATGATGCACACGTGAGTGGCTGTGTTCTTCTGATAAAACATCACATGGCTTAGGTTCTGAGCTACAGGAAGCAATGTGTTTTATCCACACTTCCACATTCGCTGGGACTGACAATAGTGCTGTCTGCAAAAGTATAGCTTTACAGACAACTACAGACTCCAGACTATTTTTTAAAAAAAAGGTTCACTGTATTAGGGTTGTGTTGGGTTAATAGAAAGGTTTAGCTTTCTATGTGAATTTTGTCACATTGTATTGTCCTTAAAAAAGAGAGGGGGTGGCGGTTCTTTGTGGAAGACACTGGGCATCTAAGTAAAGGATGGAGCAGCTGTGGTTAGAAATAGTTAGGAAATTAGGAAATGGTCACTGTGCCACGCATGTTAAAATTATTCCCTTAAAATGGCCCTGAGATATTGTATTATTAAATGCTAAACGCAATAAGTGTAACCACCCCTAGTATACATAACCAGTCCCTACAATGTTTTTTGTTGTAGTTAGTATGCTTGTTACCAGTCCCTTATTCTCATACAGTTGTTACACAATAGACATTGTATAGTTGCATGTACATAACTATTATTCTGTTATATTAGTTAGTAAAATTACAATAGCACCATGTTCTTAATCTGTAAGAAGGAGTGATAGAATCATTTTAATGATTAATTATTTATGCTCAAAGGTCTTCAAGATGGATATCAGTCTTACTCATAAATGTGTGCACGTGAGGCAGGGCTATAACACACATACTTCCTTGTTCAATTAGGGGAACCTAAATCTAGGACATGACATGAAATTAGGCTGAAGTCCAAAGGGTCTTGTAATGATTGCTTATTTGTCAAGATCAAAGCACCGCATGATAATAAAATGCTGGTCTTGCACTCAATAAAGTGTGTGGCCTATATGAGATGTAGCCATGTTTCCTTATTGTTGTGAAGTGACCCTGACTTAGCGGCAGAACACCCCCTTTCCTCCTCTTATTCTAACTAGCGTTGGTGTGCCACCTGGCTACATTTTTAATTGTTGGGCATACGGGAGTCTGTTTTTCATCTCCCCTTTCCATTGCTAACCTCAGGCGTGTACATCGTATATGAACAGGCCTATGTGTAGTGTAAGTACATGTCGATTCTGCCAAGAAAGTAAAGGCATGCTGGCTTCCCTTCATACTGTGCATAGACAGCAAAATACATATTTAGAAACTAGTACAAGATACTGTGCTGGCTAATCACAGATGGATAGTATCACTAATCTGATTGGCTGATCATTTTCTAGTAATATGGAGGCCAAGTCTGGCTGGGTGCCACTTTGACACGGCAGGAGTGTATTATGACTGTAGCACAGTAGAAGGAACAAAACCGGTAAATTAATAGACCAAATGTTTTAATTAAAATGCTAAACACTATTCTATATTCTTATAGATCTAGCTTTCAACACAGAAAGAAGGTGCACCGTTCCTGGAGGTACTGCAATACCAGGTCGGTGCGTGGAGTGGACGGAGTAAGCCCCTATTCCACCTCCCTGTTCCAAAAATTAATTTAATATATGGTCCCCGGGTAGAGGATGTATCAGATATTAAACTGATAAGAACAGATTTTCTTTTGAAAAAAGTTTGTTGTTTTTGAAAAAATATTATCACTGATTGACATTTTAGATTATTTTTTTCTTTTCAGTTTGTCCACAAGTTTTTTGCAAGTTTCACAAGTTTTTACAGTTTCACAGGATTTTACAGTTTTCAATTTTCACAGTTTTGTGCAGACATACTCACATTTAAATTTCTTTTTTTGTTAAAAGGCTGTAATGATAGTTTTCTTTCTTTTCTAAAACCAGGGTGTGTGTGTGTGTGTGTCTGTGAGTGTAAAAGTAAATGTAAAAATGTTAAAAATCCAGGATCCTATGAAAAACAAAAAAAATTGGTTGTGAACTTTGGCATTCTCTGGCAACATGACATTTCGTACAATTACAGCACCCCCTATGGGCCAAATTGTATGGTATGTGCCAATTTCATTTTCTTTAATTTCTTTTCATTTATAATTTATATTTGTTGCCAATATTCTGCCATTGTGATATCACTCTTTTACATTTTCTAGTCTACTTTTTAAAAAACGTGTATTGTTTTTGTTTGATGCAATGCACATTTAATATTTCATTCTTTAGGGGTTTAGGTCACAATATTTGGGGTTAAGTAGGGTTACATTTTACAACAACTTACCGTGCACAACTATGTGTGTGGGTGGCATATCACAAATTCCAACAAGGCTCATTCTCCATTACCTACTTCCTCTTCTACGACCACGGAATACTATTTCGCACGCCTGCACACTATTTCTAAAGAAGTAAGCACGTTGTGTGGCCATACTAAACATGTTTCTCAACAACAATCAACCTTGTTCTCATTACCGGAGTTCTTAATTTAGGTACGTACTTTCATGTGTTAAACGAGATGATATTATTGGTCAGCGATACAGAAGTTATCACGCCAATTGTGTGCATGACCGCACGTGGCAGTGTTTGATCCATTTTTTTCATTAACATTGTATCAGGGGAGAGCGCGAACGCAGTCCCCCACTACCAGAAATTATGCAGTTGAGATTCCCACATTTGGGGAATTCATTCAGGTCAGCACAGCCGAAGTGCAATGGCTGAGCCTCACCGAAGGTGAACCACCTTCTTGATCATGGTGTCTCCCCTGCCAGGTAAGTATGCCTTATCACCGCCAACCGGGGGAACTAGACTCAGTGCCCCACCATACACAATGACGGTTATAACACAACTATGCCCACACTGAATATTGGGAGACACTTAAGACATTTTCAAGTATTCCATGAATGCCAACTATGAAACATACGCATTGTGCTTGAAACCCAATACATATAAGAAACATCACATTCTTTGACTACAAATTCTTTAAGTATTGCAATATTCTACTACTCCTATATGTACCACCAGTGATGACGTAGGTATCAAAGACAGGAAGATGTGACCATCTGAGCTACACTTTCTTCTACTGTCTGGCTACACTACGACAGTCAACAGCCTCAGAAAAGTAAACATACGGATGTAAAACAAAACTACACACTGTACTACGAACTGCCATCTTATGTTATCTCGGCACACATGTACCAGCCATAGATAGTAAAAGAAACCAGCACATGTATGTCAGCAACACCAGCCTTTTGACTTTGGCTTCAAAACAGCACCAGATAGCTGTCGAGTTAGCGGGAACATAGCCCATTGTTTCCATTTCAACATCCAACATTTATCTGAATCGATACGTATGAAAATGTCTTAAAGAGATGTACAGTGACGGATATGCAAATGTTTAAGGTGTGTAACTAAAGAGTACGCACAAGCCTTTTTGCAAACTGTAAGACCTATTGGCTAAATTTCAACACCCGGAAATGCTTCATGTTTGGTGAAACTCTTGAAAACGTCCGGCAAACCCTGGAGGTCAATTTAATAGTTCGAATGTAGTTCCAAAGCTAATACCACGGCATTCAATGCGCCATAGGGATGAATAAGTGAGGTCACCTACAACATAATTAGGAGACGTACTTTTGTCAGTGTGATAAAATATAATTATATTATATTGCAATTTCTATAGAATATATTAGAATAAATAATACGTGTAATGCTATGCAATTGCTGTTTTACATAGGTCGTGTAGCCCTCGCCGTAAAGGCTGTTTTTGTGCCTATTTGTAAGCATTATTCGACCACCACTTAATCAGACAAAACCGGCATACTGTTATAAAAGGGTTATAAAACACCCCTTCCTACAGTTATGACCACTGCTTAACAATAGGTATTAAAATAAATAAATAACATCTTGCCAATTTCACTGGTATGTATTAGTGTCAATCTCAAACTATGGTTTTTAATTGCTTATTTATACTCATGTAGGGGAGGCCCTACAATCTGAACAGAATAGCACTCGTCAGGATAAGCATGGTAAGGTACACGTGTTCAACGTGTGACTGTGCACTGACTAAAGACACCAACAAAAAACAAGGAGAAGAAGTTATCGGTAGAAGCAGCTGTTACTTTTGTCGTATGCACGCTCCTTTTTGCAGTATGCCAAACGTAATCAAAATGTTTGCCCTTTTAACATTTGGGCCGAAGCCAGCACAGTAACAAACGCTAAATGCAATAAAATCTCAATGGACTGGCGCAACAACTACCAAATTCAAAAACCTCAATAAATTCAAGAAAAAAAAAATCTTAACAAGGGTGTAAAACAATATAAACATGTTCACAGTTCTAAACGTAAGCCCTAGGCGAGAGAGTACTAGGCCCAAAATGCTAGCAAATCACACAATAGACAAGTGCACATAATCTACGGCCTATACCAGCAATCGCAAAACGGTCTTTTTTGATTATTAATTACATAAGGAATATCTACAATTCTGCCCTGATCAAGAAATTGCGCATATAATCAAAACAGTTCGAGTCTTTAACGTTAAACTACGACCAACGTCATGTGTGCCATGGCCTACTGAAAATCGTGAGGCCTAGGCCTATAAGACGTTAAGACACATTTCGTATATATTCAGATTTACGTTCCACAAACGTTCAACTTCGTAAACACGGGACATTCAAAATAAATTTGGCCTGCCAGGCAATGTCCTCCATTACTTTCCTGCCACGCCTATGAATTTTAGTCGCAAGATAGACTGACGTTGCTGAGAAGCTGTCCGTCCACATTTCTTTTCGGCCCATTTTCAGCACAAACAGCAACCATAACTGAGCTATTTGATTAAACTATCAAAAAGCAAAGCTCTTACCTTTACGACTGAGGCAAAGTATTAAGTTAAAGTTACACTTGGTAGAAACACTTTAGCACCTCTGATGAACTTCATGAAGCTGTGCAGGTCAATGCAATAGTGATATCACGAAAGCTGTTAGTTTCTACTACAGCAATACAGGTGGTTGTCTGACGTAGCCAAACACAATGCGAAACTCGACGTAAATCGATCTTGACCACAACTTATTGGTCACTATTACTAGATTAAAGATGCTAGGACAAGCAGGCTGCGAAGTTACAGGCATCCATGTGTCAATCCGCTCCCCAGGCTGCGGCCAATCAGAAAGCCACACTCCTTCAAAAGTGACAGCACATGCACAGTTGTGAAAAGGGTGCAGGTCAGCTACTGAAAAAAACATTCTTTAAGATCTCTATACACCGTTGCAGAGGCCACCAGATTTATAGACAATTTATATCACCAGACTATTTAGGCTGTTCATTAGGTATTATTAAATTGTTCTTGCACGTCAACACTTTTAGTATGATTCACCCATATAACAGTTTAGTGGCAGAAAACCTTATGCTATGTTTTTATGATTAGATGACTTGTTTGCAGGTTTGTGGCAGTAAAGCGAAAAAAAATATTGCAACAGTGACATTGCTGGGATTATATGAAATCAACTGAGGTACCTGAACATGTGTTCACACTGGGCAATGGAGCTTTTAGTTACAAAATGCAACTGATAAAGCAAAACTGTCATCAGCACAGTTTCTTTATTGTTGTATTATCCAAGACCATATGAAACAAGAGTTAGTCGAAGGCAAAAGACCTGTCATGCATCCAGACTGTGAATTACCCATCCATTATTTGGGGGTACCACCTTCTTCATTTTACATTCATATGTCGTAACCCCCCAACCGTGCTACTTTTGTGTTTTTTGGGGGTAGTGGGAGTTGATTAGGGGGTACTGTACCTCCCAGTACCCGCTGTAATTCGAACTAAGCATGCATCTTAAAAACAAAGACAAATGCCATCAAACACACAACTATGGCATATGGTCTTAAGAAATAAATTACCCAAAGCATCAAGACATTAAGTTCATTTCAGTGCAGAGAATGGAATTTGGTAACTTAAAAAACTTTACTTTATCTACATATACGTGCTTTGAGGACAGTTTAATCACACACACACACACACACACACACACACACACACACACACAGCAATAAAAAATCAAGAAACACATCTACATTTAACCTGCACCGCTCATACTGAGAAAGGAAATCATGCTTAGGTGTTTAACGCCCCCTTCATGTTCTTAGTCAAGTAACTGACCTTTCAATGCAAGTATAAACATATGGACAGAGCGGAGGAGAGACACAGGATATTACATGAATGTGGGTCTATAATAGGTCAGAAGTGTGGCAACACGGAGATATTAACAAAAACACACAGGAGTCACTAAAATGCACAACATGTCTGCCCTGAATCACAAATGGGCTTTCTTTTTAAATCTGCAGATGGAGAGATCTAAACCAAGGCCACTAATATAGTTAATGAATTGTGCACTAGTGGCAAATGACAAAAAAAAAGATCACTGTTAAAACTGCTGTACGGTTTCCTCAGGGAGCTGCATACATGAATATTGTGTGCGCAGGGAGAGCTGTGGAGCCAGTATCTGGAGCACTTGGGTGGGGCAGGGCTTGGCTAGAAGCTCTGGGCTGCTCTCATGCCCCCAGCCGGACGGCATGTTGCCTTGGCTCAGCACTGCTGCAGGGGCAGGCATCCCCTGGGCATGGATCTCCTGGGCATGGATCTCCTGCAGGTGCTGCCTGTGATGTATGGATATTTGTCAGCGCATCAATTGATAACTTTTCCACTGTTCTAAACTTTAATGACACACAGTGCTTTTTTACCTCCGCCAAGGAGGTTATGTTTTCGCCTGCGTTGGTTTGTCCGTTTGTGAACAGCATAACTCGAAAAGTTATGGATGGATTTTGATGAAATTTTCAGGATAGGTCAGAAGTGGCCTAACTTAGAACTGATTTGATTTTGGTGGTGATCCGGGTAACCATCTGGATCCAGGATTTTTTTTATTCCGTCAAGTTACTAGTGTAGCATGGAATCTACGGGGACTTTTATTTTGAAAGGAGGGAATATAGGTTGGTACGGAAATGAGGCTCCTGTTGCGGGTCAAGGAGTTGTTGAGTTTTTGGTTAGAGGGTTCAGTGAAAGACAGAGGACAGTTAGAGAGGTAGTGGTGAGCAGCCCAGTAGTTCATGTTGGCAGTGAAAATTAGATAAAGTACTTTCCTGCACCGAAGAGCCAACCAAGTTCGTGTGAGCATGAGTGAACGAACCGTCTTAAGGTGAGAATGACAATAAGGTGGAGACGTAAGCTGCCTTGGCGGAGGTCTGCGCTCTCTGAGTGCTTTTCTAGTAGTTTATTTATGTAATAAGCATAAAGACTAAAGAAACTTACCAAGCCACACTTGACATGACATAATGGGTATCTGGCCTTTGGAAGCCATTGAAGCTTGAAAAGGCAGCCAGGGTGTAAGCACCCATGTTTTCAAACAACAGCCAGTCGCCCACATGCAGATCAGGCAGGGTTAAGTGCTCCACAATGCAGTCCATGCTGTCACAAGTGTGACCCCATATGCTGCAGGGGTACCAGCGCTCATCCTGCTTGGGTCTCTACACGAGCAATGCAAACTAAACAATGAGGTTTGTCAACTGGTCACTACAAAAACATGCAGTCATACGGAACATGTGTAATCAAACACTTTATCTAGACACTTAATGTATGATTTCACCTTGAGGAGGGTTGGTGGAACGTGAAAACTTTCCATGAAATTGCAGTAGAATGACCCATAAACTCCGTCATTAACATAGTACATCAGGGTACGATCACTCTTCCCATTGTCTTCCTCTGCAAAAGGAAAAAAAAACAAGAAATCAGCAACACCAACAGTATTTTCCTCATACTAGGTGTGACTGGGCAATGGGTTCTCAGAGCTGCTGTTTGCATGAAATCTGAATACCATGAGAGGCAGACTGCTCCTCCATCACCACCTTCTTGGCAATGATGTTGACAGCAAGAGTGTAGGCTGAAGCCACATAATAGCAGCCAGGCTCAGCAATGATTTCCACCCCAGAGTCAGCAGGAAAGTACTTATCCAGGGCAGGGTTGATTACAGCCGTGCACTGTGTGCATGAGAGGACAAGTTAGTAGATCCACCTTCAACGACACCTGCATCAGCTTGTACTGAATGTAGCCAGTTGTGTACTGGTTCAGAACATACCTCTTCAAACTTCAGCTTGGTGTTATCTGTTCCAGGAAATCCACCCCCAATATCCAGGAGGTTCATGTTGAATCCCAACTCGGCCTAAGTGGAGTCATTAACTAAACCATTACGCCATGAAACTCTTTTGCATATGTACACAAGCAAGTACAATAAGTGCACAACGGATACTCACCCCCAGGTCAAACACACAGCGGGCATCAGAGATGGCCTGGGCGTAGGTCTCTGGGTCAGTGCAGCCACCGCCCACATGAAAACTAACACCAATGACATCCAGACCCAGCTCACGGGCACGCTCCAGCAGCAGCCGACTGTTCTTCAGTGGGGCACCAAACTTGACGCTTAGGCGTAGCCGAGCCTTTGAATCGTCCGCGGTAATGCGCAAAACTAGCCTGACAAAAGACAAAGCCACAAAGAGTTACATATATCCAACATGACAGCAAGGAGGGATTGAGCAGGACCACTGCTTCTGATCCGTTGTTATGGTAACACACTCACTTGGCATTGCCATGGCACTGTGCTACCTTTGTGAGCTCCAACTCGTTGTCGAAGGTCATCATCTGAACACCATGGGTCAGGGCGTACTTGAGGTGAGACATCTGCTTGCAGGGGTTAGCGTAGATGATGCGGCTGGGGTCCACACCCAAAGACTGCACCAGCTGGATCTCAGTCTGGGGAACAGAATCAAGAGATCGATGGAGTCCTTGGACAGCTGACAGTGAGCATAGGTCAGTATGAGTGGGCTGAAACAGCAAGGTCTTTTCCCCCACAGGGGTCTTTACCTAAAAGCACACAAAATATTGCCACAACTTGCCATTGCTCTAGAAGTACAGAGAGAATCGGTACCAAAAAAAACAAGAGTGGCAGTGAGAAAAAGTGGAAATACCTTACCTTGCTTGCACAGTCAAAACCAGCCCCCACAGAAGCCAAGGTCATGACCACTGCCCGGCTGTCATTGCACTTAACAGCATAGAAGGGATGGACCCGGGGCAAGGCACGAGACCAGCGGAGGTGCTTTTTCAAAACATCCCCAAGGTCTGCGACATAGAAGGCATCTTTGTCGTCCTAAAAGCAAGACATTGTAATCAGCTAAAGAAACGTCACAGCAAGGCTGAAGAAACCCAATACAGAAAATCTAAAAAAGGGAGAGATTACCTAAACATTTAAAAGTTCTTGCGGGTACTTACAGATGCAGATAATGTATTAATGTTCTGCTCCACAATGTCCCGGGCACAAAAACCTTCCTCCAAGACAGTAAAGTTCAAGTGAGTGGGAGTGAAAGAGTTCATGATTTCAAGTTCGGATTGCAAAAGAACTGCATTGAGAAAAAGAAGACACCAAAATATAACGAAGCACTATTTGAAGGACAATTTTCACGCGCGCACACACACACACACACACACACACGTAGAACAGCCAACGTGGTTCTTTAATTAAATTAAATCTTTGGCTTACTAGATAAAATTCCACGCCATTTTCCTCTAAATTAATTACACCATGTTAACTACTTCAGCATGCTCTTACAAGTGCATCCAAAGTTATCCCTATCAGTAGGAATATTAACAACTGTATTCTCACGTCATCTGTAAACCATTCCTACAGACTGTTTTGCAAAAAAGTTTGCATAACCACTACTGCAAGACAAAAGGAGCCTACTCGTTCAGCTAGTGACTTAGGACACTGTGCAAAAGTTTTGGTTACAGTGGGTTTATCACCCCCCCCAACCCCCAATCCAAAATGTTTTACAGAAATTGCGAAAAAAAGGGTTGTCTGCTTACATATTAGCCGGCTCGTGTGCTGCTTTGGCGGTCAGTCCGGCCCAGTGTCCCTTGTTTTCTTTGTAGTTAAATTCATCAAGCAAAAGACTCTTCAGATCACCTGATAAGCTGATTTTATTGGTCATGCAAAGCCACATACAATAGCCTACGGCCAGAGTTAGGATCCGGACTGAAACTAAACACTGAATCGCACAGGTCCCTATTTATGTTAGATTTTCTATAAACATTGACTATGAGTAACTTAAGGACATTTCCCTTAACCGTACGTTCTGATCCTGATAGAACATCATGCATGCACGTACGGAGTAGTTCTTAACAGGGCAAGAGAACTTATTAACAGAACAGGACTTACTATGCCTTCTGAATCTGGTTTTCTGTCGTACATTATGCATGGAATTGTTCTTTTGGAATTTTAGAAGAGGAGTTAATCACACACAAACGCGGGAATATTTTTTTTCAGACTTAATTTATGAGAATCACGCAGTGCAACCACCCACACAATCTCACAGCCAGACATTAACCCGTCTGTGGCCAAATCCAGATGAAGGGAAGAAATTGCCCATTAATTCAAACGAAACACTTCAAGATTTGGAATTTGCTCTTTACTTGATACTTGCATATATAGAGACAGACAGACAGACACAGAGAGAGAGAGAGAGTGTCATGGAAAGTCTCCGTCGCTTGCAGCCTGCCAGCCTGCTGTCTCTTTGTTGGTGTTACTTTCTATCAATTAAACTATTCACTTCTTGAACTAAAGAAAATAACTTGAGTCTGACCGCTCCCGTTGAGGCAAGTTGTTGACCAGAACTTTATTCACAACAGACTGCAGAGTAGAAACAATGCATTGTCTGAGTGAACCTGTTGCCGTCAGTCGCCGAGCCAAAGGATTGATCAATTGGAGAGTTGTTGGTTGGATGCGTCTCGGAAGATGTCCCCAGCAAGTCTCAGCTTAACCGTCAAGGGCTCTGGCCTTTTATTCTGTTTGAGCCCAAGTTCCTTATTCCAGTGGCTCTCCGCCCATTGTACTAAGTTCCTCTTTCCTGTGCAACTGTCGCCAACGTCATTTCATATTGGTGGTTTTCCACCTTACTAGTGACATTAAAGATAACGGGCCATTTCATATTGGTGGTTTTTCACCTTACTAGTGACATTAAAAAATAATGGCTACACTCAAGTTGGACTGGTGAGTGCACTGTTGTCCAGGGCCATTAAGGCTAGAACAGGCCTCAATGGCCTTCTTGGGTTCCACAGTGGCTTGGTTTGTGAATAGCAGTTGTTACATACATTCCATGGCTTCTAACTCGTCCTTCTATCTTTTTCAGCATCCTAATCCTATGCATGTATGTATGACCTAAAGGCGTATGTATGTGCATCAGGAATGGAAATGAACTTTTTTGTTCACCTGCCACTGTGGCAGGTAGATTCTAAAATCTACCAGCCACTCAACATTTTTACCAGCCATTTTATGTATTCAACCCTTTCGCACATTTAAATGCCTACGAATGTAAATATTTTCCAATTCAGTTTGTTACAGAGCTGATTATTCTCTTATTGTGTTACAAATACATGAGATAGGCATAGCCTAACAATATCTCTTTTTGGTCATAATACAAACTCTGTCCAAGGGTTACTGGCAATGTTGTGAAACAGTTAATGAAGCCAAAGTGACTCAAAATGACGGTTTTGTAACTACAGAAGTTTGCAGTAATCATGTGTCAGCTTATCTGTTGAGTTACACAAGACACAAAGGAAGTGCAAACGACACCACCTAGGTTAGAAATATGTAGCAATATCTGCCTGCAACTATAGAATATACTGCATTCAACTGCTCTGGGCCTCTGTTGCTTTATAGTAAAGCTTTCCTCCATACTGGAGTACCGAGGGTGCTAAGAACCCTCTACTAAGCAGTACTAAGATGTTTCTATCATTTCTAATTTCACCATCTAAGCAATTTTAAAATATCACACAATGAAATCATGACATAATAGTGCATTAAAATGATTGATAAGTATTTAAAAGTCATTTATATGTAGGCTACATTAAGGTCAAAGGTAAAATCTTATTGAGACAGCTTAGCAGCTACATCAGAGATCCTTACTTGCTGCTGATAATGGCACACACACCTATGACCGATCACACACAAAGAAGGCGTAATGACTTGATATGCTGACAATATTAACTGGGGCATACTTGAAGAAATTGCCATCACGAAAGAGTTTGTGCAGCGAAATAAGACTCGCAGGCTGGCCTTCAGAAAGTTTTAGAAACAGTAAGTCCGCTTTCTCTACCATAACTTAGTCAGCATACTATCATAATTTATGGTTGGATACTACCAAGTATAACACCGCCGAGTGCTTTCTGTGCTGATGTGGAATTAATTTTGTTGTGTAGGCTACTGTTAAACGTTTTGTGCTTCTACTGCGCATTTATGTGCAAGTTTGGCCTATCATCGGCTAACGTGTCAAAACGATGGGTTAGTGTTCTAAGCCTATGTATTTCGCTTAGTGCGTGGCGTGCTACGTGTGTCGGTGTGTGGTCTTGTCAGACCTAACATCAGCCATGTATAGGCCTTTGACATGAGTATGGAATTAACAATCTGTTAATAATTTAAAATATTTATATCTGCTTTGGAAATGGACCTGTGCTGTTCTGAAATCTGTGTTGTTGGCTTCCCAGATAGCAAAAGCACACTGGGCCAGATCTGGCCCGCACCTACCGTGCGATCCGGACCAGAGCTGGCAACGGATCCGGTACGGAGTCCAAACGCACAGCGGCCCAAAAGTGGCCAGGACCCGTTTCACGGATCTGCGCGGACGTGGAACAGCGCTGGTCCAGCTCCGTATTACAGATGCGGCATGGATCCGCGTCACGGATCCGTATGCCAGACCAATACCAGCTTTAATTTTGCCTTATCCTTGGCATTAATATGAGGTCGACGTATTTTAAATAATTCTTTAATTATCATGCCACCATTAGGCCGCAATTTAACAGCCAGAAGCAAAGGAATCAAGTAGCGTGCATCCACATTACCTGCACATTTCAAAGTTTCTTGATGGTCTGGCGATTAGCAACTACAAGAAAATCCATGATGATAGCCTATAATGCTTAATTAAACATGAAGATAACCAGACCAATTTGTAGACCAAATACTCACTTCAGGAGTGAAATATGTAGAAATGTAAGGTTTGGCATACGGCTACTACTTGATATTTGACTAAACACCGAATTATTGCAAACTCCCTTGATCTACATTTTTCTCAACAAACCTAGGCATATTCTACATGTATACACATAAGAATGGAAAAGTACCTATATATGTAAACAAAAACTTTATTGAATTCGTTAAAAAACAAAGCAAAACAATAACAAATCTAACAACTATGTTTTCATCGCTGGCTGTCTGGCGTCACCTAGCTGTGCCACGGTTTGATGCCAGGGTAAATCAACGTGTGGCTTGTGCTGGATGTCTGTATCTTTTGGGGGCAACATCGTCCATTCTTCATCACAGCATCTGTAATTATAAAAGCATATTTTTCACAAATCAATACACTTTAATTTTTCTCACTCTTTTTAAAATTAGGGTAACAGAGTATAAACTGCTTAACCAGCTCACATTTGGAGTAGCCTATGGCTAACAAAGACGAACATGCAACAACTGCTGTAAGCTAAAAGTGAAATGCTGCAAATGTCAAACATCCTCATCAAAACTGCGATCAATATGCAGTAAACGTAATATTGTTGACAACATGCGCTGTAGCTTAAAACATTTTCCTGCATGAAAATAGGCTTCTTAATACACTGTACTTATTTTTTTGTCAGAGAATCGCAAAACAGCTACTCCGAAGCAGGTACAGTTCTCGCTGCACTTGTGCCGTGGAATTGTTAGTGTCTCTGAATCACGCTGGGGCTGTTCCCAATAGCACAAAACCCACGTAGTCCTTCAGCCAGGCCCCACATTTGGTCCAACCATTCCATACCGTTAATTACGTATTGGCATGCTTGCCATTTCAAACAACATCAAAATGCAAATTTGCAATGTAGTTGGCCATCTTAGCAGATGGCCAACGACATTAGCAGTGTGACACATTACCTACGTCATTAGTGGAATAAAAAGAAAAACATCGCCAAAGTCATAGCCTACTTGAAAAAGGTACCCCACCAACGCACAGTAAGCTCTAGGTGACCTTGTACATGTCTAGAAAAACGCCAAACATTAGTGTAGTTTAAACTTGCATCACAAACGCTTTAATGGAAACAACTTGTGAAACCGCGAATATTCAACTGATCTGCAGCAAAGCCCTACTACAACACCAACTTGTAATGATGAGCTAGCACTGCGAGTGAAATTGGGCTATGTGACTTCCCAAGAGTAAAATCAGTAACTAGCACAACGAGCTCGTGTGATAATTTTCACCAATTGACAATCAATATATTTTTTAACATGACCACATCTTTTAGTTCAAGTAGGCTATACGAACATAACACTACGCTAACATTAGCGTCAGGCTAGCTTACGTGCGCCTATAGTTATAACGCCACACACTGTAACAAGCAAAACCATCGAGGAGCAAAATAATGACATATTGGTTGAGTTGATGGGTTATAGTTTAATGACAATGTAGTCACGTTAATAATATACATTTTACACTTACCCTGTTCGCTTGACCCTCCATGCAGCTGACCTTAACAGAAGCGGAGTTCGACTGAGGTCTCCCAGATAAATTTTAACCGTTATTTAAAGGCGCCTTTCGATATGCGGATCCGGATGGGATCCGTTCTGAGTCCGTCTTTCGGTGGAGGCGGGGCTGTTTGTTCAAAGCAGGCTGAAATCACTGGAACAAATATTTTGTACTGTAACATCATGTTATTGAGTTGATAAATTGTAGGACATTTATTTTTTGCAGTGCATTAAAATTAATTGTCTACATTAACCAAAGTTATGTTTATATTTCTTTTTATTTTTGTTGTAGGCCTATTTTAAAAATTATCTAAGTATAGGCAATGTACTAGGTTTATGTAGGCTACCATAACATTAACTTTAACCTTAAACTTAATACAACTTTTAGGAAAATATTCCTAAAAGTATGTTGGAATGAGATCTTAACACTTGGCTTAGTTCCGTGCTACAGATCAGGGCCAAATCCGTGAAGTGTCTGTAAAACGTGTTGTCAGAAGCTTAGGTTCAGACGTGATAAACGGGTCTGGGCCGGATCTGCGCACTGTAAGAAAACCGGCACTGCTTGTTAAACTAAAAAGTCTATCTGGCACAGTTCTGGCCCTTAGCTGGAATCCGTGTGTACAGCTACACGCGGATCTAAAGGCTTTCATGCGGATCCGGCCCAAAGGTGCTTGCTATCTGGGTTGGCGCTATTAATAGGTTCACAGGTTCAAAATCACAGGTTAGTTTTTGGAATTAACTTGTGCGCATATGGCATTATTATCAACGTGAGAAAGCAATATACTGATGCAGTCCTGTTTGGACAGTTAGGCTATAATCATCATGACTGAGAAGTCATAGTGAACAGAAAGTTGTCTAGATCATATTTGAAATAACCACACGCGCCTGTGCTGGATGCCAAGAAACGCTCCCCTGAGCATTGCCAATAATTGGTAGACTTATACGCACCTGCGCTGTCTACTAACTGATAGCTACACTACAACATGCGTGAGGGAGTGCATTTATAAACTATATCGAACTTGGCTGAATGCATTTGCAAATCCGCCACAGTGGCAGGTAAAATGGCAAAATTCACCCGCCAACACTCATATTTACCCGCATTTGGCGGGTGGTTAATTTCCATCCCTGGTGTGCATGTGTGCGTGTGTATTTGTTCCTAGCCGTGCTGTAGTTATAACTTGTTTGTCTCACCATGGCATACAGAGAACACATGTACGTTACTTTAACTTATGTTTTGTGTTGGCCTCTACTTCATGACTTTTTATCCCAACTATTTTACTACAAGAGACAGAGAGAGAGAGAGAGAGAGAGAGAGAGAGAAAACTGCATGCGAGTCTGTTCAGATTTTTCCTTTAATGTCAACCAACAGTAGGTGTGTCTGGTCATATGCTAGATGAGGACGTATAGGCCTATTGAATGGTCATAGAATGCTGGTTCGGTATTTGGCTGGTCATCGAACATATCAAAAATAGGCAAATATGCCCACGAACATAAAGAAAAGAATAACTCAAAATGTGTGGGTATTCTGTGCTTTTCAAAGATCTATTCATCAGCCTATAGCTGAATAAATGGTCTGCTGAAAACAACGTTGTGCTATCGCTAGTCTGCCTGCACTGTAAAAAGTCCCGCTTAGAGCCAATTCAAATACATTAAGGAAACATGATGCATGGATCATTTGACCAAACCAACATAAAAAAACATTCATGCAGCACGTTGTTTTAAAATACTTTGGTTCTAGGTAGTCCTTTTTTGCGGTGTAAAATAAAAGCCACGGTCAAAACGCAGCCCTTTCATTCCTCACAAAAGAGGTCATACAGGAATCCTATCTCTATAGTATGTATAATAGTTAGGTAATACCTCTATGGTGTACTATAGTACTGCTACCATCCCTGTAGGATACTTCTATATTTTTTCCTCCCCAGTGTTCCTGTGGTACAATCATACACTGTTATATTAAAAAGCCTACGAGATACTATGATATTCTATAGCATCTGCAGTTTTCCTATTTCTATAATAAAATCTCTCAAAATATTATACAATTCTTATCGTACTCTACAGTACTTTTCCCTAAGGGAGAAAATAACCGTAGCAAAACATATATTTACATTTTTAGTTAACAATGTGATTCATTCAATAACCGCCAGAGGTCGCTATAGGCTCTCTGAAAGGCCACACTGGGTAATGGCACCATAGGTTACGCAGGCACCCTGTGTTGACCGCAATGTAAAATTATATTTTTAATCTATAGAACATTCAACTCCATATTATATGTTCTCTTTCTGCAAAGGTAAATCATTGCTTTTAGCCCTTACATTTTAAAAAATGTTTTATATTTTACTATTTTTTCTGTAAAATGAAAAGGGGGTTGTACACTGTACTGTATCTGTCTTGTCCAAGGTTCACAGTATGTTTTACTGTCCCCTGGTGACAAATTGTTATGCAGCCAGCAGAAAAGAATACACTTATCAACAATAACATGACACAGTAGTCATGGGAATGTAAGACAAAAACATAGCGGCCATCAAAACATAACAAACATCAACACATAAGTAACAAAATCACTTAAAAGACAACACTCAACAGGAAGTGTTTCAAAGGATGGTTACAGCAAGTAGAAATGAATTCTTGAGTTGGGTGAATGACCAGCACTGTCCTTTATCCTGTGACTGAGGTACCCTAGGCCTTAAACTGTCCTCACACACTGCTCACATGTGTGATGTGGTAAATGCCGAGGTTAAATTTGCTGTGTGATCACAATGACAAATGGAAATTACTTTATACTTTAAAATCGGCATTTTTGCTGCAGAGACTGGCAATGTGGTGAATTTGGTTCTTGTTTTTCTGTGACCCAAGCCAGCAAATAAAAGAAAAAGTAAGAAGAGATTCAATAAAATATTCTCATAAGTGCTGTGCACGTTACAAATTGTAAGCTTACGGTAGAAATATACATTCATTGGTACGATTTCTTGCTCACGGTGTCCACATGCAGAAACATAATTGGTCATGACTGTATTATCCTAAGTATTTATACTCATCCACAACTACTGTCTTGGCCCTTGGGATTATTTATGACGTCTCTACTGTTTAATTGTTTGTCTGTAACACCAATTGTTCCCGGTAAAATGTTGTTTCGTCTCACTATGTACTCTGTGGCTGAAATGTTAATGAAGCCTACTTGACTTGACCGGACTTTCAAAAGCCAGTGTCCTGCCAGGACAAATATGGCAACACAATGTGCAGAAGAGTACTGAGGGATGACAAAATGTGGTTTTGTTCTACTACATTTTCTGAACTGGTGGTAGCGAGAGCTTCTACTGCAGAACCCTTTTCCCAGAAACACTTCTTTCCCTTCTTTTTCTGTAGACGAGTAGGTGTCTGGTGATACAGTCTCCGCTGTACCAGGTCCAAGTGCCCTGCAAGAGAGACCAAGAAAGTTTTTTTGTTCCATTGTGGCCATTTAAAAATAATTAAAAGATTAAAAAAACAAATAAAAATCAGATTTGTGGCATCATGGCATTTCACACAACACTTTAATCTGTAACAAATCCAACCATTAAATGAACACAAGCAACACATTAAAATCACGTTTTTTTCTTTGGTTAATGACTTACTTGCTCGATTTAATTATTTCCAGTAGTATATGGAAGGGTTTCGTTGCATTATTTAGCTCTATTTGACAGCTAGCTTCTTTGCATCATTTTGCTATGTTCAGACACAAATAGACACGTTTAAGAAGGCACACTAATTCTTGTTGGTTGTGCAATAAAGGAAAAAAAACGTGATATCGCAAAGCTATTTATTTAAAAGTAATAAAGCAGTAAACGGTGCCTGAAAAGAAATTACGTGCGTACAGTATTACACTAATCGAACGTAGTGAAAGCGTGGAACATACCATAAACACTTTTACATTCACGTTTCCCTTCGTCCGTTGGGGTTCAACTTAGTTGCGCAGCATTATCTGCTGGCTGACAGACGTGTACTACGCCTTAACCGGAAAGGCTTCTGGTAGCTGCCACGAGTCTGAATAGAACCACTAACACAAGGCAACCGAGACCATATTCTCTCCACAGCTTCTATTCCATGTTGTAATACTGATCAATATACAATTCCGTGCATACCCGCATCAAGACGATGATTGCACACCAGTATGTACATCAAGCACTACACCCTTCAAAAACCGTCTTTACTATTGCACACAGAGAGGGGGGTGCACCGTTCCTGGAGGTACTGCAATACCAGGTCGATGCGTGGAGTGGACGGAGCAAGCCCCTATTCCATCTCCCTGTTCCAAAAATCAATTTAATATATGGTCCCCGGGTAGGGGACGTATCAGATATTAAACTGATAAGAACAGATACTACACTTGATCTTAGCCAAAAGGCCGAGAAGCGATACCGGTGAAACTAATGCGCGAGGTACTTAAGTATTGAACGTAAGCTTCGCCATTAGGGTATTACATATAATCAACTTAATTTTCCCGGTAAGATATATCAGAAGATCTGCTCGTTCTAAATGTACTAACCATACCGTTTCTAGTCTTCTATAGCACGCTATACTTCGACTTAAAAAAAAGCAAATGTTATTAATGACACGTCACCAAAGACAAACTCTGAGCCAATCACACACCAGTATGAGGAAAAATGAATAAGACTCCAATCTGATGGAAATGTATCAGCCAATATGAATTAATTTAGAACACCAATAAGCAAAAACAAATATCTATTAAAATTGTAATTAACTATACTTTGAGGTTTAGGGCTTACATGGAATCGAAAAATAGGGATCTGGCCACCCAGTGGCTGAAAGTGGCATAGCAGTGTGAATACACCGATAAAGTACAAGACGTCCTTCTACTCAAAACCCACATTATCCCGAAGATATTTGTATTAGATCACGACATAACAATATACTTTAAAGTATGAAGAAAGAATTTTAAAAGCCTTAAATGCAAAGCGTCTGCTCATGCTCTTTATAAACCGAGTCAGTGTTGGTTAAAACATAGCGTGTTATCAATGATCCCTAAATATTTGTCAAGACAAACCATCTCCACATTCTTCCCCTGAATAATGTTGGGAAATACACTAGTCTGTGACTTTCAAAATTTAATGATTATGTATTTTTTTAATGAACACATTTAATGATGGAATCACACAAACTGTTCTGGGCAGAATTTCTTAGCCTACAGTGATGCATGAAATGGAACCCAGTCAAAATGACCATCTACCAGTACCGGTACCAGCGCAGCGCCATCTATAGACTGTTTCCCATAACACAACAGAGTTTCGCCTCTTAGGAATCCAAGCTCTTTGCCGGTACTCTATGTCACACCAACATTCAAAAGCACTCTTCTTAGGCCAGGACTGAGTCAATTGTTTACAAGTTTATCAATTCACTATTGGAAAGGATTTGTCATGCGCAGAGCTAATCTGAAGAAAAAAAAAAAGCCAAACACCTGTTTATACACCACACCTAAGGAGTAATTTTAAAGCAACATTGACCGGCCGTTTCCATTACAGCAAATTTCGCTTCACTCTCATTGACTATGAATACAGGCGACATTTCATCGGATAATGTGAAGGCAGGGCGAATTCTCCAAAGGAGGCGAAATACAGTTGGCAAAATCTGAACTTTTTAAAATGAGAACCATGCGATAACCAATTAGATCAGAGTGTGATGTGTTCAGTGTGTGACGCTTGCTGAAGAGGCAGGAGTTACAAAAAACTCAGACCAACATGGTGGATGCTTGTGGAACCTGTAACGTGACAGTGTTTATATGATTTACATTACATTACATTACATTGTATTTTGCAGGCGCTTTTATTCAAAGCGACTTACAAAAAGGCTAGTGTAGATGTGGATACATATCATATTTTCTATGGAATTTAAAGCCGTGGTACCCAAATGGCGGGCCATGGGCCAGATCTGGACCGAGTGCGGCTAATATTTGGTAAACAGGTAAACAGACATGCGCTATCTATGGCCGTGCGTAACTGAATCGTGATCTCTCCACTTCAGTGGGTTACAACTCTGCTGCTAGTCATTCAGTGAGTAAAATCTCATCTATAACAGTCTCATAACAGACCATCACAAGTACAAAAAAAGCAAAGTTGATGGCAAAAATCGCCAGTTGGAACCTGACTGGATGTATCAGTTTTGTTTTATCTCACCTCAGCATCAAAATAGTAAGCCAACCACAAGGGGGCATCGCCTCCTAAAATAAATGTCTTGCCCCATCAAATCAAAATTAGAAAAGTTTAGAAAGAACATTTGAATATATTCAAAATGAATACTGTATATTACAAGTTGACAGAATTATCTGCAGTAGTGGAACAAATCTGGCGAAAACAGACACACACCATACAGTAGCCTATCAGCTTCCCTCTCATCTCTCAGTCCCTTTGCTGTGCGTGTATTCACAGGCTGCCCAGCACGCACACACACACACACACACACACACACACACACACACACACACACACACACACACGCTCCTTCTTGGAAGATTCGGGAGGATTCCTGATGGGCGACTCATGTCAATCTTGGGCACAGGCCGGTTTGTTGGGAGAAATAATTTTGAAACTTAGGCTGTCGCTTATCTAATATTCTTCTTGCATTCATTCTCCATTCAACTTTGCATTCAGTCTCCGTTCATCTCTTGCACAGTCCAATAAAGAGTCTTCTCAAGGTGTTTTTGAATGTTTATCAATTCCATAGAAAATATGATATGTATCCACATTTGCACTAGCCATTTGATTTCCTAGCATCTTGCTTAGAAAAAAAATTAAAACATAACTTTTTTCACCTTAGGGTCATGAGGGAAAATTTAAAGCGACAGGCGCCTAATTAGACCTTTGCCTACAAACATCAAATACAACATAATTGCCTTGTTTTAAAATGAAATATGTAAAGCATGGGTTTTCTTTCTGCTGTCCTTTCACTTAGAAGGATAACATTAAGCTATCTAACAACCTGTTAAAATGCACCAGAATGCAGGAAATTGCCTTCAATTTATAAAAAGTTCTTCTAGGGGTGCCCCCCCCCTTAAAGACCTGCCAGACACACATCACAGCACCTTTCAGGACTCTTGACTGAACCACAACTGCAGGAAATGTGTATTTGCATGTACGGTATCTCACAAAAGTGAGTACACCTTTTGAACAAAAAATGTGCTATATCTTTTTAAGGGACAATGCTACAGAAATGAAACTCTGATATGTTTTTGAGTAGTCAGTGTACAGCTTGTGTAGCAGCATTCATTTACTGTCCTGTGAAAACAACTTTACACACAGGCATTTTTGTTTAAATAGCAGGCCACAAAAGTGAGTACACCCTCAATGATAACGGTACATATCAGGGATGGAAATTAACCACCCGCCACCCGCCAAATGTGGGTAAATATGAGTGTTGGCGGGTGAATTTTGCCATTTTACCTGCCACTGTGGCGGATTTGCAAATGCATTCAGCCAAGTTCGATATAGTTTATAAATGCACTCCCTCGCGCATGTTGTAGTGTAGCTATCAGTTAGTAGACAGCGCAGGTGCGTATAAGTCTACCAATTATTGGCAACGCTCAGGGAGCGTTTCTTGGCATCCAGCACAGGCGCGTGTGGTTATTTCAAATATGATCTAGACAACTTTCTGTTCACTATGACTTCTCAGTCATGATGATTATAGCCTAACTGTCCAAACAGGACTGCATCAGTATATTGCTTTCTCACGTTGATAATAATGCCATATGCGCACAAGTTAATTCCAAAAACTAACCTGTGATTTTAACATAACCTATTAATAGCGCCAAGCCAACAACACCGATTTCAAAACAGCACAGGTCCATTTCCAAAGCAGATATAAATATTTTAAATTATTAACAGATTGTTAATTCCATACTCATGTCAAAGGCCTATACATGGCTGATGTTAGGTCTGACAAGACCACACACCGACACAGCACGCCACGCACTAAGCGAAATACATAGGTTTAGAACACTAACCCATCGTTTTGACACTTTAGCCGATGATAGGCCAAACTTGCACATAAATGCGCAGTAGAAGCACAAAACGTTTAACAGTAGCCTACACAACAAAATCAATTCCACATCAGCACAGAAAGCACTCGGCGGTGTTATACTTGGTAGTATCCAACCATAAATTATGATAGTATGCTGACTAAGTTATGGTAGAGAAAGCGGACTTACTGTTTCTAAAACTATCTGAAGGCCAGCCTGCGAGTCTTATTTCGCTGCACAAACTCTTTCGTGATGGCAATTTCTTCAAGTATGCCCCAGTTAATATTGTCAGCATATCAAGTCATTACGCCTTCTTTGTGTGTGATCGGTCATAGGTGTGTGTGCCATTATCAGCAGCAAGTAAGGATCTCTGATGTAGCTGCTAAGCTGTCTCAATAAGATTTTACCTTTGACCTTAATGTAGCCTACATATAAATGACTTTTAAATACTTAGCAATCATTTTAATGCAGTATTATGTCATGATTTCATTGTGTGATATTTTAAAATTGCTTAGATGGTGAAATTAGAAATGATAGAAACATCTTAGTACTGCTTAGTAGAGGGTTCTTAGCACCCTCTGTACCCCAGTATGGAGGAAAGCTTTACTATAAAGCAACAGAGGCCCAGAGCAGTTGAATGCAGCATATTCTATAGTTGCAGGCAGATATTGCTACATATTTCTAACCTAGGTGGTGTCGTTTTCACTTCCTTTGTGTCTTGTGTAACTCAACAGATAAGCTGACACATGATTACTGCAAACTTCTGTAGTTACAAAACCGTCATTTTGAGTCACTTTGGCTTCATTAACTGTTTCACAACATTGCCAGTAACCTATGGACAGAGTTTGTATTATGACCAAAAAGAGATACTGCTCAACTGGACCATACGAATATGTGCGTCATGTATTAGAGCTATTCATTGTAATGTTTTGGCTATAATTTTCTTATACTAGCCATTGGATGTCCAACATGGCTCCTCATGGCAAAAAAAAAACTGTGAGGATTTCAGCAAAGGAATTATCTGCTTTACACAATGACGGCCTATCTATAAAAGATCAGCAACACCATGAAACTGAGCTACATCATCGTAGCCAGATTCATTAAGTGGTTTTCCAAAACAGGTTCCACTTCGAACAGGCATTGACAGGATCAATCAAAGTGTCTCAGGATCAATCAAAGAGACACACACTCAGTGTCAAATGCAGACATTGACTGTAAAAAATAAATGCATGACTGCAGCCAGTATTGCTGCAGAGGTTGCAGAAGTGGGAGGTAAGCTTGCCAGAGCTCAAATAAGATGCAGCACAGTGCAACAACCCAGTCTGCATCATCATCCTCCGAGAGGAAAGCCTCTTGTAAACCTTGAAAAAAAAAAAGCCTGAAAACTGTTTGCTGAAGACACACAATCTAAAAGCATGAATTCCTGAAACCATATTCTGTGGTCTGACTAGAATAAGATAAACTTGTTTAGCTTAAATGGTGTCAGGCATGTGTGACAGCAACCTGTTAAACAGTACCATTATAAGTGTCCCTTGCCTAGAATCATGGTTTGGGGCTGTTTCAATGTTGCCAGAACTGAGGAACTGCAGTTCATTGAAATAATCATGGATTCCGACATGTGCTGTGACATTCTAAAGCAGAACATGAAATCCCCACCTTTGGAAAGTGGGACATATGACCATTTTTTCATTATGATAACGACACCTAACACCTCTCCAAGATGACCACTGCCTTCCTGAAGAAGTTAAAAGTGAAGATAATGGAATGGCTAAGTATGTCTCCAGACCTGACCCCTATTGATCACCCATGGGGCATCCTTAAGCAGGAGGTGGAAGAGTACCAGTGTCTAACATAACTAAACCAAACCATAACCAAAACTTTGACTGCCCCCTTATACATGTCTGCCTAGAACCGGCCCCGACACACACACACATTTATGACTGCCCCCTTATTTATGCCTGCCTAGAACCGGCCCTGACGCACACACACACACACACACACATTTATGACTGCCCCCTTATATATGTCTGCCTAGAACCGGCCCTGACGCACACACACACACTTATGACTGCCCCCTTATTTATGCCTGCCTAGAACCGGCCCTGACGCGCGCGCACACACACACACACACACACACACACACTTATGACTGCCCCGTTATATATGCCTGCATAGAACCGGCCCTGACACACACACACACACACACACTTATGACTGCCCCCTTATATATGCCTGCTTAGAACCGGCCCTGATACACACACACGCGCGCACACACACACACATTTATGACTGCCCCCTTATATATGCCTGCGTAGAACCGGCCCTGACACACACACACACACACACACACACACACACCTTCGCCTGCAAGGGGGGTTGTTGGCCCTCAGCCTCACTTGCAGTACATAATTTGGTCCTTGGTGAGAAAAAATAATTGGAGACCACTGATTTAAAGTCTCTGGATGACCAAACGTGATGGTGCCTTCACGGAATGCTGTTTAAATGTAACACAAACTGACTTAAGACAAACAGACTACTCTAGATTACCATTTAACCACTCAAAGTTTTAAGCTAGCAGAGTTAGCTTACGACTAGCTAATTACTAACAAGCTGGCTAACATATACAGTCACAAGGTTATACTAGTACACTTCTTGCATTTGTAGAGCGATGTAACAATTCTTAAATATTATCTAGGCACCACAACAGTAGCAATTAGCCCATATAGACCCTCCAGTTTGCAATTCCGTTAGATGTAGGCTAGTTTGCTAGATGACTTATGTTGGCCAGCCAGGCTGCTATGGTAGGCTGGCCGGGACGTGATCACTGACATCGGATAAGATTCATAGGCTGTCCTGCTAGATAACCTGCTTATACTATTGGCGACCACACCCCCAGACGAAATTTCGGCAGGTGAAATTCACCTGACATTTCGCTGTGTGGAAACAAAGCGTAAGCAGTTTTCGTCTTTGGTCGCCCTACAGGTTGAAAGTGGAATTGCATCTCATCGAGAACTACAGAGAGGCGGCTCACTCCTCCAAACTTACATAGTGTGGTTATAGCCCATGGAGGATGGCAAAGCAAATTCAGAAGTGCCTTTCTCATTGTTACAAGTTGATGAACAACTGAAACGATTTTGGAAACATATTTTAAGGTTGAAAAACTACTTAGTGTTGCTTTAAATTCTATGCACACATCGTATTTAAATTACATGAAAAGATTTTTATGTAATATTTAAAAATCCAATCAGATGAGACCCCTCTTCCATAATTTCCCTTTCAGAACACTCAGAAAATGGTTACAAATTCAACCTGTGAAAGGACACCACTTGCGTGTTTCTCATTCTAACAGTAATTCCCACAAATTTCTCCGATTTCTTTTTCCAGTTATAGGTGGACAATAGGTCATGTCTACATTTGGCTGTTATCATACTGTCAGAGGCTGTTTTTAAATGAGGTTCATTTAAAAAAAGGCAATCAGTTGTGGACAGTTAAAGGGTTTTCTTTAAACGTTACTATGTATACTTCAGTATCTGAGGATTGTCTGTCTAAAGCTTGGAGGTCTTGCCAGAGAGAGCTCAACAAGGTTGAAGGTAGGTAATCAGGCATCTTTGGTGTTGCTGTGTCTTTATTTTGATACTACTTTTAGGAATAGTGCCTGTGTATGTACAGAAGTTCTATTATATTTCATGCAGCACTCCATGTGGTGCAACATGGTATTGCAAGAGCCTTGCCAACTTATATTTGTGTATACCGGCTTTCTTTATAACAGCCTTGTGAGTGCATGTTCCATTCCTTCGAACACACACCACTCCATCGAGACTTCTCTTTATCGATTTCTAGACTTTCAAAGTTGCGGTGCTACTGAGGAGACTAAGACACAACACACTTTTCATTAACAACAAAACAGGGGAGAGCGCGAACGCAGTCCCCCACTACCAGAAATTATGCAGTCGAGATTCCCACATTTGGGGAATTCGCAGGGGTCAGCACAGCCTGAGTGCAATGGCTGAGCCTCGCCCTGGGTGAACCACCTTCTTGATCATGGTGTCTCCCCTGCCAGGTAAGTATGAGTTGCTATGGCCAGCCGAGGGGGTTAGACTCCGTTCCATACATTACACTAACATGGTAGTGTTATTACCATGCTAACACTAAACCCCACTACAAAATGAAGATATTTACACGCATTTCATGCATGCCAAGTATACCACTTACAAATCATGCGGTGCTTTAAATCAGACGTATAATAGACATAAAAACTCTTCGAGTATACCATGATGCACCACGAGGCGTAGCGTACGAATGGAAGAAAGCAACCCATGTGATCATCTGCGCTACAATATGATTGGCTACAGGCTACGGTCTACAGCACAGACCTATAGAGTTGACATATCTTCATGCACATAGAAATAAATACAACACACTACACTATTCAGTACCATATTATATCAGCACATGATGCACCAGTACGTGTATATCAGCAACACCAGCATAATCATTTTGTTTTTGGATCACAGTCTTCCTATTAAAACGTCTGGGATCACAACAGGACCAGATAGTTATCAAGTTAGCACGAGCATAGCCTATTGTTTACATTTCAACATCCAGCATTTTTTTAAACCATGAGCATAAAAAAGCTTTGATCATTTCCAACGAGTATGTGAATAAAAATGGCTGAGTTATGTAGAAAGGACAAGTTTGCAAAAAACGAACCCTAGTTTTTTGCAAACTTAAGGAACTTTAAGCTAAAATTACCACAACCGGAAATTGCGTATGTTTTGGTGCAGTCCCTAAACTCGTCCGACAAATCCCCGCAGCCAGTTCTATGGTACCAGGAATTTGCGCAGTTGGTTCTACGGTATCTGCTACTGAAAGAAATTGCCCATCTTGATTTTTAAATGAGAAACTTACGTTTGCCAATGTGCGTCTTTAGGTTACATATAAGGTTTAAGTCGATACAAAATTTCTGTATAACTATCTTGGAATGACACGGCGGTTTTGATCAGTCTGTGACTATTTTAAAGGGTTATTTAAAGAGTTATTTCTTCATCACAAATAACCGATACATTGTAGCAAAACATCCATTTTCAGTTCCGACTACTGCTCAACAATTTTAATTTAAGATATTAACACACTCTCTCTTACACACACACTCTCTCTCTCTCACACACACACACACACATTCTCTCTTTCTCTCACACACACACACACTCTCTCTCTCTCACACACAAAACTGAGGCGCAAAGCAGACAGGTCGCAAAACCCGGTCTACCCTTGAGTGCAGTGGCAACACGTGCAGTGTAAATATAGCCCTAGGAGCCAATTGACAAGCAACAACTTTTTTATTTGCTCTTTACATTAACAGACTATCATAATCCAACCTCCCCAAACCAAATCATTTTAATTATCTGCCCCCACTACACAAAGCACTGATAAGTTAAGAAATCAATTCTTACCTTTTCATTGATATAGTCCAACACGCACAAGTGTGTTTCTGGAAAATCCACGAAACACGAAAGTGGAGCCAACACGTTAAGACCGGGCAAAATGTTAATGGAGGAGAAAATCACTAGCTCAGAAAGAAGTCTAAAACTGTAGTACAAATCATAAAATCAATCAAAAAGTTACTTTCTGGACAAGAAACAAACAGCACCCGGTGCAGATCTTGTGACCACAAAACCCAAGATGTAGGCAGATCACGAGGGTCACGTCCACAGAACCTATACACAGGCGATCACCTGAAGGTCATTTTCGATATAATAATTTGGCTACAAAATGTATAATTATACCAACAGTGCCTGTTTTTTTACACTTGCCTCTTGTATTTTCCAAATGCCCCTGGCCTTAGACTACGCTTTAATTTAGAGGGTGATGTGGTAAAATAGAATTAATGTGCCATAAAAAGGAGAGAGAAAAAGAAAAGACCTACGATTTAAAGTCACGATGAACACAAACATGCTGAGCCATGCCAATTACAAACGCAAAAGTACCCCCCTCCCTGTTCTCAGTAACTGCGAGATGCCTATAGCCATACAGGGGCGAGGGTGAGCAGTTGCTTGCCAGCGCCTGCAAAAGCTTATTTCTTACAGCTTTAACTTGTTGTTGGCTACATCACAGTCCCTCTAACAGATGATAACGATGGATTAACACACCCATCGGAATTAGCCACAAGTTGACAAGGGAAAATTGCTGCGTACTGACATTTTATTCGTAGCACAGAGCAGCTACTATTGCGCTGAAGCTAACCAGCTAACCGTCTTTTCCCCAAACCTCTTTCGAAAGTGGCCTTATTTAACCAAAAGCAATACCACAGTTGTTTGACTGAAATATAAATACGTAAACCGCTTACCTGTTGAACTGAGGTACTTCCAGTGTCACTTGGTTGAAAGAAATAAGTCCCAAGAAAGGTCGCCAAACTTCCCCCAAAAAATAAGAACATGGCGCACGCACATGCTAGTGCATGCGAGGACTTGAGTCTTCAAGTCTTACTGAAAAACAAGTATTCAAACCATATGCATTCCCATCTTTCCAACGTGGTACAAACAGACAACCAAACCAGCAGCAAAACGAAGCACACTTAAATCGCCCCGTCCTCTGAACACAACTTCTTAGCAGCTTCGTCAAAGAGGCGACGGTAGCGAAACTCGCTAAGTACTGTGACCAATCAGAAAGCTGCTCTCCTTCAAGGGTGGCCGCCAAATATCTCCAAACGAGACACTTTGGCGACGTCCTTGTATGCCGAAGGAACCACACGAAAACATCACGTAAATAATTCTGGCCAATTGGATGAAACACAAAACACGTATTTATATAGCAGTAGTAGTCTGATTGTTAGCCTCGATTTGTGTTTGGTGATAATCATGCAAAATCATTGGATTTAAGTAAATATAGGCCTAAGTGTTATTCCATGTTTATAACAAAATACACGTGAGGCAGTGCTGCACACCTCACATGCAGATGTATGTTTGCTATCCAGGTGGTAAAATAAGATTTTGGAAAAAATGGGATAAGCTGCATGTCTGAAAATACCTATTTGCATTAAAATGTGAAATTACAATTGCCACCTGCTACATGTTCATATTACATCCAACTATTAGATGTATAAGATCCCTAACAAGAACATACACCTGAAAACACAACGCTTGGCGGGTGAGGATATGGGTGCACCCTGCACATTAAGAATGGCCATGTGGCCGATTCTGTGCGCCAATGTGTAAATTAGTGGTCATTAGCTGTGTTGGATTATAAACTTTTGTATGCTGACCTGGGTCCACTTGGTATAGGCCTACAGATGCCCTATATGCATCACCAGGACAGAGATAGAGGAAGACATAAACATTTTTTCAGCCCCCCCTTAGTTTCCACTCCAATATTTAAATAATAGATATAAATAGTCCTGTTGCTTTTGAAACACAAACTTTGTGTGGCCAATATTCTATATCCGCCTGGCTTTTCCATTTCCTCTATTGTGACGTTTAGGTAAGGTCTCTAACTCATCACAGCCCATCAGCGTGTGTACTGCTGCTCTAAGTTTGGGCCATTGTCTGTTTCTTTAACCAGTTATTTCAATGGGACAGAGGTGTGAGACTTGTCAATGCATGTGAATGCCGAGCACTTGAAAGCCATCATTGAAACAAAGCCCCCACCCCCTGCCGCAATGGATATTTTCAGTGTCCTTGATGTAGAAGTATCTTTGCTGGTGGAGTGGGCTGCTTTTTGTCAGGCTACAGTAAAAACACATGTTTTTGTTTATGACTGCCCCAACCTGCTGAACATACATCTGGTGATGAAATGCAGAAAATATGAATTTATGATTTTTTATGTTCCAGCCCTTCAGAACAAAAGCAGTCCTGCCTCCTCCCAATCCTCTTTTCTTAACTCTTTTCCTACCTCAAATTAAACAAGAAAAAGGGCAGCTGTGGCCTAGTGGTTAGAGAGGTGACAGGTTCAAATCCTGTTTCAGTAGGAATAAGGTTGGTGGGGGACTAAACAACTAGTTGCTCTCCTGCACCCTCATCCATGGCTGAAGCACCCCTGAGCAGGGCATCACATTGCTCCAGGGACTGTAACTGAAACTTTGTACCTAAATAACTGTAAGTCACTCTTGATAATTGTAATGTAAAGAGATTGCCTATCCATGCATTTACTTTCATTCATATTTTGTGATGGTCATGTCTTAGGTCACTATCATGTCTTACCTCTCTATAGTCCCTAATCAGTAACAAATTATTGTGACAAATCCACATAGAATAACAGATAAATTAGCCCGGTTTGGATGAATGGTTGTCATTCACCTGTATTTTGAATAATGTGATTTACCATGATTTGTCCTATGACTGCGTGCAGTTACTCAGTATGTAGTTTGGCCTAGTGAGGTGGTTCTAAGTATGCCCACTAGGAGGTAGGATAATATCAGAGCTGGGCACTCATCTCCCATACTGCTGACCACTGAGATGGCGGGATAAAAAAAAAACTTTATTGTTGCTATGGTGTAATGTTGATGTTGCTATGGTGTAATGTCGATATTGCTTATTGCTTGATACGGCTTTGTATACCACTTATACAATGTACAGGCTGCCAGATATAATAGTAACCGTGTCAAATAGCATGTTGTATTATTGTATTGGTCTGGTTATACGCATGGGTCTATATGCTAGGGCGGGCAGGATGAATGTTCCTGGTGTCTGTTGTTGTCTGATATGTCTACTGTTACCTATTTGGTTGTTCTGTAACAAGTGCCTGTGGTTGCGATTGTGCTACAAATCCAACTGCCCCAGGTGGACAATAAAGTTGTCTACTACTGCTACTGCAACTACTACTACTACTACTACTACTACTACTAATCGGTGTGTGGTGTGTATAATCGGTCAGCACAGAAAACACTTTTTCAAATTTCTAAAGCACAGGTGTTTTTTATTTCTAAAGGTCATTACTTAATACATGTGCCTTTCATTGAAAGGAAAGCATATAAGATGGTTACCAAAATAAATTGGTTGCCTGCCAAGAGTAGGCCATGTGTTGAGGTAAAGTACTATACCCACTGTTGAGTGATTGCCATAGCAGTGGGACATAAACGCATCAGTGATCATGCATACATTGGCTTACCTTTGGACTACCTAACCCGCACCCCCCCCCCCCCCCCCCCCAAAATTAAAGCACACCATTTATGGCTAACAGTGCATTAAATGACCTCATATCTGTATTGATCAACACAGAGAAAGCCTCATTGTCCCTTGGGTCGTATAATATTGTTGGTGGTCCTGTGATCCCAGAGACAACAGAAAAGGTATGTATGATTACATAGTCAGCCAAGGCATGTAATGAAATGAGGAGTCCATGGGGAAAATTGGCATGGTGACATAATGCAGAAACTGAGAAAATGTAATTTATAAGTTCGATTTCTGATTTGATTTTATGAACATATGCTATTTTAAAATGGTTATAGCTCAAGACTATGCTTGTCTATTCACAGGATTACTTTTGAAAGAGTTCATGTTACTCCCAATAGGAGAAGTAACTTTCAAAATGTGATTTTGTCACTGCTCAATTTTCCCATGGACTCCTCAAATGTTATCCTATAAAAATCATTTGGGATATGCTAAAAGGCAACATTGCAGCAATGGCATCCCTAGCACTGAACAGATATCAGAATAACATGTCTTACATTAAATACACTGCAGTTTGTTGTTAAAATGTGTAGATGTGAAGTATGGCAAAGCATATGTAATTAAATAAAAAAATCATATTTGAGTTTCATAAGCCTGCATGACCAACACAGTTCATTTACACAAGCCTTTCTTAGTCAACGGGGGTATTGATTGAAAGAATACATAACTGAAAAGCTATGTGTTGAAAACATCATAGGGCAAAGACAGACAGACAGACAATGTTCCTTGCATATGATATTGCCTTCCTGTAAATGTGCTTTTCTTTCATGCATCCAACTGCCCAAGAGCTTAAAAAGAGCACAGGTACAAACTTTCTCCTTTGCTTTAAGTTGGAGTTTAGCTCAGGGTATCTAGTGTTATGATTATTACAAGCTCACTGACTTCCAGCATTCAGCATGCAGCAAAACAGGTTATCACTTTGCTGCAGTTGGATAGTAATAATAACATAAACTGTGGGGACTGAATATAAAAAGGGAGAGTACTCTGTAAACAGCAAATACAGTATAAAAAGTAACTGAGAAATAAATATACTGACAACAGTTTGGGTTTTTTTTTACATTAACATATGAAAGACATTAAGTCTGCAGGTCTCCTGTTATGAGTGTGAGAGATGATCACAGATTTTTTCATAACCAGTGTTAACATCTGTGAACATACAGGATCAGGTTTTATATGATACTAGGCAGCATTGACCCACTGTTTTTAAACAGTTATACTAAAGAGTGCAACAGAGGCACTCAGATAAACACATGGCCATTCGGGAAGATTGTTCAGGAAGACTGTCTCTCTACACAAAGAACACATGCTTACATACGCATGCCACCACAGACACTGTCAAAACGCTCAGTGTTTAGTGTTTACCAATACTGTCAGTTCAGCGAATACATATTTGTGTGCCTGTTGTCTAGAAATGCTTAGAACAACACACAAAGTGCTATTGGGTGGCCAGGGGCTCACAGTCTTTCTCTTCTTTCCGCTTTCATCTTTTTTGTTTCCTCTTGTTCACCTCTCTCTTTATTCCTCCTCTTGAATCACAATATTAGCTCCAGCAGCTGCTCATCCTCTAGCAGGTCCAGAGAGAGGCAGTTCATGGAGCGCCGCCCGTAGAAGGAGGGTTTGGCTGGGCACTGGACGACTGGGTACTGGTGGCTCTTGAGGGAGATGTGGCTTTCGGGGAGTCCGAATGTGTAGCTGTGAGAGGTGTTGGCCTGGGGGGTTGTGCCCAGAGGCGTAGGGGGTGAGAAGAGGTGGATGTCGTCCAGACTCTGGCTGTGACGGTCCACAGAGGTGCGAGCCTTCCAGTTCATGACCTGCAAAGCAAAGCGGTGCATGGTACTGTAAATGTTAAAAAAGACATAAAAGTACAAAATAAATGCAAATCAAGGACAGCACACGTGTGGAAGGTGTGGAGGCTCAAGAGAGGGACTGAAAAAAGTGAGAGTAACAGAAAAACTGGGACATGCAGAAAAAGAGGACCACAGATGTGGGGCTGGGCGATATGGCGAAAAATTTGATCACAATATGTTTTTCCATATTGACCGATATCCACACATCAAAATTGTTTTCAATCGACTAGACTGGGCAGAATCACATGACAATACATGTGGTAGTGTTCTTTCAAGGAACAGTACATGAGCACACATAGTGGAATGCACACAATAGAAAAATTGAGTTTACAAAATAAATAATAATAATAACAGTAATAATAAACAACGATTATTAGTGATGTGCTTGATCATTGTTGATTAACGGTTACGATTGGTGGTTCGACTAGTTTTTCAATTAATTGCCCAGCCCTACATACAGTAGATGCCAACAATGACTGCACAAACTTACTGGGCCTAAGGTGTCGGTGCTCCCGTGCTTAGTCTGGGTGTCGATCATGTCAGCAAGACTTGTTCTGATACCTGAAATGGACATATGCTACATGTTAAACATGCACCACTGTATGTAGACCCTGGGTTTGGCTTATTTGTAGCAGGCATCAAATACCCAAATATCCAACAGTCTGTGAACGGTAATAGATGTAATGCAGAGAACATTTCTAAGCACTTCTAGTTGTGTTACTTGCAGTAATGTGTAATAAACATTCCTTCAATCAATCAATTTATAATTTAGACTGCAAAAATGGTCTTAATACACTTACAATAAAACCATGGTTAATTAGATAAAACAACCAACAAGTATGACAGAGCTTAAATAAATAAGAAATAACACAAAACATAAAAAGTAAGGCCACTGGCCAATCTTAAAGAAAGGTAATGGCATGGCAAAGTGTGACAGTAAGCTTGTTTGAAATTGACTGGCTGGCTAGTGTCTGGCTTAAAGCAATGCATTCTGGACTTGAAATAGTGCCATTTTTTGGACAATTACATTCCAATGTCACTGTACCATATGACAGCGTAGATGGTTGATGAATGTTAGTTAGCCTAATTATTGCACATTTGTAATCAGTTAGCTGCGTCTTGGGATCCTAGTAAATTATGGCAAAACAACTCCCGTTCACATTGGTTGTCCGACTTGGCAGCTGTCGTTTTAACTCCACCCAAGTCCGTCGGCGTGGGTATACGTTGGCTGTTCGTGTCCATGTTGCAAGACATCATGTCAGCCAAACGGTAGATAGCCAATCGAATTCAAACAAGCCTATTAGCCTCCGTACAAGCAGAATGTAATTATTAGGTGTGCAGTGTGAGTGTCTGACCTCTAGAGCTGATCTCTGATAGGACAGAGGGACAGTCCACAGACACGCCCTCCAGAAGCTCAGCCAATCGCATCATCTCCTGAGGATCATCCACGGAGACCTCCCCGGGGTTGTCCACCGTGACCTCACCGGGGCTGCGGACCTGCACTTGTGGCTCTGATGAAAAGATAACGATGATAATAACAATAAATGATAACAATGCCCGCAATCACGTCTCTGAGATGTGCCTAGAATAGCTGTCCTCACTGTGTGCGCCACAGTGCACCTGAGTATGCAGCCTGCCACTGAGCAATGTTAAGGTATAGTACTTAAAGAGAAGATAAGATGTGTTTATGCAATGCCATTCCTCAAACCTTGAAACCCAAAAGATAAGCCAAGGAATTCTAAACATCCTGCTCCCTTTGCAATGTCACTCTACAGGTACTCAATCTTTGTGGTCATACAAACAAGCTATGCTTCCTTCTTGTACATAACTGTTACTTTACAGAGTTGTGGCAGTTATGCAATAAACAGATACACAAGGTAGCTTTTGTGAAAACATGGACAATTGGGTCACATGTGTCTGCACAAGTTGAATATTTGCTCACTGCAAACAGCCCAGTTACAAGAATTCATTGGTCTTCTGTTGACATGTGTTGAAAGGGTGCACATGTTATTTGGTCAGTGCATTGCGGACATCTGAATTTCAGGTATTTGAAGCTTGGAGTGCTTCAGAGCCCTTCAAGTGTTTTGAAAAATCATAGGAATCAGGGAATGGTAAATCAAGTACTATTAAAACTATCAGCAAAGTTCTCAGCTGTTGTTCTTAAGTAGCTACGACATCACCTCAACGTAACAGCACAACATACTGACTTGTAAAAAGGCTGTAAATCTACACTTTACTTTTTTGTATGGCAGTGATCTCCAAGAAAACACTGACTTAGGAAAAACACTTTCCCAACAAACCAATGTGCATACACAGAACCAAACCTTAAAAGTTCTATAAAACAGTCTCAACAATAACAAGCCAAGGTATCCCTGAGGTTATATCACACTAAACATAACTAATAGGAGCTATTACAGTGTCGCTATTCTCTGGTAACAATATGTATCAGGTATATGATGCAATGTTTAAATGAGTGATAACATTTGTTGCCAATAAACCAAAATATCCTGGCCTGGGCTTAAACCACCTTAAATAGTAATAAATAGTAATAAACCACATAAATAGTAAAAAAAAACACAAGGAAAGCATTTAAGCATTAAATTTGTTTTCCTCACAAGAATAGCACATTTAGCCAACCAACCATCCATCAGTCCAATCATTCCTCCCTTCGTCCCTCCACCCATTCAGTCATGTATCCACCTATGCATCCATCTACATCAATTCCACATATGCATGTTTTTATTTTTCCGTTTCACTCTTCTGCAGCAGCCACAGCCGCTCACCTTCCTCCTGCCACTCCTCCTCGTCTGTGCGAGCCTTACTGCCCGTGTCCACTCCAGAGGTGTGTGAGCTGCCCAGGCTGGCTGCCGAGCTGAAGGACTTGTCCTCCGTCTGTCGCAGCCCTTCCTCGTCCGTGGAGGTCATCTCCACGGAGACGCTGCGCTGGCGCGTGTCCGCCTCGATGCCCGAGCTGCTGGTGGAGTGGCGGGAGAGGCGTGGGCTGCCGTCGCTGCCCTGAGGGTCAAGGTCAAGGTCGTCGCTAATGTAGGACTCCCGGTAGCGCTTCTTCTCTGGATAATGAAACAGGAATGTTTATTAGACACAGATAACCACCTGATATCCTGGGACAGCTGTGGTCTAAGTTGGTGTTGGGATTGTACAGATGCAGGTTCAATTGCGCATCAATGGGAAAAATGTGGGTCTGGGAGTGAATAACTAGTGCTTTCCTGCATTATCCATCGCTGAAGTGCACTTGAGCAAGGCATCTAATCCCACATTACTCAAAGGGGACTGTCCCTGTACCTAATTCACAGTAAGTTGCTCTGCATAAGATCATCAGCTAAATGTAATCTAATGGTATTCCATTTTGGATTACAGTAAGAACAGGATAAAAAATAAATAGGAATCATTCAAATTTCCATGCACGGCCTCTAGGTCAGGTTCTGATTGGCAGGAATATGTTAGACAATAAAAGTGAACTGAACACTCTACTGCACACTATTTAGACTTTACTTCAGTTTGACCAAAAAAAGTTTACACAGTGTTCAACAGACTAGAGTGTTCAATTCATTTTAATTGTGTCAAGTACACAGCTACATTCTGACAGTTTTTTTCATTCTGACAGTCATTTGGGAATACAGTAATAATATAATATAAATAATGTAAAAAATATAATAATAATAATAATAGTGTTTATTTTTAAGAATTGAAGCGTTCATTCTAAAGTACTGAACAGGGGGCAAACACCCAACTGCGAGCCTTTAGTACTTTCAGAACACAGTCATATAAACAACACTGCATGGAAAACACCCTTCACCCATCAAAACACCCACCCCCAAGGCAATGGCGTAAGCATAGCATGGAGTCGACAGAGAAGCATAAATCAGGCTTGACTTCACACACACTCACTCTCACATACACACTCTCACACACACATGCATACATGCACACGCACACACACACGCTCGCGCGCACACACACACGCACACTCCCTCTCATGCATACGCACACAAACTCATATGCATACGCACACACTCACACACACACACACACACACACACACACACACACACACACACACACACACCCCTACCTTCGTTCTCCTCCAGCTGCCGCAGGTGTGTGAGGGCAGGCTGCAGACTGAGGTAGAGCTGGTGGCTGCTGCTGAGGTGCAGGAGCAGGTGACGCGAGCGAAACGCGGAGCCTGTGTAGTACACCAGTTTCCGTGCCGACGGCAGGCCATCTGGTTGGATCTCAAACTTTTTCCCCTAAACACGGCACAACACAACATGAAAGAAGACCGTTTAATAAAAATATATTCCTAAAAATTTAGGATTTATCTACACATAGTTAAAAAAATGTAAATAACCACATTTTTTTATCAACTGCGGCATTAAGTACTACTAAGTAAACTCTGCCACGGAACCCAGTAGGCTGAAGAGAGGCTAAAGAGGCAATTACACCAGGAAGCTGAACCACTCAACTGTGTTCTTCTACTTCAGTGGACATCAGTGCCCTGAGCTAACGTCTACGTGAGCTACTGTACATGTTACTCAGATTGTCATGGATCCTTTTGGGGATTCTTCCAATTGAACTTAAAAGTAAACATGAAGACAACTAAATTTAGATAAAGTAGTGAAGTGGGAAAATGGGAACACATGGGAAAATGGGTAAAACACTGCTATTCTAATCAAATACATAAGCCAATTGGAGAAGAATGTTTTTAAAGTAGATAGACCACTGAAGTCAACAACTGAATGTACAACTCAATGAGGAAAGAAGAAATGAATGCTGTCGCCATGGCAGCTGTGTAGAAATGTGACTGTACCAGAAAAGTGAGTCGTCCGACGTTGGACCAGGGGAAGTCATAGAGCAGCTGCCGCATGTTATCCGCCTCCTGAAGGGACAAAATGGAGCCGTTTCAGCAAAATTACAGCATACAGGAGTTATCCTACAGGCTGTAGCATAACAGCTGGTAAACAACACGTGCTAACCGTGAAAGAGACGGAAAATTTTCCCTGAGGTTCCCATAGTGGAAATAGCACTTTAAATGAACAAACCTATGGCTGATGGTAACTTGAGCTATTGTACAAATTAAAATGCATATTTGTGAACTTAAGCCTTTAGGTTTTATTCTTTTAGGGGTCTATTCTCCAAGTCTTTTTTTTACGCATTTTCAGCTATGCACTTTTCAGTTGCGCGTATTCTGCCCTGCGCTCCTCCAACAAGCCCCCTACACTTAACTTTGGAATTAAGGCGGACTCTCAAATAGAAGTGGCATTTATTTAAAACAACTTGGGGACAACTTGATCATGCCCTCCTTTGATGTGGTTATGCATAAAACATGGAATGAGTACCTCCGTATTAACAGTGGCAATATCAGTGTAATCTCAAACCAGGTATTTTACAAACAGGAGGCAAAGAAACAACGAAAATTAGAAATTATTTTAGTGAAGGGTATGCTGTTAACTGCAAATATTTCGAGATCCTGAGGAACATAAACGTTTAAAGCGGTTTTCACAGGGGGACATGTTTGTGGACTTTTTATCCACTCTGTATTTCAGGTGGGTGAGCATGTAGCCTCTGTGATTTAAGATGCTATTATTTCTTGTGATGTGAGAAGCCTACCCAACTGGCCAATGGCAGGCATCTAAAAGCAGCAGGTGTCCCGGTGTAGTTCTTCACCTCCTCCTTTTAAATGAACTGAACCAAGACAACACAAGCTTGCTACGAACCAGTGACGGTGCAATACGAAACCTTGGAACACTTTTTTTCTGACGCATTTGTAGGAAAAAAATTTAGATGCCTGGTAGGCCTATTGCGATTTCAATGTTGTATATTTTTTAAAAGGACAAATAAATCTCCTAAATCATCAATAGCACTGTCTGTTTTTTTTTTTGTTTTGTTTTAGTATTTTAGAATAATTCTTATTTACTTACATGCAGCATCATTACATCTGCTGCAGTCCTTGCCAAATAAGCCTAATGTGACAAGTGCTACCTTACACATCTGCAGAAAATCTCTTGTTGGTAATCTGAAAACAAAGCTCTACATTTCAATATTGCGCGTTGGTAATGTTGCTCGAAAATGTTCAACAAGATATGAACGATTGCTGACTTCAAATGGAATACATGGATTTACCTGTAATGCGTAAAGTGCTTAAATGAAGTTCATTTACATCAGAAACGCCCCAGAGTTTTTGGGGTTGCTCCGTGCAGCTACGCGTGTTTTTTCACCAAAGCACATGGGAAAATAGAGCCCTAAGTGATTTGGCCTTTGACTCCGAGTTCAGGTTGGGGTGTCCAGATGCCCAGCAGTGAAGGAGAGGTAATCTCCCTCTCGCCGACCTTTGGGACTTTAATCTCCTCAGATGGCCTTTTGATGGACAGGTCACAGGAGAGGGGAGGAAAGGTATGCATCTCAAATCCCAGTTTTAGTGCTGTGCGCCGATGGGCCGATAACCCTGCGCATTCCAGGGGCGCATCTGGGTCTGAGAACCGGCCCGATTGCGCTAAGCTTTTATGTACAGAGGATCTGCAGAGCTCCTTAGAGCTCAGACACACACATGGACACACGCTTTCTTTCTCTCCCTCACACACACTCACACACACACACACACACACACACACACACAGACATGCATGAACGCAAATATATATACACACACTCAGACAGACCTGATAAACCTGCATTCCTCGTAGAGTGAGACCCAGGAGTGCAGAACCCCTTTCTTCTCTCTTGTCCTGGAGGAATGACAGATCAGACTGCAGTGAGGCACACACTTGACCGACCCACCCTCCCCCTCCACCACCACCACCACCACCACCACCCCCCACAGTCCCTTTGTTTCCCCCTTTTCAGAGGCTGCACTGGCATTATCCAAGGCAAAGGGGCTGAGATGACCACAACTGCCCATTAAAGCGGACGGTGGAGGCGGCGTTGGGCAGGGGTGGTTGTTACACAACTGGAGTGCCAGCTTTGAGCATAACACGCGAGTGCTAAGATTCATAGTGTATCATAAACCTGACTGCAGTTACGATAAAGTCTTGCGTAATGGGCAGAGAGAGAGAGAGAGGGAGAAAGAGAAAGGGAGAGAAAGGGAGAGAGGGAAAGAGGGAGGGAGGGAGGGAGGGAGAGCGAGGGAGAGAGTGAGAGAGGAATTTATTACCCAGTAGAATGTGAACTGCTTTTCATGACATTGATCTTCACTCAGTCATGCAGAAAATGGTGAGAACAATTTTATGCTCTCTCCACCCCTCTACCTCAACTTATTATTGCCTACTCATTTTACTTGACAAAAGAACTTAAAAAGTGACCAAAGTTCACTCTGTTTCATCTTCTTCATTGTTTGCCTAGGTGTACTAATACTTGGTCTGTCGACAGCATTGGGGGTCACCAAGTCAGCTGTAATTGGCTGTCTTGAAGGTTAAACGTCCTGGTCACTTGACCTTGTTCTCACTGACCTTCTGCAGTCTGTAGAAAGTGACAGGCACGTCCTCCAGTCGGCAGGACTCTCGTATGAAGAGGAGGACGGCGTCTCGGCTTGCCATTCCCCACAGCTCCCGGTGCATGTTGGGCCCGTGTCGTAGCAGGTAGTCCAGGCCCCGCTTTGCCACTATCTACAGTAAAAGCGCAAAATCAGAGAATGACAGCTCAGATTAGATTTTTGTTACTCAAGTAGCATCTGTATCTTGGACTGTTGTGACCTGACAAATGCTTTTTTTTAAAAAAAATCTATTTCACCAAACTGTCAACATTCGGTTTCACTATATCAAGTCCCACCTGCTTAACATCAGCAGGTAAGCCCCTAGACGCACAACATCAAAACTAAACCAAAGCATAGTGTGTGTCCCTCCCTCGCCTACTCCCCCGTACTGACCCAGGGTGGGAAGTAGTCCTTGGGCTGGAAGTAGGCCTTTGGCTCGCCCTCCTCCGTGAGGGGGTGCGTGGGGTGGTCGGGCAGGTCTGCCTGCAGGGCGAAGCCGGCCAGCTGGAAGTAGACCTCCTCCTGCTGCCGACACTCTGACCGTAGCACGCGCTCACGGAGGTCGGCGAAGTACAGCTGCCGTACCTTGCGCTCGCTGCCAGGGAGACAACACCGTAAAAAACACTACATGTATACAACCCCACACTGCCAGTCTTAATACAACAGGTGCTGTCGCAGTAGATGTTAAGAGAACAAGTGTCATTAGAGTAGATTCTAAGGAGAACATTTAGCGACCTCTCAAAAGGGACGATGACAAAAGGCATTAACAGAGGATTATAAAATAACAATGGAGGACAAAAATAAATGGCAAGCTATTTAAAAGTAGGTTTAGGGGGTGAGGAGAGAAAAACCGTTTTTAAAGACTAAAGAGCAGAGAAAAAAAGACATTTTCAAAAATGACAGTACAAGTAAGAGACATTTTCAAAAACTACAGGTATTTTGTTTAACCTATGTGGTTGTAGAGCCCCAAACATGAATAGTGACATGTTTAACTTCCTTCCTCCTTTTCTCAGCCTTACCTGATGAGCCTTCCATTCTCCACGTAGAACTGCACCTTGAGGAAGAGGAGCAGGGGGATTCTCTTCTGAGGGCCCTGGCAAGATGCACAAGTGACCAGTCAGACCTCGACCTTTGACCTCAGGTCAGCCAGTGCTACTTCATCTACTGTACTGTGCTACTGGACACAGTTCCACAACATCAGCAGTGCCATGTCACACATAACTTATTTTTGCATTTTTTCAAAAGTCAGACATGGGAAAATATTTTAAAATGTAAAACAATAGCACTGTTTTACACAGAAATGTAGTGGGCAACACAGGCGCACACACACACACACACACACACACACACACACACACACACACACACACACACACACACGGTTACCCACATACATCTTTCATAGGTCTAAAACAACCTTTACGTTCAGTTTATGTTAGCTGAAACTGAAGAATGTGACGACAGTTGCCCTGTACATGCTGTAAGCGTGAGCGGTAAGAAATACACCCCAAAACATTCCTTTAGTTTGTGCAACCCCAATGGAATTCACAGGCCTCACCTTCCCACTCTCCTGTTTCCATTCCTTGGGGAAATACTTGGTCACCTTCTCATCGAGATCCACATATATGTGCTCATTGTCTGCATTCAAAAGCAAACACAAGCAACAATAACAGGCAGGAAATGAGAATGCTTTCATTGACTAAACAAAAGAATAATGAAGTCATGCTTGAAATACGTCAAACAATGACATTAATTAAGCGGAGAAAAAAAAAAAAAAAAAAGACTGCGACTCCTGTTGGGTCATTTGCCCGCACCAGAGCCTGCGTGCGGAGAGCACAGCAGACAACAATGCTAACGTGCCAGTTTGCAGACTGCTCAGGGAAAGCAAAGCAGCCCAGACAACAAACATGATCAAGCTCAATGTTAGTTGACGGCATGTCAGGGTTCTTACACTCCTACACACAACTGTCCCTTTAAACAGCCGAGTTCACAAGATCCTCCAACATTAGGCGCCATGGAACCACAGGCCAGACGGGAATGGCTGGCCAAAGCTTATTTACTTAACAGTAAATTGAGGGAAAAAAAGAGTGTGTGTAAAATCAGTTGTTTTTGTGGGCTTTATGGATGTTATGTTTAAACTTCATCGTTAAATCTAATCCAGTTAAACCATAAAACTAAACTTGGACGGGCAACTTGTGTGGCGGCTTGCTTTAAAGATGGCCCTCCCATGTGCATTTCATTCTAAAGGACGTCATGTGTGACGCCACTGCTGATAGGGGGGACTGGGTTATGAAAGCTCTTAATAACAGGCCTTTCAGACTGGACCACTGCTACACCTCCCACTCCATGCAGCCCTCCTGCATTCAGACCTTTGCTCTCTTGCTCTCTTCATCTCTTTATCTCTGCCTCCATCTATTTTTCTCTCTTCATCTCCACTTCATCCATCTGTCATCTGTAGCAGCAGCCTCCCTTTTTAACCCCCCCAACCCCCCACCCCAAAACACGCTTTTTTCCACCTGTGCAGCTTTTCAGCAGACCACCCCTTTCTCTCATTCCACTCCTCCAAATATTCCAGCACTCATCCCTCGCTCCATCCATCCATCCATTCATCCATCCATAGCATCTGCGTGCAGCAGACTCATTCATTTGGGCCGGTGGTCCGAGAGGAATGCGGTCTGTCTCTCCCCCTCCGTAGTCGCCATCACCATCACCATCCTCCCATTTCAGCCCCCTCTCCGTTTGCCTCAATCTGTCTCTCCTCCTGTCTCTGTCCTCTCATTCATCTCCTCCTTACTGCACTATTCTTCACCCTTGCCTTCACAGCATTTAAACTCCATCTTTTTCTCTCACTCTATATCATACTGTTTTTACCAACATGTTACCCACAACTACCTCTGTCTGTCTGTCTGTCTGTCTGTCACTCTCTCTTTCTTTCTCTCTTTCTCTCACTCACTCACTGATACAAGAACGAGCTAGTTCTCCCCACTTGTTTCTCTTTCTTCCTGTCACCCTCTCTCTCTCTCTCTCTAATCGTTGGTTCTCTTGCTCCCTTCCTTTCCATTCCTCTCTCTGTTGTGCCTGTCCCTGTCCATTTTTGTTTCTCTTTGTTCATCTCTCTCAACTATACCTCTCTCTCTCAACTATACCTCTCTCTCTCTTCTAATTCTCTCTCTCTCTTTCTCTCGACTACCTCTCCCTCCCTCTCAACTATGTCTCGCTCTCTCCCTCTACCTTTCCCTCTCTCTCTCTCAACTACCTCTCTCCCCCTCTCTCTCGGCTACCTTTCTCTCTCTCTCTCTCTCTCTCTCGACTACCCCTCTCTCTCTCTACCTCTCTCAACTACCTCTCTCCCCCTCTCTCTCGGCTACCTTTCTCTCTCTCTACCTTTCTCTCTCGACTACCACTCTCTCTCGACTACCACTCTCTCTCGACTACCTCTCTCTCTCGACTACCTCTCTCTCTCTCTCACTACCTCTCTTTCTCTCTCTACTTCCCTCTCTCTCTCTCTCTCAACTACCCCCCCCCCCCTCTCTCTCAACTACCTCTCTCTCTCAACTACTCCTCTCTCTCTCCCTCTCTCTACCTCCGTCGCTCCCTGCTGTTTTCTCCCTCCCTGGCTGTCCCTCCGCGGTAGGAATGCAGGAGCACATTCCAGGCTTAATGAAGTTAATATTGGTGGAATCCAGGCCTTGGCGGCTGCAGGCCCCCACACCACAAAAACAAAAGGCCCCTTGTTAAGGAGGTGAGCCACACAAGATTATCAAGGCATTTCACCAAAGCACGGAACGCAAGGAGGGCCACGGAGCCAAGAATGGTGGAGTGTGAAGCAAAGGGGAGGGGGAAAAGAAATAAATGAATAAACGAAGGGAATACACACACACACATACACACCACACACACATCGGTTTAAATAGATTAAAGCATCTCGCAGTTATGCTAGCAGTGGACGTAATCGTGTTTTTGCACTCTGAACCCATTGTGCGTGTTCTCATTCCCTGGGCCCGGGCCCATTCATTATATAAACAGGACCACAGACATCACAGGACCAGAAAGCCAGGGGGTTAGCTGGTGTGTGTGCGCACGCTTGAAATCACAACATCCAACCAGCCTAAACCAGTGCAGCCAGAGTGGGGCTTAACAGCACCACATAAAAAATAGGGAGTGTGGAGTGGGGGTGTGGGGGTGGTGGTGGTGGTGGTGTGTGTGTGGGGGGGGGGTTGCAGAAAAGAAATATTAAGGAGTAATATGGAGATGGAACGGTCAAATCAAATGCCACTGCTAGAGCACTGTGCTAGTGCATTTGCGGAATTAAAATTTGTTTGAATTTTAATCTTTTATGCCTTCACCTTTTACCATTTACTGTTCTTTGCTTTTATATTTGTAAAACACATTAACTTAATTCATTATTCTACAGTCAAAATGAGCAAGAAATATTTGTGGTCAGATGTCAGATAAGTGTTTTGTCTCATATTATAAACAATCATCACATCGAAGCCATTACCGTAAATACTGCTTACTGAGCACTGCAGCATGAGTGAAAAAGGCATTTTTAAATCATCTCTTACCCTTGACTATTGTGAGACCAAAGAAGTGGAGGTCTTTGACACAGAGGATCTGTGATATCTGGTTGAGAACCTCATGTCCGGTGGATTTTACCTACACAAAATACAAGAGAAACTATTTAAAATGTGTTTCGGAGAGGGTCAAACATGCTTGAGATAGCCAAGAGCTCCATATTACATCAACAGCAGTTAACATTCTCAGAAAGCCATTATAATATCAGGTATGCAGAATGCAGTTTAGGGAGGCTCTGAATCCTCCTGACACATAAGTCTTACTAAGTCTGGAAAAATGGTGCAGTGCTTCATATAAGTGTTTACATCTCCCGTCATACATCCTCCATCGGCCAAATGTAAACAGCAGAGATAAGAAGGCATTCGGGGGCCAATCCTACACATATATAACACACTGTGTCCACCTCTGTGAACTCTCATCAAAGGAAACTGGCAGCCTTGTAAGTAATTTTGACAGAATGGTTGAATCACTACAGTAATTCATGTGATGTTACTGTAATGTGACGCTGGCTTTCTCATACTACAAGGCTCCATGTGACTCATAATCATAGTGTGACGCAGGCTTAGTCATAAGGCATGGGAAAAGAGCCCTACAACATTTCAAGTGGTTCAACCTATCTTAAGTTTTACTCAAACAAGACACCATCACTAAAGGTTCCCAGTCGAGAAGGTTGCTGTCTGCATTTGGGTTACCACTTTACTGTATCCTGCCAGGAATTTATTAGTTAAGGTGGTAGTTGTCCAGGCAGCTGTGGGGTTATGCGTGACAAAAATATCACTTCAACATTATTCATATTAATTCTTTGCATTGTGTTTCTTTAAAGCTTTCCAGCGGGTTTGAATGGAGGTCAACTGATGTTGTCTACTGTCTATACTTACATATTCCATAATTTTAGTCACCTAAATTTAAGACCAATTCTGACTTTTGGGACAACTTCTCTAAGGTGGGAGAGCCGTGTTATTCAGGTGGCCGCCTTAACTGTAAGGCACAGGGGGGGGGGGGGGGGGGAAACACTGCCCTCATTCCTGAGGTAAAGTGGCATTTCCTCTGCAGTAGAGGTAGGTTCAAACGTGTAAACATGCCCTCCTGGAGTCGTTTTAATGTCTAGCATGACCAAGCCATCACAATAAAGGCTTTTTAATTTTCACTAAAAGAGAGTGCCTTGGATATCCTTCAGTTTTTGCATCTTCAGTTGTTCCCATCCAAGGAGCACCTTAACCGAACTTTCTTTGAGTCCAGGAAGCGCTCCCAAACAAACTGTCTTTTTTATGCCCTCCTGTGTAGTGACCCAAGTGAGAGACAGAGCTGTGCCAGTTAGTGTTGTCACGATACCAACATTTTGGTACCGGTACCAATATGTATTTCGATTCATGCACGTTTATTAAATTTTGAAAACACTAAGACATCCAAACTGCGCCGACTTCTATCTTTTGTTGCATTTCCTGGTCCTGCCCTGGTTGCGCTCGTTTGTCTGCAGAAGCGCGGAGAACTTCTCTTTTTTGATGTATTTCGATACTTTTCGGTACTTTTCCATACTTTTTCAAATAAAGGTGTTTTTTTTTTTCAAATAAATAAGGTGATAGATTTATCATACAAGCTAAGGCCTTATTTACATTGATGCATAACCCAAGTGAGAGACGGAGCTGTGCCAGTGGGCCTGTGATTGGGCCTGTGATGCTGCGGAGTGGGTCATCTTACCCCCACGGTGATGTCCAGCTGCTCTTTGGTGGGAAGGAGGACGCAGACGCTCCTCTCCTGCTTGGCTGAGGCTGACATCCTGTCTGGGGGATTTGCTCCGCAGACGAGACGATGCCCTTTAATCTGCCTCCTTCCTGTCCTCCTGTGGTGGGCTCAGACTCTCTCCTCCTCTCAGGTCTCTCAATGTCTATTTCTCCCCCCCCCACTTGTGTCTCTCTCTCTCTCTTTCTTTCTCCTGCCGTCTCCTCTTTCTCACTCCTCTGGGTCAAGTGGCATCACAGACGGCATTCTCCAGTCCTGAGAGGAAGTCAACTGAAGGAGTGAGATAACAGACAGACAGAGAGAGAGAGAGAGAGAGAAAGAAAGAGAGAGAGATGACAAAGACAAATTAAGTGAATGAGAGAGGTAGGCAAAGAGATAACATCCATGACAAAGATAGTTAAAGAGATAAAGATACAGAAGTGGACAAATAACATCTTGTAACAGCCTGGCTATGTTAAACAATACACCAAAATCATGCATCAGAACCATAGCATGAAACTATCATGGATATGGGTGCCAGTAAAATCAGGTGTTAAAGAAAAAAAACAAACCCATTAAGCTACGATGGAATTATGACTCATGGCCCAAAAGGCAAAGACAATTACAGCTATTGAGATTGATCTGATTACATCCACTGATGAAGAAATTAAGATCGTGAACTAATCCATTAATTCACCAAACACTTTGTTGCTTGTGAACTCATGAACTCTTGTTTTAGCCCTCAAATGCCACAGCGGAACAACCCACACAGCCATCGGGTTAGAGCACACAGTTTGGTCCTGGTTTGTGGTTTGCTTCGTTAATACAGCAGACAGTGCTCAGTCTAGAAAGAATTTGGCCGGTCTGGCCTGGTCAATGTCTGTTTCATGTGACTAAGCTCTTCAGAACGCAGTGGTAGACAAATAGCAGGCCCATTTTCATTAAGCGGAACCAAAGAATGAGTGCAATTTAAATGCACCTGTCAAACCTCATGTTTGCTTTATTTTGGGGGGGAATGACTAAACACTTCAGAGATTCCATTGCGATGCTGTCTTTGTTTGTGCTTTTCCTTCACTGATCTGAGCCACAGGATTAATGTGCTCGGAATTCTTTTTGATAGGGGATCAGGAATAAGCAAAAAAAAAACAAAAAAACATTAGTAGCTTATTTCCTGACTAAGGTCAATGTGGGAAACATTTTTGGACCGCACTTCTGCGTTCCTTCACAATACCTTTTGCGTTCCCTCGCAATAGTTTTGCGTTCCCTTGTAATAGTTTTGTGTTCTGTTGCAGCACGTTTTGCGTTCCCTACGATACTTTCGCATTCCTTCACTAAACATTTTGCATTGCCTTGCAATGCAGTTTTTGCATTCCTTCGTAAAATCTACTTGGGCTCTGTATGTTTCATGCTCAATTCACGGAGGGAATGCAACAATACTGCAAAGGGACGTATAAGTATTGTAAAGTCATGCAAAACTATTGCGAGGGAACACAAAAGCGCAGCCAAAAAATATTGCCACCATGACTCTAAGTGGGCTCCGTAGTCCTTCAATATTGTGAGATTCTAAAAACCCAACCAAGCATAGTCTAAATAGTTTAGTTAGTCATTAGAATTTTTTGAAGTCATGTGACAAAACAATACTCTAATCTTCACTCTGTCTGTTAAAATAAATGGGCCAAACAAAATCACTTCTGTGCCTGTCACATTTCATTCCCAACTGGAATGGGGCTGATTCTTTAGTTCTTCTTCACTGTCTAATGACTGCAGTCTACAAGGTTCGTTCACCCCCTGCCATAGCCAGGCTCATGTTTAAAATGGAAACACAGGCAGCTGGTCTATAGGTGGACTATAGCTGCTTCACCTGCCTGACACAAGGGAAGTGGCGGACACAGAGAGTAAGGGAAAAATGGACCCAAAACAAGAAAAGTACATTAAAAAAGAAAGAGGAAAAACACAGGCAAGTGCAAGAGACAGAGAGAGAGAGGGAGAGGGAGAGGGGGGGAGAGGGTGAGAGGGAGAGAGAGAAAGACAGAGAGAGAGAGAGAGAGAGAGAGAGAGAGAGAGAGAGAGAGACACTCAGGTAATAAGAGAGTGGGAGGGAGATCCTAGGCCCTCTCCTCTCTGCAGCTCCAGCCCAGCTCCAGCTGGTACAAGCCCCGGCTGATTAAGGCAGGCTTATCTCTCTAAATCAATTAATCAGATCAAGGAGAGCACCGCACCTATCTGATCGCTGCCCAGTGCCCAGGGCTGCCCAGGAGTAGAAAACTGGGGACGAGAGGGGCGTTTAAAAAAAACAAACAAAAAAAAACCCAAACAAAATAAAAAAGACAATAAAGTCTTAAGTCTGGCGTTACATACACAAGCCTGACCTCATAATCACGGTAATGTACATGTTATGAATCCAAGAAACATTTTTTTTCCCCATGTCTGCTTGCCATACTGCTTGCCCTCTTTCCCATGTATCTATGGCACTAGAGAGCCTTTGAGGTATATCGGTTAGGGAAGCACTCTCAAAACAAGCATCGTCATTAATGTACATAACTGAAGAGGCATGCAGATTCTACGTTTGTTTCTATGTTACCAATATAGCGCCAACAGTACCCACTTAGATAGATGGAGACGGAGGCAGAGGCAGATATTTCTTAAGTGCCAGGGGAGATTTGCTGCCTATAAACTGTACAGGCTTAGCAGAGGTGTACTGCTACTCAAGAACAACAAACCACTGCTACTTTAAATACATGGGCTAAAAAACATTTAGTATTAATATAAAAAAAAACAGGAAAACATGTTTACATTGCAAATGCTATACAGCTATTCCAGAGTATGGCTATTCTCAGCACAACTTCTTAAAACGGGTTTGGCATTCCCGTCTTTTCACAGACATCTGGTTGACTGACGGATTATGTTCTCGTGATTAAATAAGATTTTAATGTTGTCCTGTAACTTGAATCAACAGAGTGATGTCGATGATGACAATATCCCCCTCGCGTTTTCCATTTCTGTATCCTATGTTGTCGACAAGCTCTGCTTAAAAGTGTAGTCCTTGTAGTGCATGCAACATCACACATCTGTGACGTATCTCTGGCTGGATATCTCTTTCCTTCCTGACCTCCGCCGCTGGACTGCCCAGTCAGACAGACTGGCAAAGTGGTAATGTGATGCAAAAACAATTACCATGAAAACGGAGCATCAAAAGTTGGTTACATTTTGTTAGAAAAAGACATCAGAGTACAGTGGCATCCAACCAATATGGACATAGGTCAGAAGACCTTCGATCCACAATATTATTTTATTGGTTTGGAAAAAGGCCAAAAATAAATCTGGAGGTGGTGTCACAAACCCAAGAAGTAAAGACGTAAAAGAGTACACACAATGACTACAGACTTAGTCACCTGCTGCTTGTTGTAGCCTATGTTTTTCTAACATTTTAAAAACTGCCCACCTATATTTACAGGTGCAAATGTAGGAATTGAAGTGCTAATGATAAAAAGACTTATGGTTAAAACAAAATTTGTTTTGTCTCAATATCTGATTTTACTCTAAATAAGTGATTCTGAGTGATGCAAAATAATGATTGTGTTGACCATATCATTAAGATGAGGCCAACCCTGGAAGCAGCATCTACTAACCTAATTGGCACTAGCCGACCTCTGTGCCCAGCGATCTGACATCCAGTGAGGTTAAACTTTCAACAGAGCCCTAACCCATCAATCAGGTGCTTTGGACCCTTAAGGCTCTTCCATCACCAGTGGCAACAGCACAGCCAGTCATCACGTGAGACAAGTGCTCTGTAAGCCTTATCCTCCCTTCCCGTCAAGACTGTTATAATCCCACTACTTCTTAGACCAAACTTGTGCATGCAACAACACCAAGGCACGCACAGTCCACATCCAACCACTTAGGCTAGCTAAACCCAGATCTGTCTGGGTGATAGCTTCAGTGCCAAAAGCCTTCAAGAGCCACCATACCACACTGTACAGTGGATCCCCAGGGGTCCACCAGTGTGATGTTTACCTGTAACCCTGTAGACTAACAGATATTCTCGCGGATAGTAGAGACACTGCCTAATTGGAAATGGTCTGTGGTCGCTTGGGGTCATGTCGATCTTTGTTTATGACCACCAAAGCAGAAAGTAGAGCTTATTCGACCCCTCTTCCCCCCCTGTTATGCAAATACCCGTTTCACGTCAAACAAATAGTGGGAAAAAAAATGTCCAGTGATAAGTTCATTTTTCCATATCGTAAAACATATATGTAAAATATGAGCTTGACCGTCCGAAAAGTTCTTATGCTACGCTATTCATCGGGAACTCTAATATAACAGCGAAATGCTGATATGCTGTTTAAATTTCTTTCTACTACTAGTACGCGTTAGCCGACAAAAGGTGGTCTACATTTGTAGTGGTAGAATACGAACCAATATTACCCCTCCCAGTCCTACTAAAAGTAACTTCATTGCAGATTGTAATCAACATTTGTCCTAATTTTGTACAAATGCTTTACCAAAGCTACGATCGCCAGAATATGCCAACTGATTAGCGATGCCAAAGATCTATATTGCAATGAATTACATTAAGTGCTTGGGACATTTTGATTATTGATAACGAGCGACACATGAACGATCCATCACTCAACAATGTAATGGAATCGTCGGCTGTAGTAGAATCGATCACTACAGTGACAACACCCGGTTATAGCCTACTACAACAAATCAGTGACTCACCTGCGAGCAGAAATCTTGCACATTTCCAGGCTTAGAAACAGCATCTAATGTACAAACCATACGAGCCAAATCGCTAGAAATCACACACAATTGCAAAATAACGGCGCGCTAACAGCCACTACTCCGCATCAAGTGCAACACTTGAAAAAAACTTCATCCTCAGTCTCTGCATCAGAACGCTGCGGGACTGTACCAAGTCGTAGACGCAGGGGTGACTCATTCACGTGATCATTTGAAATATCAATCAATTTGGTTTCTAATGCAGGATTTACATTTCATCTCCAGACATTATCATAACCGTTTACCAAAATATCTTTATACTTATCAAAAATACCTTTAAATAATTACTTTTGGCTCAAATTGGCACTTACCTCATCCTTTTCTGGCCCCATGTTTTCGAATGTGTAAACAGCAGGCAAGACACAAATTAATCTGAATGGGTTTGCACAGAACTGGTGTCAAATATTTGACTGAAGAGAGGTGTCAATACATTTGTATAACATGATGCTTACATGCATAGCTCACCTCTCCTTGTATGCAGATATTTACCACCTTTATGGTTGATCCCATCAGGGTTTGGGAATAGCCTACTGACACATGCATTTTAAAGGAGGACTCTTTCAACTGAACATTTTGAATGGGAAGAGTAGCATCAAGCCCACGGTGTAACAATAAGGCTAAACCAAACTGTGTGTCACAACATGTAAATAGGCTAGTTGAAGAGGGGTCATTGCCACTTGGGCTGTAACCTACGCCTCTTTCCCGCTAAGCAATGTAAAGAATTGTCGAGGCGTAGCACATTCCTTTGGGGTGAGTGTATAACAAGAACAATTGTTAACAAGAAGTTCTTATTGCCACTATGCAATGGTGTTGTTTCCAAAGACTTATCCTCTATCCCTATTTAGTACAAGTCTAAATGTTTTCCATTTAGTACACAATCTGAAACATTTTCATCCAACTGTGGGAAACTTTAGGATGTCCAGAGCTCTACATTCTTGGCAGAAACACACACCTAGCAAAAGATTTTAAAAAAAGAAACAAAAGGTCATTTTAGGGACAAGAATGTCAAGCAAGTTAAAATGTCAAATTACCATTCAGGAGAGTAGCTCAAAAATGAGAACCCATCCCCACCCCCCACCCCCCCAAATACACACACACACACACACACCCATGTGTTTTGAGGAGAAAAATATGCTGAAGTACATAAGCAGCCAGGAATCTCTGAGCTTGCCTTGGCAAAAACGTAATCCACACAAAGCAGATTACTTACCAAGATCAGCATTAGCCTGTGTGAGATTACTGATAATTGGGCTCCTAGAGAGGCCATCTCTGTCTCTTAATGAGCTGCTCAATCTGTTATTCTATGTAATTATGATGTGGTCATCAAAGCATACTGACACGTCAGTTATTAATTATGTTTATGACATAAGTATGTCTTGTTAGGCTTCCCATCTTTTTACACAGACAGACAGACAGATAGACAGATAGATAGATAGATAGATAGATAGACAGACACTCCTTTTTATATTAAATTAATACACCATGCCCAAGTACACCCTTAGGTTGAATACAAAAAATGAGTATTTTAAAAACAACTACATAAATCTGCTGTAACTGTTGGACGCTAACAATCCAGGTGGCACACAGATGTGCTAAGCAGTGCACAAAGCAGACAAGGCTGGAAAAAGCCGTTCGGTAATGCCCTCACTATGCCCTGCTGGTGTTCCATTGCTCAGGATGTCCTGGAGAGAGAGGAAAAAGGGGTGTGTGGCATAGACAGGAGTTAGTGGTCTGTGACTCTGTGCGCTGGACACACACACACACACACACACACACACACACATACACACACACAGACACACACACACACACGCACACACACGCACACACACACAGACACACACAGACACACACACACACACGCACACACACACCCCTCCCTCCGTGCCTTCCGCCTGGGTCATCCACACACCTGGTGGCCTACTCCTCTCCGGGGCCTTGTCTCTGGCTGCCTGTCTGAAAGGAGACAGAGCCTCGGTTGGGTACGAAACCCCCGCGACAATTTGGCCTCTGACCCTAACCCCCCACTACAACTTCTTTCTTGCAGAGTCAGCTCACACAATCTAGTCGCCCCCCCCCCCCCCCCCCCCCCCACACACACACACATACACCCTTTTTCTGCATGGGGGTACACATTACATCATCCCACAATGCCATTCAGCAGTGAAAAGGGATGAGTGGAGGGGGCAAGGGATGGGGGGAGTGTGTGTGTGAGGGGGGCAAGGGGTTGGGGGAGTATGTGTGTGAGGGGGGCAAGGGGTGGGGGGAGTGTGTGTGTGTGAGCACGCTGGGCTGCCTTCATTTGGAGCTCCAGGTTTCCATGGAGAGGCAACATTCCAAAGATCAGCTGGTGCAAGGAGCCACTATCGGGGCCAAGCTGAAGTGGAAAGCCTGCGAACTTACTTCTGTTTGCTCTCACTGAAGCAACATCTGCACAGTCATACTCATACTGTTCCAGTACCCTACCCCTACACTATTCCCAAACCTATAACGCAAACTAGCACACTGCACCTTAATGCACTCCTGCACTCTTTGCTCTTGTTGCCAATATTTCATACCCAATCCTGCCACTAGCTATCTAAGTCTCTACTGTGGTTGTTTTCTGTAACTTTTGCACTTTTTAAAAAAACGTGTATGTTATCGTGCATGCACTGTCTCTAGATTTTTTAACAGTTGTGTGTAACATCAGTTGTTCCCGGATAAACATTGTTTTCTCACTATGTACTAAGTCTATGGCTAAACAACAATAAAATCTACCTGACTTGATTCAGTCAAATGTTGTGCTCCAAGTAAAGATTTGATTAAGATGACTGCTCCAGCTCCCTCATATGCCCCACTACAACTGCACGCCCCCACACCTCTCCAGCGTTGTTACATGCTCACACACAATGCATCAGGATATACTACTACTTGATTGCAAATCAATAAATGAATAAATCAATGAAGTCTAGTTTTGGATCACCTTTCAACATCTTTAGTTACCTTGCGCTTGATGGAACAGAACACTACCGCCACCAGGTGGAGGTACATGGAATCTTTTCTCACTGTCGAGAAACCTGAAGCTCCACTGCATGGCTTGACATCTTTTTATTGCTGAAAACGATTGCGCTGCCTACCTTTTTGCCTTGGGTATTTTTTTTAAAGAAGTTACTAGAAAATACCAACATTTAAAAACTGTGTGCACATAACAATTCTTCCAACAACAGTTAATTTTGGAAAAAATTAGCCATGCTGCATGTACATTGAAATAGACTGCTTGCCTACATTCACTGTAATCATAAAAAGAAAGAATGGAGCCATTACTTTTGTTGACAGAACATTTAATGGATAAGATTGCAGTCAATGATACAAAACCATTGTGACAAATGAGAAATTTATTTTATTTAAAATACCATTTTTCTCGTTTACAAGCATAAATAATTTTCACCCCAGATACCAAACATAAATACTTTCCATAAACCGTTTTGACTGATCAAACTTTGTGCTGTATGAAAGATCTGACACCTGGCCTGTTTGTCACCTTGTGATCCCTGTAGTAAAAATGTTACCATGCTCTAAATTCAAGGGTCTCTCACCCAACTCCAGGCTGGGTTAGTGTTGTTTGTGCATGATGCGGCAAAAAGCTAGGAGCAGCAGAGCAGAAAAAAAACCTTCAGCTCTGGTCCACACTGCTGCTTCCAAGCTACAATCAATCATCTTTTGAATTAATCTGGAAGCATGTCATTTGTGATGTAAAAAATGGATCGTAAAAAACGTGAGTAGTAAAAATGACAAGTGTCATAAAAAATCTGTGTGTGTGTGTGTGTGTGTGAGTGTGTATGTGTCTGCAGTCTAACTAAAGGAAAAAAAAAATAAAACGAAATTAACTGAGTGAAATGGGTCATCTCTGAAATGGCCAGAGCAGACTTGGTTCACTTTTTCGGCAAAATAAATATTTAATATCTTTAGCAGCTACATTTCCAGTTCAGCAATAACCTTGTGTAACTGAATAACAATGTGGAATAAAAACTGGTAAAATTTAATTATACATAAATAACACTGAAAATACCACAAGAAAATGAGGAGACCATAGCATTACCTTGACAGTACATAAAAAAATGATTACATTTATCTGTTAACAAAAAAAAAGAGAAAATGGCAGTAGAAAAATAAAAATGAGAATTCCACATTCACAATGCACCAGCTAATAAAACAACAGAACAGTTGTATGAAATAAAAACACTGATATATTGTTGTTTTTTTTTCTTTTCGCCTCCTACAAGGAAGCAAAAAAAGAAAAATACCATACTTTAAAAATCATTTTAAAAAACAATGTAATTTGCACAGAGTGTCTTTTTTTGTTGGCGTGCTGTGAGGTAACATCCCAGCCTCAGTCTCAGTCTCCCCTCTCCCTCGTCCGACTCCACACACAGCTTACTGAAAGAACTTGAGGCCGGCGACCAAGAAGAACTTCTCCAAGAAGATCTCGGAGTCGAGCACGGCGATGTGTGCCGCGCGGCCGATCAGCGAGTTGGCGGTGTTGGGCAGTGCGTGGATGACGTCGTAACGCACCAGGTTGCACTCTTTGTTCTGAAGCACGGGCAGCAGCAGGTTCTCGATCATCTCCGCGTACACCGGACCTGTGGGGAAAGGGCCGACCAGAGTCAGAGTGACACAGAGTTTAGTGCCCAAATACATGAAGGTGCATCTGGCTGACTACAACCATCATCCACAGTGACATACAGTGGAGCTGATGTAAGGCTTTCCCCTTTGTAACCACGAAAGTTAATGAAAAGTGAAAAAATGGTTAATGGAGGCAACTCTTCTGTTATTAACTGTGTGGTAAAGGCACCAGGTTCATGCCAGACTATTTTTTTCCACCAAGGAGAAATGTATGGAAAAACCCGTGACTGACTGAAATGCAGGAGTACGACATGGACAGAAGTGTCAATTTTTTATAAATAACATTTCTGGGACATAAAATACAAGTTGAATTGTTCTTTGTGGCCCAGTGGTCGGGTAACCCTGTCTTAGCAGACATATGTAGCCACTGTGCTGGAGGAGGGGTGTATATATGTGTGTGTGTGTGTGTGTGTGTGTGTGTGTTCCCTCATCCTCACCTGTCTGTTTGTCCTTTAAGGCGGTTTTGCACATCTCGATGCGAGCTGAATGGTAGGGCACATAGCGGTCCTGCAGGGAGCCCACCAGCACCACATTCCTGAAGTACTGGAGCCCTGACAGACGCACATACACACCTCCTTTAAGGCCTGATCACACCAGTAACTACAACCACAACCATAACTATAACCATATCTTTGTAAAAATCGTTCACTTTAGTTAACAGCTAACATACCATGGTTCACATAACAGTATCATTTAGATCACATTCAGAGCAATGTTATGAACTAGGAAAACCAAAGTTAACAGAATTTATTAGAATTTACAGGACATCACATTCTATTTGTTATTTACACTGAAGACGAGAACAATAGCATTAAAGTATCGTTCTTAAGTGTGGACGTTCATTTTGCTACAGTTATAGTTGTTATATCTAATCAACCAGCTTAAAGGTAAAACATTTCTATGGAGTCGGCTCTGCAATGCAAGCTGAGGATGTTTGCATTGCTCTCACGCCCAGTGGCGGGGCGCAGAGGCTCACCTGCTTTCTTGCTGAGCTTGTACAGGAAGGTTTGGCGAGGGTCTGAGTGATCACGGCAGGTCAGCTGCAGCAGAGACCCTGACTTCTTCCACTTCTGCATGAACCAGAGCCCTGGTGCACAGAGGACAGGCGTCAGGGGGAGCAGAGGGGACACACACGGGAAAAAAAAAAAAAACAAGCAAACAACAACAAAACCCCAAACAAAACAAAATAAAACCAGTCAACTGGTATTTAGATGCTATAATATATGCTGTAAATATATGCTGTAATCATCACACAATGTTCACCATGAGTACATGCAACTACATACAGACACGTGGACAAACATAGATCCATGACAAACTCTGACATCAAACCTTTCAACAAAGAGAACCCCCCCCCCCAAAAAAAACAGAACTTGTCTATTAATCTTTAGACTGTGCTATATTCATGACTAACTACCACCTTGTTCACCAAGAGTACATTCCTCTACGTATATTGATTTTGAGTGTGCTCTGACTTCTATGTCGGCCCATCTTGTTGAAACACCATTTTGTCAGGTTGTCCGACTCACCTGTGTTGACGAGGGCGGAGCTGTTGTACAGGGTGCCCAGGTGAGGGCCTGACAGAGACAGGAAGGTGTGTAGCCTGCTCAGGTAGCACTTAAATCTCGGCCTCGTCAGCACTGACCGCACGATCAGGTTCCCCAAAGAGTGACCCACAAAACTGAGGACGAGACAGGAAACGAAACACACAGAGGAGACACCGAAATGACTCTGAGGAGGCAGGAAGCACACATCATATTGAATAAAGCAATTTTACTTGTCAAACCATCACAGATATTAAGTTATACGATATGAGATAAAATCTGCAGAAACATGATAAGGGATAAAACTTAATTTCGGAATCCATCAGAGAAATATGACTGTGAGAAACCTGTATAGATCCAATAGGGCATTATAAAAGACTAACCTGATTTTTGACACAGCGAGGTTGTAGATCTGAATATACTGAACAATTTCATCCAACAACCGGTCAGTCATCGATTCAAAATCAGCAAAGGTGTCATTCTGAGGACAACAGTAAACAACAGCAATAGATTAATGACTGCAGGGAGTGCATGATGTATTAGACATGCCATTTATTTTGATGACGACCCTGCCCTTCGTGATGGTAGGTAGCCATCTCACTGCTCACCTGATTCCTTTCAGACATGAGGAATTCTATATGAGCGCCAGGTAATCCAAGCTCCAGGTAGGTCTTCACCAGCCGCAGGTCAGCGCTGTTACCTGTAGCGTTAGGGTAAACAACAGGCCACTGTATTATTCTAGTCTTTCAGTGTCTTGATAAGCGCTATATAAAATCGATGTATTATTATTATTATTAGTATATCAGCCATTATCTGTACCGTCAAGGTTAACAACAACCCTATTCGCTAACATTTTCTATAAAGTTTGCATTCATAACACTCTATAACCACACCCAATTAGGGTTATAATGCCTTCATAAAGCTTAATAATGGTTGAAATTAGTATTCATAACAATTTACACATACTCATGACTGCAAATGTAGGCAGGTCAAGCTTTATAACCTAAAATGCACTGCCACTTGGAGTTGGAATAGGGCTTATGACATAGCAATATAATGCCTTAGCAGTACAGTCATCAGTATGTATAAATAGTTATGTGTACTTTACATACCTTACGTATCCGTATACGCCTTTATGAATTGTGTTTATAAAGTATTATGAATACAAGCTTCACTGAAAGGGTTACCTATTATTCAAGCAAGTCAGATGGAACCCTGAAAGTAAGTCAGAAGGAACCCAAGTCCAAATCAGTGGATTGTCGAACTTGGTTTCTATTCTCATTTTCACTTTAACACCCCTTTCCAATCCCTCTTTACACTCCCCCCCCCCCCCCCATCCAGCTGTGGACTGGGTGTTGTGCTCGCTGCCCGACTGCTTACCATCGAGGCCGTGGACACACACCACCAGATGGACGCCCTCGTCTGCGGAGTCGTCCTCCTCCAGGCTGAAGTAAGGCATGCTGGAGGCCAGCTCCGACACCTCACTGTACAGGAAGCCAGGCAGCTTCAGCAGCTTCAGCTCCTCTTTGGCCTGCACAAACCTGTACACACACACACACACAACGCACGTGACACATGCGCGCACGCACACACACACGCACGCATACACGCACGCACACAACGCACACACACACACATTATTAAGGATGGGTTGATTGCCAATACCGATATGTCAATATCAAATAAGGCCGATGCCAATACCGATATTTTTGTTTAATTAGCTTTTAATGCCAATAATACATTTGCTGGCAAAAGTATACTCATTATTCAAAATAAGCCGAGCTGCAAGTCATTTCATCAAGTGGTGTTGCATGCTTTCTAGAATCCCCCCCCCCCCCCATCATAACGCCTCAGAGCTGCACTCAGTAAATAGGTAGGCCACTGACAGCCAGAGCAAATAAGTAATTGTGAGTAATAAATTCGACGTGACAATGTCGACCACTCTGGCCAGCAAATGTCACAGATGGACAAAATGGCAAATACTGGCCGATGCTTATATATCTCTGTACGCCTACACATTATACACTTGAAATGATTCCACTTTACAAGTCAGTATTTCATCAGGAATCACATGTTGTCAATGATACAGCAGATTAAAGCAGTCTCTCTAAAACGGCTGATATGGAACAGTGTTTTGCCAACCATGTGCCACCAACTTTGCTGTGTGGCAGTAAAGTATTATCTTATCTTATTAGGCGCTGTGTATGTAGCACCCAATGTAAAAGTCCACAGACTGCCAAACTATGTACATGACCTAAGCTGAACACTAGAATGACGAGCTGACATTTATACCCTTAATTCTCAATTCTACAACATACACTTCAGGATCAACATTTGACACTCTCAGAACACTCTCTCTCTCACACACACACACACACACTCACACAGTCACACACAGTGCTGTGTCTTCAGGATCAACATTCGGGGACTTGACACTCTGAGAACACACAGGGTGATGAAACTCACACACTGTCTGCCACAGCACTGCAACTTATTCTGGCTAAATCCCTGATTAGGGAGTCTGTCAGAAGGGCACAAGACTGCATGAAGCTAGGGCACCAGCTTCATGCAGAAAGAAAATCCCAAAAGTGTCACAATTCTTCTCTTTACTCTTCTTTTGTACAGCTGAACCTGCCTCCAGTAATACATTTACATATTGCCCAAAGTAGTACTACACCACTGAACCTCGCTAACATCAAGGCAAATACATTTCAGCCTGACTTTCAGCCACAAAACTAAATAACAAGGTTTATACCCTCCCAACCACCCTCTTACTATGCGACCGTTTGCCACACAACTATGCAAACAACAGACATTTGATCTATGGGAGCTGTCACATTTGCTTCATTTGGCCCCACGGACGCACTTGTGTGAGTACCAGCACAAAGAGAGGTAGATGGAGAGGGATGGAGCCTTACGCCTTCATGTATGCTTCTGGGACGTCCTCGTACCAGCGTGTGCTCGCCGCGCCCAGAGACGCCACCGCGGGGCGGCAGCAGGCGGGCGGTTGGCGGGCGGAGCCGCCCGTCTCCAGCAGGTTCTCCAATCCCACCTGATCGTACAGCAGGCCCCGCCCCTCGGCCTGGGCCTCCCCACCTTCCAGCCCGTTGACGTAGGCCACGCCGTCCGTCTCCTCGTAGTAGCCGTTCTCGATCATCTCGTGCTCCGGCTCCTCTTCCTCCTCCTCCTCCTCCTCGTTGGTGCCGGCGGTGCCTGATGGGCTTGTGGCGGCTGCGGCAGGAGAGGCGGCAGGGGAGGCGCCTGCTCGGACGCCCAGCGTGACGGCCGCTGGCTCCACCGGGCTGATCTCGGACACGTCGGTGCTGGAGCGCGAGCCGAAGTAGTTCTCCACCAGGCCGCGCTTCACCAGGTCCGTGCTGCTGGTGCCTGAGGCGCTGGACTGGCCTCCTCCTGCTCCTGCTCCTCCAGCTGCTGCTGCCGCCGCCACCACAGGCACGGTGGCCTCCGCTGCCACAGCCCCACCAGGGGCACCAGACGAGGGGGTGTCCAGGAACACCGACTCGTCTCCCAGGCTAGCCGAGGGCAGCCGGGTGGCAGGGGCTGCTGCCGCTGCTGTGGATGCTGCTGCTGCTGCTGCCTTACTGGCGGGGCTCTGGGGGTTGTTGTGGAGGCCGGCGAGATCCCAAGGGTCGCCATCGGCCGAGAACACCAGGCTCTGCTCCTGCACCACCACGCTGGACTTCCTGCCTGCCGAGGCTGAAGGCTGCTCGCTGTCCGGCTCCTCGTCGGACGGGAGCGAGGTGATGGATGTGAGGGAGGACTGGACGCCGCTGACGCCACTCGTGCTCTCCGGGCAGAGGCCTCCTTCAGTAACGCCGGCAGCCGTGGTGCCCTTGGGCCCCTGAAGGGCCTGGACGGGCCGGACCACCGAGACTGGCCTGGGGGGCTTCTCTGCCTGCTGGGGTACCCAGACAGGCTCCGCGCTGCCCGCGTTGGCACTCGGCTGGGGACCCGGGGCCACCTGGGTGGCAGAGCTGGTCTCGCTCTCGATGCCAGAGTCCGAGAGGCGGGACGAGGCCGAGGTGGGGCCGTCGGGCGGCAGCTGGATGGAGTCACTCTTGACGCCCTGTGCCACCGCTCCACCTCCCGCCATTGCTGCTGTTGCCGCTGCTGCTGGTGCCAGCACCTCGGCCCCACCCCTGCCTTGCAAAGGCCCGGCCTCAGCGCAGGGTGACTGCGTGATCTCTGGTAGCTCGGCACTTCCCTTAAGGGACCCTGGCTGCCGGCCTGGCGAGAGCACAGTGACCTTCTCTCCCTGGTACGGGTCCTTGTCACTGGGCTTCACCTCAATGTGCCGAAGCCCTCCGGCGTGGCCACCCTGCTGCTGCTGGTGCTGCTGCGTCCGTTCCAGCTCTCCCTGCGGCACTGTTCGGCTCTCTGGCCCCGTGGCCCCAGGACCCGCCTGGAGCCTGCCCTGGGCACCGGGCCGCAGCAGGTTGGTGAAGTTGTCCCTTTGGCAGCCGCTGTCCGTTTGGCACTCTGCCTCCCCCGCGGGGTCGGGCAGCGTGGGGGCGTGAGGCTGCCTGGGGGCGCCGGCCCTGGTGCTGTTCCTCCCGACCCCCCCCGGAAGGGGCAGAGCTGCCTCCCTGTCGTCCCCCGCCTCCCGGGGCTTGGCCAGGGGCTGCTCGGCGGCAGAGTGCGGCAGCTTCAGGTGCTTGTAGCCGGTGAGGATGACCGAGTCCTTGGAGCTCTGCCGCACCAGCTTCTTGGAGTTCTCCGTCTTGGTGTTCTTCTTCAGCTTGATGGACTTGGCTTTGGACTTGAGCGGCTGCTGCTGCTGATCTGCACCGGACTCGGGCCAGGTGGTCGCCAGGGCCACGTGCCGGGCCTCCTGGGTTGGGCTGAGCAGGCCAGCGGCGCTGGCACTGAGGTCCCGGGAAGTGGACCGGTCCAACCGGCCCGACATGGATCCTCTGCGGGCGTTGGGCATCCCCAGCCACGGCCCGTCGCGGTCTACAGGAGACAGAGAGAGAGAGGGATAGAGCGAGAGAGAGAGAGAGAGCGAGAGAGACAGAGAGAGAGAGAGAGAGAGAGAGAGAAACAGCAGTGGATGAGTGGTGAACACAACAAATGTAGTAGACACTAACATAAGCCACTCCAGTTTACCTTCAATTTAAAGTCATGGAAGACTAAACTAAAATGGATAACTTCAACATGTATTCTCCCTTCAAAAAAACTTTAGCATGGTACATATGGACTCAACATCACAACATGTAGGCACTAGTAGGCTCAAAACTCAAAAAGTCAAAAGACAAACAAAAGGACATGGGTCTCTTTAATTGAGCGTTGCGACCGACCCTCAGTGACTGAGTCGAGGTAGCGGTCCTCAAAGATGATTGGCAGCGAGTTGACGTCCCCGTCCAGGTCGGCACACTCCACGGGCAGTGCTGGCAGAGACAGGAAGTAGGAGGAATTCTTGATGGCAGCTGTCATCTGTTGGTGGCTATGAGCACTGCAGGGGAGGGAGAGAAAGAGAGAGAGAGAGAGAGAGAGAGAGAGATGGAGATAGAGATAGAGATAGAGATAGAGAGAGATGGAGAGAGAGAGATAGAGATAGAGAGAGAGAGAAAAAAAAGAGAGAGAGATAGAGATGTAGAGCGGGGGAGATATGGAGAGAGAGAGAGATAGAGAGAGGGAGATAGAGAGAGAGGGAGGTAGAGAGAGAGAGGGAGAGAGCGAGCGAGAGATAGAGAGATGGAGATAGAGATGTAGAGCAGGGGAGATAGGGAGAGAGAGAGATAGAGAGGAAGAGAAAGATAAAGAGATGGAGAGACATAGAGAGATAGAAAGAGAGAGTGAGAAAGGGAGAATGAGAGAGGGGAAAAGAGAGGCGAAATGCTTCAGTGAGTTCTGCAACATCCAGCCATCATTTTTAACCACTGACACCTGAACTACTGCAGTTATAAGAATGACAGATTCCTGTAGCTCAGCCGCGGTGACTAAGTGCAAGAATGCGCAGAGACACTTACTGCAGCTCCTGGTAGGCGAGTGCCGTTTGCCGTGGGTGCTCCAAGCAAAAGAACGCTTCGGCAAATCTTCGGACCTGCAGAATTGAAGCATAAATCCGTTTTAATTCTTAAGCATTAACCTGTCCATCTGGACCCCCCTTTATTGTGCTGGAGCCAAATTTTGATGATTCCCACCCGTCGATGTCTCCCTAGTCACCATGGACTATATAAAGGCTTGTCTTTCTGTCTGATGGCTGCACTGTTGATGGTCTGACTGTGACTGAGAACATTTTGCACTTCACTGGGTAGCACTTTAATTTTTTTGGTGTTTTCTATGAATTAAAATTATTTTTACTTTTATTTAGTATCTACTACTGCATCGGCGAAAGTGGTGCGTGAGTTGTCCTGTGACTTTGAACGCTTGGATTACATGTTAGGACCTACACTCCCACCCGGCCTTGAAGTCCTCAAAGTCGTGATACCCCTTTGGAATATATATCCCTAGTCATTTTAAAACTTTGCATCCACCACCACACATTTCACGCACAAGCCTTGTCCAGAAACGGCAACCCAGCGGCTATTCATACATCCTATTAACGCATTTTACAATGATGTTCAGCAACACACGGCTGATAAGGAGGGGGTGGTGGTGTAGCTGCAGTTGTTCACAGTCCCCCCTGACAGCCCTCCCCCCACCCCCCAGCACAAATGACAACATTCACTGCCCTAGTCTCAGTAACTACGCACTTTTAATTTCAGGTTTGACTGATAAGACTGATGACAATGTGTGCACATCTGTATGCGTGTCAGATGGTGTGCATGTGAAATCAAGTGTGTGTGTGAGTAAGAGAGAGGGGGAAGAGGGAGAGAGAGAGGGAGAGCGAGAGACACTGTATGTCTTTGTGAGTGTGTGTATTTGAGTAAGTCCGTCTGTCTCTCTCTCCCTCACCCTTTGGGTGTGATGGTCCACAGCCAGCAGGGCGGCGATGCTGTCGTGCAGGGACACCACCTCCAGGAACTGCCCCCACAGCGCCATGAGCAGCGAGCACAGCTGGGCCAGGTTCATGTTCACCAGCTCAGCCAGCTCATCCGGACTCTCCGCTCTCTTCTGGAACACACGCACACATGCAATCGCACACATGCAATCACACACACACACGCAATCACACACGCAATCACACGCACACAGGAGCACAGGATTGACACACACACACACACACACACACACACACACACACACACACACACACAGACATGCACACACAGGAGCACAGGATTGAGCAAATATTCAGTTATTGGTGAAAAATAAGCAGATGCTGGTTTTCTGTTCAGCCAGCAGGGGGCAGTGGCACACAGTGAGTCTGCTTCAGCAGCAGGTCCACCAGGCCACTGCAGTGACACCGATAGATAGGGGGAGATAAGAGGAGCGCCTCAAACACGGAAGGGGGAAAAAGGAGTCAATTATTTCTTTATTTCCTCAAGTCTTTTATAAACAAGTCTTAATACGCATGAAGGAAATGTGCAAGAGTAGTTTTGGTAGTAAAAGGAGTCGATTGTTGAACATGATGCACATGACAGTTGCAGGAAAAGTATTTGTATCCACACAATTACATGCACATTTAGCATGGTACATATGGAATTGTTGTTTGTGTGTGTGTGTGTGTATATATACATATTTATGTAGTACACTACATTGTAATATGGTGAAGTGAAAAAGTCTGAAACTGCACACTGCTAGAACTTAAATTAACACTTCAAAAACGGGTGAGTCAGAGTATGCTCGCTATACTGCTGGGAGACATCCACCAGCGTCCCCATCCAGCCTGACAACCAGGGTGTTTTTAAAAACACTGCCAGCAGCTTCTTATGACCTCCAGTCTCAAAGCTGCGCATCTCTCTGGGCTGAGACAGCCTCTCGGCTCCCACAAGCTGTTTGTGTTGTGTTGTGATGGCCGGGCACCAGTGTTTGGGTAAAGTAAGAGTAATAAGCACAGTTGGCCAAGCAGCAGCAGCAGTAGCAGCCGCAAACCTACGCCACAGACGGCTGGCTGCTCTTCATCCCACAGACTTCAAGATGGGAGAAGGAAAGAGGAGGAGGTGGGAGTGGGAGTGGGAGGGTGGGGGGCAAGTAAGGCATGCATAATAAATTAGATAAATATTTCAGAGCCTCTCCATTTTTGATAAATACTCCCACTAACGTAAAAAGAGAGGAGTGGGGGGAAAAACAGAAAATCAATTTTTTCCTCTTCTTTGGCAGAACTAAGAACACAGAGGATGATGATGCCAGGTGATTAGGTTATCTATTGAGAACATCAGAGTGAAATTTCTACCAGGTCAGTTTCTACTGACTGAAGAGACTGAAAAGGTGTTTCAACACCACCTTTTATTGCATATTTATGTATTAAAAGTTTGTCTAAATGAAAGTGTGATTTAAAAAAGTCAGTATTGGGGGGAAAAAAACAATTTTAAGAATAAATACCTTTACTTGGTCACAGAGCTCCGTGAGTCGAGCCTCCACATCAAGTTTCTCTGGTGGGGAGTGGGAGATGGGGGGGCAGAGAAAAAGAAGCCATGATTCACTGCTCACATAAGACATGAATGTCTGATAAGTTTTCAAATGTGGCTGAGGAAAGAATCACACCATTAAAAGACCAGCAGAAAACCCATTACATTGACAAGCCAGGAGGGAAGACTGAATGATTCAGAAATTAAGGGAAACCAGAGTGGTAGAGAGAGAGAGAGAGGGAGAGAGAGAGAGAGAGGGAGAGAGAGGGAGAGAGAGAGAGGGGGGGGGAGAGACAGAGACAGAGAGAGAGAGGGAGACAGAGAGGGAGAGAGACGAAGAGACGGAGAGGGAGACAGAGAGGGAGCGAGACAGAGAGAGACAGGGAGAGAGAGAGAGAGAGAGAGAGAGAGAGGGACAAAGAGAGAGATAATTCAGATAAGTGGATAGCTAGGATAGGATGGATAGAAAAAGAAATGAGAGGAAAAAGAGAGAGCTAGAAAGCTAAATAAAGGTGGAAAAATCAAGACAAAGAAAAAAGGGAAATATACGAAGTTGTCGCAATACCCTATAAACACTGATAAAAGAAGAACAAGAAGAAAACACCGTAGGTCTTAAGTATCCCATTATCAGGAGAATACTCATTGCAGAGAGAGAGAGGGAGAGGCCTATAGAGGCAGGTCAGAAGAAGAAGAGGAGGAGAGGAGGAGAGGAGAGGAGAGGAGAAAGAGAACGGAGGGAGGAGGGGGAAAAGGAATAGTGAGGGAGGCGGAAGAGGGCGAGCTGGCCAGGGTGGGGGGGGGGGCGGATTCGTAAGAGAAGAGGAGGCGTGGGGTGGGTGGAAACATACCTATGGTGACGTGCCTGAGGCCTCGGGGGTAAGGTCTTCTGAGAACTCTTTCATAAAGGACTTGCATGCTGGGCTTGGCTAGTGGATGGGGATTGCACACATAGGCACATTTTTCAAACTTTTCATCTCCCTTCGAGCTGCTCATCAGGGCTCTGTGAGAGCCACGTGCAGTTAGGAGGGTTACAACAGAGCGCCGAGCAAGGCCAGTAGAGGAGGGGCGCGTGAGCGGTTAGCATCTTTGAGGGGGGGGGTGGGGGTGGGGTGGGGTGGGGGTCAGGCTTCGGTACATACGGGTGCTTAGGGAGCTAGTTCTACAGTTTGAAATGCGGGGGTTTAGCAGAATTGTCCCAGCACATTAAACAACCAAACCAATGAAGAGTAGCACGAAGGGTGCAATAACTACACTAAACACACACACACACACACGCACACACACACACACACACACACACACACACACACACACACACACATATATATATATATATATATATAACTGGATGGGTCATGTTAGTTTGAGTTTCAAAGAAGCTGCTCTGGGTTAGTTACTGCCTGAATAAGCAATGTTAAAAGTGCACATGTGGTTAAATGAAAGTTGGTGATTGATTGCACAGTTAGTACCATGGTGAGCTCATTAAGACAAACACAAAGCATCTAAACACAAACGAATTAACAAAACTGACAAACAACCGTCAATCGTGAGAAAACAACTGGCAATGAAGGTGACAGCTATGATGAAGCCGGAGGTCAGGGTGACAAAGCAATACATCCATCCGATGGTCATCGCTCATGCGGAGTTACAGCGTGGTGCCTTAGGAACATTTACATTCTCATTTACATAACTCAGGGCTGAGCAGAAGGTGGCGTTGGCCAACATCAACTGAAAAAAACTCCGCTGACTGTAGAATCATTCACATGCAGCGACCTTCGAGCTGGTTTGGTCAGTGCTACCAAGAGAGTAGGCCCATCATAAAGTGTTGGGGGCGCACTGGGCTGTGCGCCTTTTAAGCAGGCAGCGGTGGGTTATCTGAAGTGGACAGTGCTAAAAACCAAAATAAGAAATAAAAACGAATAAAATAGAAAAAAACAAAAAAAAACAAAATGGAGGCTGGCTGACTGACTGAGTGTACTGTACTGTACCTAGCTCCATGCGGTGGGAGGATGGCAGGTCCTTGGTGATGGTGGAGAAGTAGCCGAAGAGGCCCTGGTAGGCCAGCAGCAGGCTGGCGCAGAGGCTCTGGTGCAGGTTGAAGGCGTGCTGCAGACACTGGTCAGACACCAGGAACGTCTTCCCCTACAGGGGGGGCAGAGGGACAAACCCAGAGGTGTCAATCCCGAGTTCAGAAAGTAAAAACCCTGCCATGTTTTCCTTCTAACACAGGTGACTTCACTAAGTAGCTGATCTACCTGTCTTGAGTGCTCATTACTTTCAGCTGATTCAGAGCTGGTTGGATCAAATTTGTGGCAGGGTTTTTACTTTCTGAACCCGGGATTGACACCTCTGGACAAACCACACCACACGGCACACACAATGCACCTTTTAAAGCCACAGCACGCAATTATGGGGGGAAATAAATAAAGAAAATAACAAAAAAGCAAAAAAAAAAAAAACACTTGACAACTAGGTTAAGCAACTAATGAGAGGCCTCTTCTCAGCTCGGCACTCCTGAGGCATCACGCTGATGAGCAGGGACAGTTTGTGCCGTATTTTGCCCAACTTCACCGCTTCCCTTTTACAGAGCCTGCTGCCTGCTTATTTTTAAATGCAAACACACACAGAATGGCTTAAACATCGTGGGAAGCTTTTTTTTTTTTATCTGATTTTGACAAAAACTGAAATGGACAAGACTTTCATCTAGCTTTCATCTTTGGGAGAACCAAGAGCCTGCTGGCTTTGGGTGTATCTCTCTGTCTACAGTCTGAACGAACTCAGAATAGTGTAGCAGACAGACAGGACAAACTTTAAGCAAACTAAGAATTTAATAAATAAATAAAGTTAAATCAATTCAATGTTCTTTCTCGATTCCAGCTCTGCCTGCTGCAGGGGTTGAAGGTTCTGCTAAGATGAGGCTGGTTGGATTAGGTAACGCTGCTGAACTGAGACAGAGCCTGCCACAGAGCTGTGAGATTCTCAGGCTTTTTGCCTTCAGGGTACAGCAGAGCCTTTACCGATGTGTGATCCCATATCTAAGACCAGCTGTACAGTGGGGGTGATGTTAGGCAGTGAGCATGTTAGGCATGTACACGGTTTTGGCTCATGTTATGAAACCTAGCTGGGCAGCCATTGCTGGGTGCATTGTGGGTCTTGAGTCGTCGGTCTGTGGCCACCTTGTGGGTGGAAGATGTGGGCAGCCACTCCACTAAGAGGAAAGTGCGCTCGCTCGCTCGCTCGCTCCCTCACACACACACACACACACACACAGTACCTTCCCAACCCCCATACCAGGGACTGCGCTCTCTCTCTCTCTTTCTCTCTTTCTCCACTGCAACGTTACATCATCTCTGCCCCAATCGAACAAGGCCTTGGAAAAGTGGTCTTTCAAACGAAAGCTCTCAAAACCTTCAAAAAGCAGCATCACACTAGCCTTTCCTTTCCAGATGAAAGACTTCGACTCAGTCACCCCGTTATGGATGTTCTGCTCTGCACTACACTATAACTAAATCTTACACAATACACTACCAAATGTACTGCCAAAGATTATATGCAAGGCAGAAAATCTGATTATTTTCCAGTTCCTTGCATTTCACCCTCAGCACTGGCATTAGCATGCAAGAGTGGACTTTCAAGTTTTTTTCTAGTACAACACACAAGCCAAATCGCAGCTTGGTCGACCAACCTCTCACTCTCCACAGGCACGCATTTATTCTGCAGTGGGTGGACAATTTGAACTTTAAACCCCATTTTGTTCTGCCTTCAATGTCTGTTCGCTGATTGGTTCCTAAAACAATAAGTTGAAGTGAAACCAAAGCCTTAGGACAGTTCCCTGACCTACTGTAATACCGAAATGCAATAATGAGTGGAGGCATTATGGTGGCACTAGCTTGGCTAGCCAAGTCATGCAACACTATGGCCGAGTCTAAAAATGTTTCTTCACTCTTTCACTACATAGCGCACTACACAGGGTGTTAGTTACCTTGTTTTGTGCCCTATGTATGGATGTAAAGAATGCCCCTACTGTAGAGAGTTTTAAAAGCAGACTCAAGACGAAACTTTTTTCTGATGCCTTTTCCTAATTTTAATTTTAATTTTTTATTTTATTTTCATTCTTCTTCTTCTTATTGTTATTATTTTAATGGTTTTGCTTTATTTTAAATTATATTTTACTTTTTAAATCTTTAATTGTATTTTATTTTAAAATTTGTGTAAAGCGCATTGAAGTGCATTTATGTATGAAATGCGCTATACAAATAATTTTGACTTTGACTTTGACTATATAGTCCACTATATAGTAAGCGAGTGAACATTTCTGATTCTGCCCATGTGTTCGTGAGGTGCTAATATTCTGAGCCGCTGCACTGCTCAGGGTAGTGGTCAGTGGGCTTATTAGCAGGTTATGACTGTGTGTTGCTGTGGGTGTAGAGGGCAGCCGAAGCCTAACCCGAACTTCACTTACATCTGGAGACAACTGCTTGACATAGCTGCTGCCGAACACCACATTCTCCAGAGGGGGGATGAGGGAGTCTTTGCTCTGTGCCGGGGCGTTTCGGTTCAGCCACGTACTCTTCACATGCCGGGGGAAGCTACACACACACACACACACACACACACACACAGACACAGACACAGACACAGACACAGACACAGACACAGACACAGACACACACACACACACACACACACACACACACACACACACACACACACAAAACGCAGAGACACACAGATTAATACAGCCGACCAAGAGGCAAAGAGTTATAAACTGGCAAGACCTTAAGTAGCAGGCAAATGGCACATGTCACAATGGCACAGGGATTTGAATTGTTTCCCCTTCTTAGCCAGATTTTCTGTGCCATCTCCAAGAGGACTGCCAAAACAAAGTCTAAAGGGGTTTTAGAACACAGGTCGAGTCCTTAAAAGGCTAACACTCGCATGTTGTCACACAGATTAAAACAAATCCCCTTTAAGACCCGGTGTGTGTATGTAATTCCCCAGGTCTTCTAATGGGGGCTCCTCAGTGAAAACACTGATCAGCCTAACTCTTCCTGTCTCATCCCATCATGCATCTGTGACATCCTCTGGCTGGCTGGCTTGCTGACCTGATGAGGGGCTGGTGCAGGGCCACCAGGGAGGCGTGGACCACCACGGAGATGACGGACAGGTGGAAGTAGTCGAACATGACGTTGACATGCTGATGGACGCCTCTCTGGAGGCTAAAGTGCAAGCGCAGCGTCCGGCTGCTGATGCTCTGCAGGGTGGTGGGGTCTTCAGGCCTGCGGAGGACAGGAGACGAGGGGAGGGGAGGAGAGGAGAGGAAAGGGGAGAAGGGAAAAGAGGGGAGAGGGGAGAAGAGGGGAGAAGGGAAAAGAGGGGAGGGGAGAGGGGAGATGAGGGGAGAAGGGAAAAGAGGGGAGGGGAGGGAGGAGATGAGGGGCGATAAGGAGAAGAGAAGAAAGAATAAGGGATGAGAGCAGAGAAGAGGAGGGGAGAGGGGAGGAGAGGGGCGATGAGGAGAAGAGAAGAAAGAATAAGGGATGAGAGCAGAGAAGAGGAGGGGAAAGTGGAGGAGAAAAGGTGAGAGAGGAGAAAAGAAGAAGAGGGTAGAGGAGAGGAAGGGAGAGGAGAGTAGAAGAAAAGAGCAAAGAGGAGTGGAGCAGAGAGGAGAGGAAATGAGAGGGAACAAAAGGAGAAGGAAGGAGTGGAGCAGAGAGGAGAGGAAAGAAAAGGAGAAAAAAGGAGTGGGGAGGCGTGGAGCAGAGAGGAAAGGAGAGAAGAGATGAAAGAAGATAACAGAGGGCACCCAGTTGACATAAGCTACACATGCACAAGAACAAGCTTGTTTATCACAGGTCCGATCACTCTCTAATTGCATCAACCTATCAAGTGGCCCAGAGGTCAAGGGTCGGAGTGCGGCCTGCCAGGCAGTAAGTAGAAAACAGGGATGATGGAATTATCACGAGTGTGAAAAAAACAATGTCCTCCTTCACAATCCCTAACTGTCAAATCAATCCCTCAGTACTCAGTAGGCTATCTCGTTGAATAGTTGATTGGCTGAGTCAGGCATGTGCACACCAGAAATTACCATCTACTCTCCTTCGAGAGCTCTGCCCTGCATGACTTACACAAGACATTTTAACAAGGAAACAAAAGGTGTGTGTCAGAACGGTGGGATACATACGAGTAGTCACCGTCAGTGAAAAACAGGTCCAGAACGAGCTGGAAGTCCATCTCATTTAGAGATTCCTCCACCTGGTGGTTAAGGAGGAACAGAAAGACCAACACTTAAACACAACGAAAAAGCACACACACAAGTCTGGATCTGAGACTAGCTACTCAGACAACCTCAAGACCTTGAAGCATGCAAAAAAGAGAAATGCAACAGGACTTGTTGTTCTATAGTTTCTCTAACACACCAGAAGTCCAAAAATGCACCACAACTTACTTTCCTCTCATCCAGAAGCATCATGACTTTAAAAATCAGCACATCGTTGACGACTATCTCCTCATTCTTGTAGAGGATCTGGAAGGTCTTGCTGCAGATGACGTCATCTTGAACGCTGGCGGGAAAGGCTAGGTCTGTTCCTGGTGGAGGAGGAAAGAGAAGAACACCATCAGAGCCCTGCCCAAACTCCCTCCGTTCCAGCTCACTGCACCTGTCTGCTTCAATTAGAAGCTCACACAGCCAGGCAGGGTACTGTCTGCACAACAGTCGTACTTATTTTGGAATCAACAAGGCTGAGACAATGAAGCCTGAAGGTCTGCTTACATAACAGGAGAACAATAACTGGTGAATTAATCTCTGACATTTTCACTGCTGAAATGATGAAGACGGTTCAAGTTCCACCACAGCTGATTTATCATCATACACAAATGCTAAAATTAGAATTTACAACCATATTTCACACAAAATATCTCACAAACTGAAGAATGGTGATGGCACAATTACAAAAGGCATCAAGTGCAGTCAAATTGTTTACTACTTTACTACTTTTGCTACTTGCTTAACTTAAACAACAGTCCAGTTCATAAAGCTCAGACTTTATGAGCAACTGTTCACAGCTGCAAATGACTGATGTGAAAAGCGTCTGAAGTGATCGCATGCGTGATAAGCTAATAACTACAGGGGTGTGATCATTATAACCACAAGTTTCACACAGAGAATCAAAGACGTTTTTCATAGCTTTTCCTCCCAACGCCCTGATGAAACAGCCTTGTATATGTTAACTGGAGCCTGGCTCTGACGCTGTTGTACTGCTGCAGAGCCTATTCAGTCACGTACATTCAGAGAAGCAGAACTGTTCAGAGTTCATACAGCACTGAGCCGCAGCCATACAATTATTCAAACTTTTCCGCTCGTAAGCGTGAAGGCTACAGTGTTTAATTTACAAAGGCCACCGCGCCAACAGACTGTTTTTCCTGTCAGTAAGCTCAAGTGTTCAAAACGTGTGCACATCCCTTCTGTTCACCAGAAGGCAGGTCTGCCTGGGATCTTGTTCTGGTGCCTGCCATCTGCCTCTTTTGCCAGGGCATCACTAGGGGTTATGCCATGATTGCACATGAATTTAAAAGGTAAAATGCTAGTGTGTCAGAATACTTCTTGGCTATTAATTAATGCTAATGAATGCAGGTGCATGATTGCTCTCAATACATCTTTGCTCAACAGCAATGATTGATTTTGCATGAGACTTGTGCATAAACGTAGCAAAATGCAAATGTAAGTGCCCCAAATAATCATTTACATGCTTTATAATCGGAGCTTTGGAGCATTATAAGACCTATCCTTGACTGATGCAAACTGTGGTCTGAAAGTGCAAACTGCAGGAAATGGGCCTATATATAGTCCATATAGGTTTCAGTGCTGATACGTGCTCGGCACCGTTTGGCTCATCCTTCAGCCAGCGATTCTGCTGCTGGAGCCCAGGGCTGAGCTGAGGACACAGGCGAAGACAGCGGAACAAAAGGCCATTCTGTGTGTGTGCTGAGAGCGAGCTGAAAGCCAGGTCTAGCGCTAACACAATGAAACGTCAATACTGACGCATTGACCGCCTTTGCCACCAGAGAAACGGGTTTCACAACCTCCACCACGGCCGAGGCAGGCAGGCAGGCAGGCAGGCAGGCACACACAGCAGGTGCCAGCGCACCGAAGTCTTGCTCTCACACATCTCCCCTTTGGCAGCATCGGGACTCGGGCATCAATCAAGACTTGTCACACACTATGCCAGTACGAGCTACACAAACCCCCAGAGCTGATTAGCACTTTATTCCTCTCACTGGCCTAAATGCACATCAGGCCCGACAAAGACCTTGTGGTCAAAGCGTTGCCTTGTTTTCTTTATTTGTGTGCCATGTGCTGCCCTCCTGTGTCTCGTAAATGCACATCAACCACCTCAGCGTCAAGTCTGTGTGAGCAACGGGCTGATATTCTAGCCTGCGGGTGTAGTACGCTTACTGCTACTGTTACACTTGATGCAGGACTGATGATAATACCTCCTAGCAGAGGGTTGGAAACAGGAGATTGGGTGGGGGTGGGGGTGGGGGTGGGGGGGGGGGGGCTGGGTGTGGTGTGGTGTGGTGGGGGTGAATCATTTCAGATTTCAACAAATGCAACGTATTCACAGAACACTTTGCGCAAGGGGGGAAAAGGCACGGCAGTGACTCAGACAAAAGAGCAAATTGTTCTAAGAAAAACATGCACAGGCGAGCGGAAGTTGGAGCGAGACTGCGATGGGACGGTGCACAGGCTTGCTGCATCTTCCCGAGGCTGTGGGACTGAGCTAAAGGCAAAAGTATGCAGCAGAGGAGGGAATCCTCGCTCCACGCCTTGCCCTTAAAGACCTTTGGAAAGAGAACCGAATTCGTACTACACTTATCAGTGAAAACACACACACACACACACACACATGCAGACGCACAAGGTGGAATGCATGGGAATGAAGTATAGTAACCGTCGGTCTAGTATGCAGGCAGGTACTCACTACTGCATTAGCAAACACCAGACCACACATGTGGAGACGGACAAGTGTCACTGATCAGATGCACATGCTGGCTCAGTGCCAGCAGTTTCCTGAGCCTCTGGTCCTCAGTGTGCATGTCTAAAGCTGGGCCTTTTAACCGAGTTGAAAGCATTCAGAAAGGACACATAATCTAATTCCTTTAATCTTTTGTGTTCCCTCCCATCTTAATTTTAATTTATAACCACGAAAGAGCAGCAACCCATCTGCAGCGGAGAGAAATTCCTCTGCAATAAAGCTTTGCTTGTGTTCTACTTAAACGACAAAAAGAGGTCTCAAATCGTAAAGAAAGAAAAGTGAAATCTGTGGACTGATAGACATCCCCCGGCAGTGTACTCACCCCTCCCTTACACCCCCCCACCCCACCGCCTCAGTAGAGGACACACGAACCATAAGTGACCAGACTAGCCAGAGGGTAGCTGAGACCTTCTGGAATGTTCTGTTGCCCGCCTTTCTCCTGCACTGCGCTCCGCTCCACACGGCACGGCCAGGTGTATGCCTGTCCGCCACATGCACACCTTGGGCCAGGAAAACAGATGGCAAACACGCCGTGCGCACCCATGCATCCACTGCTTTTGTTTGCCAACACGGAGAAGCACATGAAAGAGAGCCTAACGATTTTATGAGCCATCTGCCCCGGGGCATTACAAATCACAGGCTTCATTGACAACCTGACTGGCGTCCAACACTATTGGATTTTTCATCAAGCCTTAACGCAATTACCGCTACTGTTACTGCACTGGACGGCAGAGTGTCAGACTGAACAACACACGGTCATCTGAACACATTTATAATAATAATAATAATAATAACCTTTACTTGTATAGCACAGTTCATACATACAAGATGCAGCTCAAAGTGCTTCACAGTTTGGCAAGGTTACTGATACACCACATCTTCATATGCAGCTTCTTTTCAGACTTCTCCTGCTTTGATCAGCTCCATATTGACACGGCTGTAGGAGGAAGCTACAGCCTTAGATAAAAGCAACCATCCTAAAACTGGTTTCAGTAGGATGAAATATTCCAAACATTGAGCTAAAGAGAACTCAGCTGAATCAAACAAACAAAACCATCTGTGTGCACTAGTTCAAACACACAATCAGGTGCTCCACTGCTTAAAGCAACCAATCAAAAAAAGGTACTTGGAAATGCATGACAAGGGATGTCAGTTGGTTTATGAAAAACATACGACCGGAGGTCACTTAGCACAAAATGGCTGATTTTCAGGCACGTCCTCAATGAAAAGCAAACAACGGTTTAATATGTGCACACACGCAAACCCTAACCTTAAGTAAAGCCTGGCGGTGCCAAACTCCACAAACGCCTGAGTAGGCAGGCTGATGAATGCGTAGAAGTTAAACACTACTGATTCAGGTCAATTATTTACCTTATCGCAGACCCATTTCCTCAGTGCTAAGGAAGTTGCAGGGCATTAAATGCCTCTTATGACTCTTTATGGGAGGTGCACTGCTGTAATCAGTAGTCAGTATCAAGTTTCACCTGAACCATCAAAACCTTCAACTATGCAGTACTTTCTAATCGATGTTACATTTTGATGCCAACTTAGGTGCTTGGCCCCCACCACAAGAGTCAAAGCCGAATCCCTCTTTGGCAGTAGCTGATCAAGCGGCTATGTTCTGTTGGTGTTGGTTGTCCTCAGGGGTCAGGAAATATACAAATAATGCTTACATACTGCATACAGTAGATTTCTACACCTGCATTGTTACACTAACAGCAGTATAAAAGAGTAATAAAACGCAGGGCTGTACAGCGAAACAGTTCCTTAGCATGATCAGATAAATGTGGTTGCAATCTAAAAGCATGTCACTCAGTGACTTCTGCCTATAGCTTTTCTTTTGCACAATACAGAATTTCAGTGATGATATCTGGCTCAGTTGTGTTTGCTGCTGTTAAGCAATCAACACAAATACAGAGAGATAGTGCTGTACACTGCCAAACTAGTGGCAGGCATCGGGATGATAATCCTGTCTTGTGCCATGTTCACCTTGATAAACGCTGTACTGCATGTTTAGTAGATGAAGCTCTTTATAGGTCTGCATGGCAGCACAAATGCATTTCTCACTAGCTAGCTGTGTATGTGTCAGTGGCATCTTGTTCCAAAGCTTGGACCCTTGTCATGCCCATCATATGAACCCCCCCCCCCCCCCGCCATTTTGATGCACATACTGCAAAGCACACTTAGGTTTCTGTGGCATGTTAAATTTGTGGTGTGTCTATTCCACAGCAGTTGCTATTGCTCTGCAACCTTAATATTAACACCCCTTAACATCTCTGAAACAAAAAACACTTGTAAAAAGCAACACCCCCGTCACCCCCCTTTTTTCGGGAATAAGCAGCTTAATGGCGAGGCTTGCGGAGCCCGGTGAAAGCGATGAGGGGGCAGCTGGTGAAGACGGGGGGATGCTGTGGGCGTCCTGCTGGGCACACACTGACCTGAGGGATGGAGCAGACTGGCCTCCACTCGGTGAGGGACCCGCGGTGGCACTCGCATACTGGCACGGATCTGGTAGAATCTGGTGGAGTAAAGAAATAAAAATGTATTCATGTCTCGCTCTCTCTCCCTCTCTCTATATATATATATGAAGATATAAACATATGTATATGTAGCCTATATATGCATTAAAACAGAAATGTATTAAGTGACACACGTGCATCAACATGGTCTTTGGACACACACATGTACTGCACATTTTCACAATATTTTAACAGCTCAAATGTTCTCACTCACACTCACACACACACACACACACACACACACTTAGTATGGCAAACAAACTGCTAGGGCACTGGATGGAAAAGGAAACGGGTAGAATACTTGACATCCCAATTACCAACCGAGACAAGTGAGACAGAGATCAGATCCAAGTCTTGAATCTCAGGGAAAGTGCTGGTTTAACATTACATAGGAAAAGGTCAGCTGGAACGGAGACCACAGAGGGCAGGAAGGTAGGTAAGTGTGTGTGTGTGTAACTGTGTGTGTGTGTGTGTGTGTGTGTGTGTGTGTGTGTGTGTGTGTGTGTGTGTGTGTGTGTGTGTGTGTGTGGTGCACGAGCACGAGGGAGAGTGGATGCGTGTGTAGTAAGGAGAGAACAAATTGAGCATGTCGCAGGACACAAAAGGCACAGCGGCAGAAACTTGAGCGCTCATGAATGAGTGATGGACCCCTTACGTCCTCCTTACACTCGCAGTCTGCTCCAACCGCAAACACAAACACACACACACACACACACAAACGCAAGCACACACACATACATACACACGCGCACACACACTTTCGCAGCAGCATCCTCTTCAGCCTCCAGTAGGCCATGGTCAGCTAAACAGCCTTGGCTCAAAAAGGCCACACAAAAGCCGGGCTGTAAAATTGCTCTGAAGCATCCCTACAAAAGACCAACCCCCCCCCCCTCCCCCTCCCCCACACACACCCCGCACTTCCTCTATCCATAATAGCACCCCGATACCTCCCACGCCTGTTGTGTTAACACTCAGCCGATGTGCGAGAGTGCTTTGGACACATCACTCCACTTGTCTGCTTCCTGAGGGGGCGAGCGCTATTCAATGGCAGGGAAGATATGGACGCCTTCAAAAATAGAAAACAAGTGTTCTCTTTTCTTTTGGCGGAGCCAGGAAGAAAGGGGTTGTGTGTAGGGGGTGGGGGGTTAGGGTTGGGGTGTTATTATTTGATTGTGCACTGCTGCACAGATTAAAAGAGTAGAGGAACCATCAGCACACAATGCACCAGGTCTCCAGAACAGGAAGCCGTGGACAGCTGTTTCCAAGGAGACTCAAACATGGGGAGAGAGGAGGGGTGGTGGGTGTGTGTGTGAGTGTGAGTGTGTGTGTGTGTGTGTGGTGAACTACAGGCTGTGGGTCCTGAAGCTTGTTTCCTGAGCAGCAGCTGAGCAAACCTCCTAGTACCCCTCAACACTGCCCCTCCCCCCCCCCCACCCCCCCCCCCCCCCCCCTCCACCAAACCCCCATACCCATCACCCACCCCAGTGTGACGAAGAAAGACCCCAGTGTGACCCCGGTGCTGCCAGAGATGCTGGTATGCGAGTGCTGCTGGTATGGGAACTGTGACATTTCAGGATGGGGAAAGAAAAGGGGAAGCTCAGATGTCCTGCGTTCAACCGGGATTGCCATCTGAAACGCAGCGCTTTGTGGCGCGCCAGGCCCCTGCACCAAACAGGAAGGAGAGCGATGCTATCCACGCCGCTTCAGGACACTGAACACACTGGAATCTGCACTTGAATAAAAAACTGCAGACTAAACCGCCAGTTTTGGGGATCCTCCAGAGATGTGTTTTTTTTTTCCTGAAAGGCAACACCATTCTCTGCTCCGTAGATACTCCGGCATCTGTGTTTAGCCAGACAATAGCCAGAAACAAACAGACCGGTGTTTCTTTGCCCCGTGTAGGGCAGGCTGTGCGGTGCATTTTCAATCTGATATGCGACCTTACCTGTTTTTCCACCCCTGGCATTGTTCAGTGTCTACATGCTACCCAGCGTCGGCAGGCCTGCAGGTATGCAAGCAAGCCATTCTGTTGTAAGAGACTGGGTGTGGTTTTGTGTGGGTTGGTGCGGTCTGAAAACTTCAGCCAAGTAGGTGGAACTCAAAAGTAGTAGTAAAGGAAGTCAGAAGAGGCCCAAGGTCGCCAAACGTGGAGGCACTTTGCTCTGAGCCAAAGGGGCATTACCGATACCCCTGGAGGCCACATCCGCTGCACTTCCTCCCCACAAATGCAATCAATACCACCAACCCCAACACTCTGTCTCTCTCTCTCTTACTCACTCACTTACTCATTCATTCGGAGAAGCCCTTCTTCTCCCCACATGGTTGGGAAATGGGTTTGAAAGTAGCACTAGCCACATTGGCACATCAACCTGGCTGTCCAATTAAAGCATTAATCATGAGGTCTTTTCTAGAGCCGTTTCAAAAATGACATGCACCACAGCTCTGAAAGCAGCTCCTAGATATCGCAAACAAGCCTGTTGACACTCACACAGAGATTAAATTAGGCTGTGACAATTATGCGCCATCAGTTTAACCAATTGTCTTTCTATGACAAATAAATAAATGCGTGCCTGGTCTGTCCCTTAGAAATACTTCTGCAAAGATGCAATCCAACAACAAAGCATTTTTTATTTTGCTATAGAGGACAGGCTGTCTGGAAAAACAGTTCCTTGATTAAATTATCTGTCCATTATCTGAATGCTGCTCAGTCCACAAAATGGATTAAATTAGCACACCAAGAGCTCAGCATGTTCAAGTGTTATAAATAAGCGCGACTTTTTTTTTTTTCTTAAGTGGAGCTATCCCTGTGTGACCCATCTTAAAACAGCCGAAAAGATGCTGCTTTAAAAAGAATTCAAGAATGTTGTGTGTGTAAGCGAGCTTGTCCCAATCTGCCACTCTAGACATTAGTCTATAAAAAAAAACCCGCAAACAATACCAAAAGGTATTTAGAGATACACCCACTGGCCTGTTAACCTGTTAACTTGTAAAACACTTAAAATCACTTGGACATGCTCGACTAATAAAAATGTTTAGTCAGGCAGTAGGGAAATTTGATGGCCTAAAGTCATTCACAGAGATGATTGACAACTATTTGGGGATGGGGTTGGGTGGGGTGGGGTGGGTTAGGGCCGATGGCCCCAGTACATGTCAGCAGAATGGGAAACCAGCAAGCAGACTTGACTCACAGGGCTCAGCGCAGCCTTGCTCACATTCTTAACTGCAGCTGTGCTGACCAGACAGGCTCTATTCATTCTTAGCTAATGGTTCATCTAGCCCTGCTGCTTCAAAACAACACAGCACAACACAGCACAGCAGAGCACATGAGCCCTATTCACAAACACTCCTGAGACTGGAGGCTTGGGGAAACAAGACACTGTCGGTCTCCTGAGAGACTCTCTCTCACATAAAGCAATCGCGCTCTCTCTCTGTCTCTCTCTGTCTAACTGTCTCTTTCTGAGAAACCCATACGCAAGACTGCAAGGTTCCTCTTCTGACAACGGCCTGTTCTGTCGTGACTGCGGGAGTAACCTGACCTTTGAGGCTTAACGAGAAAGCGGGGCACAGCCATTTATCTCAGAGGGAAGTGCCACCGCTGCACACTCCTGGCATGGGGTTGCCACGGTCACACGCACTGCCTCGCGAGTGCCTCGACATGAAATTACAGTGTTCAGCTTTTTTACGGCCCACCGCTTCATTACTCCGTGCTTAGCAGCAGATGGGCGAAAGTGAACAGAAAAAAAAAAAAAAAGGAAGGCTGTGTTCTTGAGAAGAAAGGGGCTGGCTTGCACATGGGGCTGGCCAGACACTTCTCCATTTCAGTTCTCCCTCTGGCGTGTGCTGAGTCAGATGGAGGCACTACTCTCCTCTGAGACACTAGTGGACTGAGGAAGAGGGGATAGGCAAGTCTTTTTTGTTGGGGGAGGAGGGGGTGGTGGGGGTTAGGGTTACAGAGAGCCAAGTGCTCAGATTGACTTGCTGCTTAGGCCACATAAACAAAACAAACAAATGCCCCTTTGTGGCCTTAAAACCCATGTGACTCAAGGTTAAGAGATCACACATACAACTCCTAAATGGTCAGATTGATCATTGTAACAGCATCAGCTTAGGCCACATAAACAAACAAACAAATTGCCAATCAGTGACCTTAAAAACTCATGTAACTCAAGGTTCAGAGTTCACACATATAACTCTTAAATGGTCAGATTGATCATTTCAATAGCATCAGCTTAGGCCACATAAACAAACAAACAAATTGCCAATCAGTGACCTTAAAAACCCATGTGACTTAAGGGTCAGGGGTCACACCATTATGCTACTGTGCAGTTACACACACCCTCCCTTGCGCCCAACACACAGGGACAGGAAGTGTGTGTGTGCTGGTGTCGTAACAAGCTCGTTTGGTCACCAGTGTCATTTCCATAAGCACTACAGCCAGACAAATCACACAGTATTGTGTGCATCTCCATCAAAGTCCAACATTCTGTCCAGTAAAGCCCTGCATGACTGCACACTGGCTTTAAAATCACACAACACTTCAGTGAAAGTCATATAACAGTTAAGGTGAAGTGGGAAAAAAAATGAGGAAGAAATGACATTTTTTTTCTCCAGAACCTGACTCAGTGAATTACAAGAGATAGAAATAGAGCAAAAAATAAAAAAAAGAAATAAATAATAGAAGGCAACAAAAATAGGCACAAACACAGCTGAGGCGCAGCAGGGCGACTGAGACTGCAAGCCCGCCCGACGGTCCAGACACTGAGCACGAGCTGGGAAGGAAAGAAGTGTGCCCTCCTCCCTTTCTTTACTCACCCTCTCTGGAACAGATCCACGTTGTAGAACTTGTGGAGTTCCACAGAGAACTCTACTGTAGCCTGGACCTCGCTCATCTTGGAGTGGGGCTGCAGGCGACGGTGATGGGAGGAGGAGGAGGTGGTATGGGCCAAGGCTCACATCATTTGCGACAAGGCTGCAGACGGAGGGAGATTTGAAAAAGTATGTCAGTGACGACGAGCATGCACGTGACCTACAGTGTTTAGACCACAAATGATTTTCCGTTCCCACTGCGTACAATGCTGGTTCTGCAAAATTAGGCATGTTCCAATTCAAGGTTACAACACTGGTAATGCATAATGTGGCATGTTCCCACCCAAAGTTTTTAACACTGATTTAACTAAACTAAGCACTACTCAACGCTACAATCTTGGTTCTGTAAAAACTGTGCGCGCTCCCGAAGTGGATTCACATCCAGACACAATGACTGACGGTTACTACCTGAAAGACAAAAATAGGCCAACATGTAACATGTAGCCTGAAGGCTATGCACCGAGTCCTTCAGAAACTGGCAGGTGTATAAACTAAACATAGTGAGTGGGAGAAAGTGGGAAAGAGGGCAAAGCAATGAATCACGACTCCAAAATAGCGCTGAAATGCTATATCCACAGCTGCACAATATTAGAAATACAGTCAGCACAGAGCGGTTTACCTTGCTAACTTAAACATAAACCTGTGTGTTCAGACTTTTGAGGTTAAAAAAAAAAAAAACACAATTTCCATCTTTTGAGTCCGAGTACAGACTAACTCAGAATGGTTGGTGTTAGGAAGGTTGCTCATATCCTGGTCCATGTATATTAAAAAAAAAATACTTTTAATCAGAGCAAGACTAGCATTCCTTAATGATGACTGTGGGGACAGCAGCAAGAGCAGGGCTGTGATCCTTCAGCAGGGTACCACACCTGATCTGTGGCTAGCTGCTGCAAAAGCACACAGGCTGGTGACCCATTATGTCTGACTATTCCCGACTCAATTTCCCTAACCACACTGTCCTCTACACAAATTCTGTTAGAGTACATCATCTGCAATCAACACAAATTGAAGCCAGATTAATTTTGTTTTTCTTTGGCAGCCGCAAAAGAAGTGAATAGCCATTAAGTTTTCACACAGATGGAATGAATTAACTGCATGTATGCAGCACCAGACTGATCAGTGACCGTACTAAATAGAGCAATACTATCCTGTAAATTCCAATGACAGGCCTTATGCCTGTCACCCTAGTAACACCACCCTGCTTATTAACTTCAACAAAATCTTAAACGACACATCAAACCGACTATAATCACCGACTATAGTAGTGAACTCTGTCGCATTTTTCTTCTTGCTGACCGAGGTAGCTGAGTAAAACCAAAACTTTGGTAGCAATGATGGTAAACACGGCCTTGATGTTTATCTTATAATTCATACAAGTTTCCATTTGCTTAAGGTACACAGAGCGAAAACACAGTTGCAATGTTGCTTCAAAATAATCGGCAGACGTGACTCACCGCGTTTCCAGATAGCAGCGCACTTTTCTGTTGTGAAAACATGTTAAGCAGCCAGAATGCCTTGCGGTGACGACTGAAAAAAGAGTAAGAAAGATAGATCACTAGAATAGTATGAGCGCACTTTAGTCAAAGAAGGCCGAGATCACACACAATACCCCTATACGACTACCTAATGTATCCTCTACAGTCATTAACTGTAGTTCCAGAAACGAGACGTGTTGAAACAAATGTTGGGGGGCGCGAAGGCTGTCAACTCACAGAGGTAGCCAACAAACTAGCAATATAGACTAAAAGATTACCAAGGTTAAGTGGCTTTTGATGTGGGTCGAATATTATTATCATCTCAACAGCTAGGTGGTTAGGTAATGTTAAACGAGCAAAGGTTACCAGTCCAAATATGGTGATGCTAAGTAACTCTTATCCATTTTAAAGGTATGAAATGACAAGCTATTTAGGCACACCTACATTGCTTGTAGCTTGCTAGCAATATTAATGTCATAAAAAAAATAATATTTGCCAATCTCCTTACTGGTTAGTTAACGTTTTGTTAACGTGGGACACTTTCATATTCTATAAAACAAACTCCCAACATGGCTAAAGAGGGGCTAAATGGAGGGGGGAATCAACATTAATAGAGACACCACAACATACATCTAATAACTTCCTATGTAGAGGCAACCCCAGCTAACCAGGATAGCTCTCTTAACTAGCAACGTCAAGATAAATCATTACAGTTCGATAATGAATCTAACCTGTTAGCTAGCTTAAGCGTCAAATTACAGTAGCGATAGCCAGCAGATATGAACGAACCTGTGTTGGCTAACATTAGCTGGCAATAATGAGCTAACTAGCTTACTGACGTTGATAGCTTGCTGGCTAACAACCTAGCGAGCTAATGTTACTCTCTTGAACACAAAACATTCCATAAGTCTACACTGTGTGACTAGCTGGCGTTTTTAACAGCAATAACAAAAAACAACTTGTGGAAGTAAACAAGAAAAGCCACTACCTTTTTCAAAGACCCCGCTTGAACAGAAAGGCCAAGGCACCAGGCTTGATTTATGAGGATGAATTGCCCAATATCCTTCACACCCGGCGTTTCTTTTCACCGCATACCGCTGTACCAACTTGGCTTATAGTACACTTTTCAGAATTCCAAACCCTAAAATTCGTTAAGGACAATCACTAAAACAAGATAAAAAGTCATTCTACCCGACATTTAGCATAATTAAAAGACATTTCCAGACACAACTGTTCTGAAACATGATCAGACTCGGGTTCGCATCCCAAATGCCTTTCTCAAATGGTCTGCCACTGATTTTTTCCCTGTCAGATCCACGGCGTGCCAGAAACAGCGCCATCAGCAGGGGTGTTGCAGAATCACACAAAGACCATTTTGTTGCTACTCAGTTAAATAGAGAACCACAGTACTGTACTAGTCTGATAAATCAGATACTCGTACTTCACTTCGTTCTATGTACAAAACGAAGTGAGGTACGAGGGGTTGGTTAACCAGACCAGTACTATACGTTTTAGTTACACTCAAAGGGATTAACAGCAAACACACACACACACACACGCATACACACACACACACACGCACACACACACGGATATGCCAATAAGGCAATGAAACGCAACAGTGTGTAAGTGTAGCTTGCACACAGAGTTAAAGTAAGCTATGCTTATTTGGTTCACATTTGAGCGTCAAAACTAGGTAAAATACAATGCAACGTTATAAGGAGACTATTTATAAATGGCGCAGCCACAGGTTATGGTTGAACTGCTAAAGATTAAAAAGATGTGGTTTGTTCTATCATTTAGCAGAGTATGTACAAGCAGATAGTTATGTTTAATAGCACACATGTCTCATCCATGCCTCTGTATTTTACTGAAGTGCAAGAGCGACATCCAGTGGAAAGGAAAATATTGTTACAACTTCGATTAAAACTGTTTCAGTAGGCCTGCTATCCATTTTCAATAACGTGTTCTTTGTACGTTGAGCACGTGGAAATGGGGGTGTGGTGGGGGTGTTAAATCATGTAGCCTACAGGCTACACCTACAAGGCGATGTAGTGCGCATTTAAATTGCATTCTTGTATTTATAATATAATAAATAATAACTGGCTACACCGTTTGGCCCACAGCAGGGAACAGTGGATACTTGCAGTGAACTCTTGGAGGCCAACACTTAAGGATGACGTACGTGGCCTTTATATCTGACACCCGTGGTTCACGCCCCGCCGGGAAGCCTAATGGGTGTCACTGACTGAACCAAGACCAAGGTGAGAGGCTTGTGATGCCCAAAGAGAACAAGGAATTCGAACCTGCGAGAAAAGATGACACCAGAAGCCGGCACGCACAGGATAAGCAGGTAGGCCTATTCCTGACATAGAATTTAATATGACAAATGTTCTTGTCATTTTCATGTGTGCCATCAACTTTACATAGTGAACTCTTCTGCGTTTATCCCTTTTGGGGGAGGAAAGGTGTAGTCCATTAACCGTAGTCATTAGCTTAATTACTGTCATTTTTAGATGACAAATGATAATCAAATTAAAGCTCAGAGGTGAGGCCTGCAATCATTATGGTAATCAGACTGAAGCTTTTTGCACTTTTGACAGTTATTACAGAGGAATAACGTTTCTTCCCATTTTCCAAAGGGGAGTTGTTCTCTTTCTTTTGTGCGACGTGATTCCTCGCTGTATCTGTACGGGACTGCACGCACAACGTAAGTGCATTTACATGTAGGCTCATTTTTAACAGACTGATATCTTGAGAAGACTTCCTTGCTTCTTTAAAGCAGGATTAGGTTATTGTGTAATTAAACTCTAAATGAAATTCTGGGATGTTGTAAAGATGTTGTGGAAATGTTATTATAAATGTCATTGAACGTTTTTTTTTAATGTAGCCTAAATGTTGCCTGTCTCCACGACATTGCACTATATTGGCCTATGGGTCTACATTAAACCTGATTCAGCTGGCGCAGCTGTAGCCACTGTTTATTCAAGAAGTTGCCCAGCACAGCTTTTCAAACAGAGGTTGATTTTAGTGTCTTCACTGTCAACATGGTTTTCTTGCAACCCGGCAATTGGGTGTTGACAAAAGCGACACACACACACACACATACACACACAACACACACACACACACACACACACACACACACACACACACACACACACACACACAAACCTCAGCGTGTCTTCTCTTTGTGCAGGGGTGCCTTTCTCCGCTGGCAATGTTCAAACTGAACAGACAATTTGCCCCCAAACACAGATTGGAGATGCTCAGTTTCCGGGTAAGCTTAAACAAAGTCTGTCCTTTGTTGTTTAGCATAGGCTACTTTTTTTTAACACGTTGATAATTCCGTGCTTTGGTTTTGTTTGATTCCTTGTAGGATTTTACATAATGTCACAATTTCACATCGCTGAATTAGCAAGACGTGGGACCGTCAGAAGGGTCGTTGGATCCACGCCTCTGCAAGTTGGGTATAGAATAGGCCCAGAATTTAACTTTCGGATCAATACCAGGTAGGCCAACAAAAATTGGAACAAGCAAGCTCAAAGACCTCTTTCCCTTCCAACACCTATGCAAGCTCAAGTCTGCTTCATAAACCTGAACTTGCACTTAACTTTTTTTCGTAGCACACAAGTCGACACCTACTGTTCAGTGTCGGTAATTGCCCTCTGTCCATGGTCCTGAAGTTTCACTGTCAGAAGTTCTTATGAAAACCCAGAACTTTTATCAGCTTTTATCACCAGAACCTTTTTTTTAGCTGCATTATATTCTTAAGATATGCTTACAACAATTCACACATGTTACAGTAACACCAAACATACTTATGTAATGTCAGTCAGTGAAAATGTTCTATGTTTTTACACGTTTTAGATCCGCATATCCCCTGGGTCTACCGGATGAATTTGCATTTCAGGCAATTTTTCGGATGACCAGTGCAACCCTTCACAAAAATTGGAATATATGGCAGATGTTGGACTTGAACGGCAACGAACAGTTGGCAGTTGGTTTGAACGGGAAGCTCATGTCACTTGAATTCGTTTACACAGCCAACGGTAATAGAAGGCAAACGGTCGAGTTTCCCAACCTGCCATTACTATTTAATTTACAATGGCACAAGCTCTTTCTTGTGGTCAAAAAGGGCTCAGTGACCCTGATCGTGGATTGCATCGTTGTTGATACCAAAAACATTCCACTAAGAAACGCTGTTAATCTGGATGGCTTCACGCACATTGGGAAACTGAAGGATCAACCTGCCATTGCAGTTCCGGTGAGATGAGTTGCATTTCGATTGGCCTAGAAATGTAGTTGTTGCCACTGTAGGAGGCCACCAGACAGAGAACATGGTACTCCCCCACTGAAATGTAGGCTAGACCTAATTTTATTCTAACGGTAGTGCTGCTCAGTGAGTAAATCACAGACCCTCTCCTGATATTCATGATCTAACCGACTGATTCGTGAATGATCTTTAATTTAAAGGTTCTGTGGGATTTTGAGAACCAAAATGCGCAGTAGGCTATAGTCTTCGAATGGAATCTCACTGGTTGGCTGAACCAGTTTCTACAGATACGTGGGAATTGTAACATGGTAGTTCTAGTGGAGTTACTACCCTCTTGCCCTTTTAACAGACACGGCGGCCTACAGTCGTTTCCTTGTATTCGCTATTAAGAGCTTGATCTTTTTATCCTGTGAAGATGGCTTCATAGTAATATACGACAGCATTAGTGTTTTTATTAATGAATGAATTATTACTTTACACACTAGTCAGTGTTTACGTTATAGGCATAGTTAAGTCAGGTGTCGATTTTTAAAGCAGCTAAATAAAACGACCCGCCCCCTTCAGGATGATAGCAACATTCATCCAAGGAAAGATCTCATTTTGTTATCTGTAATTAAGAGAAAGAAGGTCTGATCATGAATTAAATGAATGGTTTTGGTCTTTCCTTCCAGTTCGAGTTACAGTCCATGCTGATACACTGCGACATTGCGCACGCCCAAAGCGAAGCATGTCTCCCAGCACAGGCATCGGTAAGATTTCTACATACAACGTTGTGCATTTGACATTTACATGTGTGGTATCATGAATAAAAGAAAGGCTTCAATTTCGTATTGAGTAACTTTCAAGGACCGTTGTGGCCTTCGAAGCTACTTGAATTAAAAAGAACAATAGTTTACAGTTATACCTAGGCCCTAACCCAAACTGGTGCAGGCTAAATTCCACAACTTGAAGAATTCCCGCTCATCTTTCAAATCAGCCCCATGACTGGTCTTTGTTTTCGCCCTCCTACATTCTTTCATTCCTCCAATCGCTTCCCATTGAAAACCTGTGTCATGAATAAACATGAGCCTTTCAGAGTTATGGTATCTCTCGTCCTTCAGTGTGTTGAAACGAGTTTAGTTGGGTCGCTTCGTCAGGGGGTCCGGCAACCCAACTAATTCCAGAAAGCGGGGTTTTTTCGCCTTTCTAGCCAGCAGGAGAAACCACGGCCTCCGCCATGGGTTGTCGCGGGCCGCTTTGGGTGCTTTTGTTGGGGATAATTCTAATTTGCTCCGCTCAAGTAAGTTTGCTTTTTCTTTGTGTGTATTCCACAGATAATCGAAGCAGGATTTGAGGTGAGCCTCAGGCGTTTTGGATGGCTAGTCTTTTTTAATTTACTTGCATGTCCAACTCTAAATTGGATTGCTTTGTCATGCATATATATCTTTTTTCCCTCAGAACATCAGTGTACAGATTGCACATGTTCAAGTCATCTGATCCAAATCGTGAACGTTTGTTGTAGATGTTGTGAACGACTAATCTTTATTTATAACATGCACTTGTGGCAGTACATCAGTAGTTTTACAGACACCTGTGAATAATTGATAACAGACAATACTGAAGAGATTTGTAGCAAAATACACCACTTTGTGAAAGTATATGCATTTACTTATCAGTTGACATAATTGCATTAAGGAATGCATGGTATTATGGAGTGCACCTGTGAAGACCATGGCTTTTTCTTGGAAATGAGAAAAACAAATGTACAATTTTCTTTTATTTTAAATAGAGAAATGGGGGCGGCTCTGGTCCACCAGGTCCTGCTGGAGTGCCTGGAATTGATGGCATTGCTGTAAGTTCACTGATATCACTTGCAAAGAGAAAATAACGTAATCCATCCTTCCTGCTTAACTTACTTGGGTCATGACCTGTGTGAGGGGAAAAGGACACACCCCCTTTTAGAAAAGCCAGCAAATATGATATTACTAGCTTTTGAAAGTTAAATTGTAGCTACTATTAAAATGTTTGTTGTTGTTGTTGCATACACTTATGAAACAGCATCTTTTATATTTTAGGGGGAAAGGGGTGACGATGGCGAGGATGGCCCACCTGTAAGCATCACTTCCTATTTCTATATGCTTTTGTCTTCTATTCTGCATATTTCTGTACAGTTTACACTGGTTCCTAATTTAACAGTGTCTTTCAAACAATGCTCTTGTAGGGTCCCAATGGAGATGGAGGTAAACCAGGGTCTGCGGGACTACCTGGGCTACCTGGAGCTGATGTGAGTAGTTGCAGCATGTTATACTAGATGCTGTTATTTCTCCATGTTTCATCTGCTTGATGATGCTTCCGAGACTGTTTAATCCATGTTGGCTGACAGCAAACTGTTTGGTGGTCGTTGAAGCTGTCTCATTAGTATGTTTGGCCATGGATTACAGATGATGCCCCTCCTTCATGATGTATTGAGTTGATTGAAATGTACCGAGGGAAGTGTCCAAAAAAAAAAAAAGAAAAAAGAAATGCTGAGAATTTTTCTGAAGGAGGAGGACCAGAAGGTAAAGTGTCCTAGAGGAGTTTCCCTTTTGTAGACAACAGTCTTTTTGTTTGACCGGGGGGAAGCTGTGGCCTGGACTTAATTAAATGCTGATCCCTGTGAAAATGGAAGCCTGGGTTAGGAAAACACGATCGCCATGGATGCTGACTGGTTCCTGTGCGGAGGAAGAGCCCATGCTGGAGTTGAACCGTCTAACTAACAGAGGGGAGCAGACATAGATCCCCTCATTTGCAAGCACATGTTTAACTGTTTTATTCAGTGTATTTTTTGGCCAGTCCCTACAGTGGGCCCTATGTTTGCTGCAAAAGCCCCAACAAAGTACCAAAATCTATGACTTTTTAAACAGTAATATTCCACCATCCCCTTGCGAAGCACTCTTGCAAGGTACTTTTTTTGCAAGGTAGTGTTTTGACTTCCCCCAGCATTTCTCATTGGGACCACAATGGTAGTGTGTATCTTGGCTGGACCTTTGGTCAGTGAGTGCCTCCTGTTGAGAATCCTCATCCTGGTGTGGAATGATGGTGGTGAATGGGGGTTTGTTTGAGACAGTGGGGCGGAATGCAGCCTGTCTGTCAGCAGCAGTCTCGGAGGTCCCGAGCAGTCTGGCTTTCAGTTTTTTTTTCTCAGTCAGAATACCTGCAGGGTCCTAGACCACATGAAGACCCGTAGTATCAGGACCCTCAGCTAACATTATTGTGCAGGCTATTGTGTTGGAGGCAGAGTCTTAAATTTAAAGATAAGGATAGACCATATAATGAATCTTTTGAGCTTCTCTTACCAGTGGGTTAAAGCTGCATACATATGAGCTAATTTAATAAGAACTATCGGTTTTATGGGTTTCCTGAAGGAGGTGGAGCCTATGTGACAATTATATATACACCACACCTCCTTACTCCACCCATCAGCAACCAGGGGGAATTCTCTAATCATATGCCATGATGTTACATAGCTTGAATGTTTTGGGTATGTTGGGTTTTACAGGCCTGATGATGATGATGATGATAATTTTTGTTTATTTTATTTCATGTATATTATTTAATTTTAATACTAATACTACTATTATTACTTCTACTATAATTACTACTACTATTACTAGTACCACAACATGTGCTACTAGGAATAAAAATTTATTTCATATTATAATGTTAGTGAGGCCAACAGTATTGATTCATGTGTTACTCTAAGGAAGTGTCTAAGCACATTTGGTAATAAATGTGACAATTGCAGTTGTTGAGTTTACCTAGGGCAATTTGCACACAGCAGAGCATCAATAGGAATCTAATAGCATTACACTCCACACTCTGATTGCACCGTCAATGTGGCAACATCAGTCACTCCCACCTGCCCTCCCAGAAAGACAGTTTTTTGAATGCTACAATTTATTTTGTAAGAGAGAGAGCACAAAAACAAAACATCCACAGCCTGACCCTGCTTGATCTTCACCTTGTTATGATTCATTAGTTAACACCCCCTGCCTCTGCCTCTGTCTGTGTTCTTGTCCAGGGATTGACCGGCCCTGTCGGAGATGCCGGACGAGACGGCCCTGCCGGACAGAAGGTGACTGACTAATGAGACGGGCTTCGGCTTCTCTCCGCCTGAGAGACCCCTCGGTGGCAAGCGGCCAACCTGTTATCTTCTATCTAGCTCTGCTTGGGCCCGGGCGCAGTGCTGGGAAATGCACTGTGCAAGGCAATTCCTCGTGACAAATAAGCCCTAATCCTGCCTGTGTACCCCATAATCTCCATGGGTAACAGGGCTCTTAGCATCAGTCCTTGTTAAACTAACAACCCGTGGACCTGTGCGCACAGCGGTTCAGGCACAGTGAACGAGTGGTTTGATCCAGCATGTGCCTGATTACTTTCTGCTTTACAAAACTTGTTGAACAGCACATCACAAAGCGCTTGATTGCTTACTGTGTAACAAAACTTGTAGAATACCAGACCACAAAGGGCTTAATCAAGTTTCTTATTAAGACGTATTCACTTCAAATAATGAGCAATCACAAGAGGTTCACACACATTTAGGAAATACGATCTCCGTTGCGCTGGCATGCAGTGGCTTTAGACCCAGAGGCTTTGATCTTTTGACAGTTGTCAGCATTCCAGTTGTAATGCTGTAAATGGTTCAGCAGTGAGGTGCCCCAAACATGGCTGATTTCCTCCCCATGGGAGAGGAAGGTCAGAGAAATGTTGACCTGATTCTTTTTGCTCCATTTCAGGGAGAGCCTGGCAAACCTGGACCTCGTGGCATGGCTGTAAGTGACAAACACACTTATTTAGATGCTGAATGCTCTATGTCTATGTCAGTTGTACTTTGAATTTCCTGATTGTTTGATATATATAGAGTAGACCTTTCCAACAGCAAAAACAAAAACAATGCCTGAACATTCTAATTCCTTCCTAAATTATTTCTACTATGTTTCATGTCGTTGGGAATAATAAAAATGGATATTAGACACAAGCAACCAAACTCTTTTGAAATGGTATGTCGAATGAATGAACAGGTGAATTGGTAATTGTATGTTGTGTGAAATAGCATGTTGTTTTGCTGCATTGTAAATTGTTAAAATTCTGTCATCCACAGGGTATCGGCCCAGATGGACCCCCTGTAAGTACACACCATGGGAGTGTTGTTTCATATGTGTTCTCAGATTGTAAGGCGTTGCTGTGGTGCTTATTCTCCTTTGCCTTTGTTTGCTGACAGGGACCACCAGGGCCAGGAGGCCTTCCCGGTGAAATGGGCAAAATTGGATCTCCAGTAAGTCCTCGTCAACACTTTTTTAATGATTACACATCTAACACACATCCAGGAGTATAAGGGAAAAACACCTCAGAATAAATAACATGTAACAGGTGCAACAGTCACCCATTAAAGTTTAGCTGTGCATGGCAAAGATGTGCTGATGACATTTTGCCTAATCAGTCAAATGGACAATCAATTGTGAATGAAGAGAACGGATTTCTTTAACGTTCTCTCTCTCCGTCTTTGTGTAGTATGCCTATTTGTCAGTCCAAGTCAGGCGGAATGAAACAATTCTCCTTCAGTATGAATGAGATAAAGGACCTCATTTCACCTTCTAGCCTCTAGACATATTAGCTGATGTCATATGTGACCCTCACTTCAACTTAATTGGCTTCCCCACTGCCTGTGGGTTTACTGAAGCGTTCCAGACACAACCTTCTCATCTAATTTATTTGCAGAGCTGAGAAAACACAAACCTGTATCTGAGGGAGGGTTATATGGTTATATTTTGTACAATCAGATGTATTGCCTACTGGAAAAAAAAACAATAAGTCGAAGTGTGAGGACTATCATCAAGACTTTAGTTATTTTTACATGTGAGGCTGACAGAACTGAAATACTAAAAATGGAAATACTTTTGACAGGCATGTTGATGCTTCCAAGTGTGCACACTATTTTTAGTCTTTGTCCTCTGTGGAGGTATTAGGCAAAGGACATTCTGCTTAATGTATTTATGATGAATCTATGATACTGTGACACATCACAGGGAGCCATGGGTGTGCGAGGGCCCGCGGGACCCAGGGGACCTGTCGGACCCAGAGTGAGTATCTACCCTGTGCCTTGGTGCAACCTTTGACCTTTCAGAGAGTTATGTGTCTCATGGGACTGCCAGGACAAGCGTGCAACAAACACTGTGCATAAGGCACTGTTCATTCCCAGTGTACACCTGTGTTAAATGTTTGCACAGGTCTAGGTGGGGGGTGTTATTAGGGCCATACACTAACTCACGCAACAATCATCATAGATACTGTATACAAATGACTAAAAGTGTATGGTTTCCCTACACTAAATAATGAAACAGCATTTGTTTGCTGTACATGTCTGTGCAACAAGAAAACATTTTTATTGCTTGTTTTAGGGCATGTCTTAACAAGAACAAAACATGCTGTTGTTTGTTTTAAAGTATGTTTTTGCAACAAGAAAACATTTTGTTGTTTGTTTAAAAACGTGTCTTTGTTTGTAGGGAGCTGCTGGTGCATTGGGTGGCACAATGGAATTGGTAAGCACTGTCGTTGTTGACTGTGTCAGAGCTATACTCATTTTGAATGGGTATTATGCAAGAAAATGTCATGTTTGTAAGATTTTTACTGTTGCCTGCGGCTTGCAAAGCAAAGTGGAAGAGCTTTGTTTAATATGCACATGTCTAAATGGAACAATAATAGTCTCCAATTTGCAGACATAGAATTTTAATACAATTTATTCAAGGACGTAGACAGTTCTGTCATCAAACCGTAGTGCATAATAGTTGGATCAGTAAGCTAGGCTTTGCAGGTATAGCTGTTGGATAGAGCATGAGGTATAGCTCTAAGGTACATCATGAGTATACTTCTTCGGTATAGCATGAGGTATCGGTGTTAAGTATATTCTGAGGTTTAAGTGTTAGGTACAGCATAAGGTATAGCTATTAGGTATAGCATCAGGTGTGGCTGTTTGGTACATTTTATTCCTCCAAATTGTTGCCATGGTTTTGTTTTTTAGACAGGTGATATGCACATGTCAACAGATCACAATATATCATTTATCCTTTCAGTTTGTCGTCATAGTTACTTTTATTTATTAATTTATTCATTCATTCATTCATTCATCCATCATTCATTTATTTATTCATTTAAAAAAAATTGGGGGGTTATATGCACACCCCTTTTTTCAGCTGACCTGTAGTGTTTTTTCCTTTTTTTAGTGTGCCAACGCCTGCCCCGCTGGAGCCCCCGGGCATCCTGGCCTTCCAGGCATGAAGGTGAGCTCTTTGCCTTGTGGTGCATAGAAGACACTTGTCCAGATATGAATTACTATTCCTGTAGGTGCAGTAAGACACAGAAGATACTTATCCAGATATGAATTACTATTAGCATTAGAAAGGACAGTTTTGCACAATGTACACTTTCTCCAGCACTTGTGAGAAACCACTTTCAGCAGAATCATGGGTTTCACTTTAACTTTCTTTCCGCTGTCTGGGGTTACACTAACGAGGAGCGGTGCTGTATATCAGAGCTATATCATGCTGGCCAATCTAGTGATTTGTCATGCTTGCCCTTTTTCTGCAGGGTCACAAAGGTGTGAAGGGAGAGGCCGGTGAGCCTGGGAAGCAAGGACACAAGGTAAGTACAGCTTTGGCTCCCAACTGATGACTCAGCAGCAGTAGGTTTTAGTCTGTAACTCAAACGCTGCATCATGGTGCTGGTCCTGGCTGCCAGGATCATGGGCTCAGCTCCCAGAAAGCACATTGCATTAGCACATTTTATATTTTGTTATCCTGTAAACCTGTGCACAAATTCATAATTCACCTGAATGTAAACCGCATAAGAAGCATGGGTAATTTGCAAATAGAGTGTCGGCTGAAATAGCTGTATCGTGTCAGTGGCAACACGTACCCGCTGAATTAATTTCACCATTTTCCTCCCCGCTTTCATTTATGATAAAAAAAAACCACAAGATTAATGCTCATACTTTTAAACTACCATTTGCAATTACAAGCAGTTCAGTGGATTAAGCAGTAGCACGTAGACTGTAGTCGGCGATAGCCATCGGGTTATCTGCTGGCATCTAAGCAATAAAAATGCTAATTGGGGGACTGTGCTCTCACCCACTGCGCAGTGGGCAGCTCATATCTGCACAGGGTGCTGTTGATAAAGCGGAGCGATAGGGGAAAATGAGCTCTTTTGCTTTCAGTGCTGAACTGAACCTCAGTAAGGGACACACTGGTGTGGTATGCCCCTACTTCATATCAGTGACTCAATTAGCAATGACAGTCATTTCCTGTTGATTACCACGATAATAACAGGCACCCATGTTTGTTTATGCATTTTGTGCACACATTAAATACATTGCCCACCACTAGGAAGATGAAGAGAAATGAAAAATGTTCATGTTCCCCACTTCACTGGTGCGGAGGATGGCTGATAATGGGAGGCTAAATGTGTGATCTAATTGGTGCTCCACAGGGGGAGGAGGGAGACCAGGGAGCCACTGGAGATGTCGGGTCCCAAGGCCCAACGGTGAGGCATCATGCTCTTTCAGCTACGATGGATTTTGCAGCGATGAGAGTCCATATCATAATTGGAAATCGTTTTGAATTGAGACAACAGACACTGGAGAAGGAATTTGTCACAGATTAGGAAACTGGAGCTTGCAGTGTTACATTGGACTAATCCAACATAAACTTGCTTACATAACTTCGAAATATCACTTATATCAGCTATATGGTTGACCTAGCAAACATTTAGTTTATGCAGGTGTGCAATGTGTAGGTGAGTAAGTGCACATACACACACACACACACACACACACACACACACACACACACACACACACACACACACACACACACAAACACACACACAAACACTATCAGATACCTTTCATCTTTTCGTCAGTGCCCTTCCTCCTCACACACTGAGATGTCAGTGAAATGTATAACACCATGTGATGGCCTTTAACAGCTCTTTTCACTTGTGTGCCATTGCAGGGCCCTCAGGGACTCCAGGGAGCCATGGGGATGATGGGCAACAAGGGTGAAATGGTAAGGAGCGCCACGCCAACCCCTCAAGCCCTCAGCATCAGTCCAACCATGGGCAACAGCGCCTTGTTTCTGTTTCTGTTCTTGTAGGCCCAAAGTGTCATTCATGTTTAGGTGTCCATAATACCTGGGGATACCACTCCAACAGCCCTTGTTTTTTTTTGTTTTGTTTTGTTGTGCAGGGAGCTCGAGGCCCTGATGGAGAGCCAGGTTCCCAGGGTGTGCAGGGGGCCACAGTAAGTAGCTGCTCGCTCGTCCAACAAATGACCCCCACAGCCCTGTGACTAATCCTGCTGAGAACAGGCCGACAACAAACACCACACACACTGCCAGCAAACTGCACTGTGCTTCGTGGCAGACCGAGGAAGAATAACATGCTTCTCAGGCACCATATTATCCTTTGAAGCACTCGAGGGCACTTCCCCAAATGGGGACTAAGTCAAAGGCGTCTGACTAAATGACATTGTAATCCTTGTTTTTGGGAATGAGCCTTCTGTGTTTTAGTTAAAACATGGACTTCATTTGTTTTTTTCAGAATGCTAGTGGCAGGGATTAGCTTTATCGGTCTTTTGCCCCAGTTGAGCGGAGCTGAAAGTAATATTAGCACCGAAAACATTCAGCCTGGAAGTTTTAGTCATTTATTTGTCATTCAGTAGACACAATTATCCAGAGTGACTTAGAGTGAACAAACTATAAGGGACAATCCCCCTGGGGTTAACTGGGGATTAAGTGCTCCTGGGATTGAATTCACCCATGGAGGTATTCCATTAGTAAGGTCAGATCACCACTGTGCATTTGTCATGACGTTCAGGGTCAGATAAGCAGAAGCATTCCTCTGATTATATGACTGATCACATACATGTGAGATGTAGATATGAGTGAATTTGTGCAAATGTGTGTTTGAAAGATGTGTGAAGACTTGTGCTTTCCCTGTAGGGTGACCAAGGCCAGAGAGGAGTTATGGGAGAGAGAGGACCCAGGGGAGAGCAGGTAAGCCCACCCACCCACATGGGCCAGATTCAGTCTAATTCTGACCAGTTCTTTGCTTGACTGCCTTTTAGGAAAGGCAAGGCAAGTTTATTTGTATAGTGCATTTTATACACAGAGGCAGTTTGATATGCTTTACAATAATAAAAGCAAAAAAACAGTATGTAAAAGCTAAAATAATATACAGATTAAATAAAAAATCATAGTCATAAAATCATAACAAAAAAGCATAGTGAATAAAGGTAAATTGTTAGCAGAAAGCCTTTTATACACTGTGCATCTCAAACGTTCAAAGTTCACCAGTAACGCACTATTTCCATTGTGTTCCAGGGTGCTCAGGGCCCAAGAGGCATCACTGGTCTTCCTGGTCCAAAGGGTGATCCTGTAAGTCCCCATTGAAACCTCCTTAATGGCTCATTTACTGTTTATCTTTCAGAATGAAAGTGTTTACGGTCAGTGTACGGCTGGTCTGTGCAAGCCAGACCATTAAGACTCGAGAATGGCTATGCAGGCGAAACATTGTCATGTTAAAAGTTGTTCACGTCATATATTCAGAAAGTGTGTAGTCTTACTTTTTACATGACCTGTGCAGTCCAACCCATGTCACTGATCTCCTGTTCTAGGGCTTGCCTGGTCCTGATGGCCGTGAGGGTATTCCTGGTATGCCAGGTTCAAAGGTAGGCATCTGATCAATTCATCATCATGTTAACATGGATGATGATTCCCTGATAATTCCCTGATTTCCTGAATGTGAGGGAAGAGGGCAGTGACATTTGACCTCCATGTGTTTCTCTCCATAGGGAGGCCCTGGCAAACCTGGCTCACCCGGAGAGGTCGGCCTTCAGGGACTTCCTGTAAGTATGACAGGTGTTCTACCCACACGCTGGGTGTTTATAAGACACATGGGTTGTCTGGCTGGTCTGATTCCATACTGTATGTAAAGCGATTGTAATTCTGCAACTGCATCCTATAAATCGACATGGTTTCTGCATACATACATAACTTTTCAGCTTGGCTATAAATCACTATGATACCGCAATGCAATCAAAAGTGACAGCTGGTGACCGGGTAATTTAGAAGCAGACTGTTTTGTTTATACACCCGAAACAGTTCATAAAAACACGGCCCAAAACAATAGCCTCAAGAGAGGGCTTGTGAAAGAAAGGTAGGGAATGTATTTTCCCCCGTCACATAACAGCTACCCCAAGTGCTGTTGTCCTCAAATGACACCGAACGACTTCTCTGAGTTGTCTGAAAAAAAAAAAAAACGCCTTTTTATTCAGCACCCTATGCATTCAGCATTGCAGCAAACTGCAATCCACAGTGACAAACATGATGGGGGAAAAAAACACATGATGCATTACCCTTCATGAGTGGTAGGCGATGGTGGTTTGTGATAGCTGGAGGCTAAAAACTATTTGAAGCCTGTGTTGCTAGGCACTCTATGTCTGGCTGGCACCAGCAGGTGTGATAAACCAACAAACATTTTCTCGCATTTAAAATTAAAATATTCCAGTTTCCTCTAAGTCGTGCACACAGAAGTATTCTTGAATTTTTTATTTTTTTTTACTTTCCTCTGTTTGTCTGTGTGGCAAGCGATGCTGTGAACTTTTAGCCTGCACCCAGGTGTGATAGCTGCCTTCAAAGGCTGGGTTTTTAGACATCGACGGCAAGGCCGGCTTTGATCTCTGCCTTGAGTGAAATGGTAGGATGCTGCTAAGCAGCGCTGTGTACGAGTGGGCAGGAAACTGTTGAGCGCGAGCTGTTTGTTGTTTCCCTTCTCTGCAGGGTTTACCAGGTGCTCCAGGACCCAAGGGGATGGGTGGAGAGAAGGTGAGTGCTGCACTGTAAGATGTTTACCAACTCAAACAGGAATCTAATATGCTGCATCCTACAATGGTATTGGGGGGTGGGCGGACGAAGCGTCACGATTTACTTCTGCAGTGTCATAAAATAAAACTAAAAAAAAAAAGTTCATGAGAAATTGCTTGGTGTATTGAGGGAAATGATATCAAGTTAATGATCTCTCTCTTAGCATTAGTTGTTATTCCACATATAGTTGTATTCGCTTAACATCAGCTCAGGTACAAAACACAGTCAAATACCTTTGCAAACCAAGCTCAGTCTGAACTCTTCATTTAATGCAGCTTTTTTCCCCTGCTTGCTCATTCACCACCCACATTATTGTATAACTAAAGAAAGGAAATTGTTTTTGCCTTTATTGTAGGGCGGTGCAGGAGACTCAGGCCTCCCTGGAACAATGGGCTCCGCAGGCAGAACTGTGAGTCCATAAGCCCCTGCTGTTCATTTGTCACCAATAATAGCACACTCAGGGTGTTCGCACGTCATTACACTGCCATTGTCTTCTTTATAAATATATAATATATATATATATGTATATGTATATTCTAGGGTGAGCGGGGAGAACAAGGAGAAATCGGCTCTGTCGGACCCGTTGGAGAACCAGTATGTTTTACTTTTATCATTTTCCTGGCGTGAAATGTTATCATTTAATTACATTTTAGGAGCCCCCTCTGGCACCTGTTGGTGGAACAGCTGTGCTGATGGAAATATTGCCATTTCTATTCTAGTGGTTTCTTTGTCACAAGGGTTCTCTTTTTCGTCTCTCTCTCTCTCTCTCTCTTTCTCTGTGTCTGTCTTTCTCTTTGTCTCTCTTTCACTCTCTGTCACTCTCTCGCTCTCTCTCTCTGTCTTCCTCTCTTTGTCTGTCTTTCTATTTCTCTGTCAGTGTGTGTTTATGTCTGTGTGTGTGTTGTAAATCTCTGTCTATGTTTGTCACTGTGTGTGTGTGTATATCATTGTGTGTGTGTCTGTGTTTGTCATGCAGGGCGATAGAGGAGAGCAGGGACCTGAAGGACCAGCTGGAAAACCAGGTGCCAGAGTAAGTGACTGCACCCGTGTGTGTGTGTGTGTGTGTGTGCACGTGTGCGTGTGTTCATGTGTTTGTGTGTGTGTGTGTGTGTGTTATGTGTGTGTGTGTGTGTGTGTGTGCACATGTGTGTGTGTGCATGTGTACATGTGTGTGTGTCTGTATCAGACAGATGCTGACAAATTACATAAACACCTTGAAAATGAAGGTGGTAAAAAGATCACACATTAACGCAGCGTCAGGACTAATTAATCTCCTCCCGTCACATTTTCACACTTCCACACTTTCATAATCCTCTGCAGACATGAATACACGGCACACACCCACAGACAAACTCTGCCTGCTTAATGTGTATTCAGAAACAATTAAACGTCAGTATTCTTGTAGTCGTACCTCCTGGATATACCTTAGAGTGCATATATTACCATTCATAATAGTAATCATTACATAATACTCTAATAATATGACACACTTATGATTCCTGGTCTCCTTATGTCTGTCTGCCAAGAAAAAGCTCCATTATTGCAGCATTTTCAGGACTGGTACAGCAACAATTAAAAGAAGAAGTTTTAGTCCCAGAGGTAAAAAGTAGTTGCAGAGAAACTAATAGTTTGGACCTCCTCTCCCACCTCCCACACCTTATCATCAGGAAGGCTCAAACTGAGAAACAGCATGTACCCAAAATGATGGCTGATGAGTATCAGAGGATGACAATCCATTTTGTACATGAAAGCCGTATCCCCAGCTGAGCCACATAATTCAAAAGATAGCGACAAAAAAATGACTGAGGACAAAACACTGAAGGAAACAATGAAATACAACAGGGGGAATTATTATGAAGAGGATAAAAGATAGAGTGCAAGCCAGCGGATGGGAAGGGGGGGGGGGGTGGGTGGTGGGGGGGGGGGGGGGGTAGGCAAGCAGAGTGATACTCTGTTGTAGGTAGGAGTTGAGGCTGGGCAAACAAGAATTCCCCAGAGAATAGGGCCGAATGGGATCCCATGGACAGGGTATTTTCTCAGTAAGGAGAGAGTTTTTCTGTGAGGCTCCTGCTCTCAAAGAGTTCTCTGTTCCTCAGAAATTCCTCACACAGCCAAGCAGAGATCAAAGGGTACACACAGTGGGGAGATGAGATGACACACACACACACACACACAAACGCGGACACTCACACACACACACACACACACACACACACACACACACACACACACACACACACACACACACACACACACACACACACACACAAACGCGGACACACACACCCACCACACAAACACACACACACTCACAAATGTGGACACACACACACACACTCACAAACGCGGACACACACACACCACACAAACACACACACACACACACACACACACACACAAACTTTAATAATAAAATAAAAAAGAAAGGAACTAAGATGAAGTGAAGAAAGACTGAAAGATGCCAGAAAAAAAGAACAAACAAAACATAAACAGTGGCTGTGGATTAGAATTTCATGAAGGTGTACACTGTGGATTCTTTCGAGAAGAGGTGTTTGGCCAGCTTACTAGAATTTCCTGTCATTACGTATTTGAGATATCAATTTTCTTCCTATTGAATTTTAGGGGCCCAAAGGTGACCTTGGCTTACCCGGACTTCCTGGACCCCCAGGCCTCCCCGGAGTCAAGGGTGACAGAGTAAGATAAAACTAGCTTCTTTACCACACTCCCAATGTAGCTCTCTGCCAGACTTTCATAAATACCTTGATATAACAATGTATTAAAAATGTAGTAATAAACATGTACTTATACAGCTACACAGTGCTTTGAACTCTGTAGTTCTTATAGATGATCTTTTTTTGATCATCGTATATAATAATTTTATATATATATATATTTTATATATATATATAATATAATATAATAAGATTAAAATCACATAATAATTCAGTTAGTAAATGGTTTTATCCCATGTGAATTACAAGTCAGGGTATGATACTAGCACATATCTAACTCTAGTGTCATGGCAACCATGTTGTAATTATACCATCTTCTGTCATCATGCCTATAACTATCCACTTATTTTGTGTTGTCCCTTTCTTGCAGTGGAGTTGTGTAATGTTTATTAACTATAATAATAACTGTGAGTGTGCTTCTGAAAACTTCTAGGGTGAGTCCGGTGAGCCTGGACCTAAGGGAGAGCAGGTATGATGTTATATAATTTATTATTTATATTTATTATTTAGCCATACTGTTTCTGTCCTGTTTGCTGGGTGCTTCAACACATAGAGAAAAGCAAAGATTCAAGCCTATCATCACATACAAGCTTCTCCCATTGTGTTTGTATGCATTAGCCACACTAGAGATGTGTGCCTTAAATGTGCCATATTAATCCATCAATGTTAGTCTTCTGTGCACTGACCCTTTTCACAAATTGCACTTCCAGGGCCAACAAGGCGCAGAGGGAAACCCTGGAGACAAAGGAGATGTTGTACGTAGCTTTTGCTCATTTGTATGCATTTGAAAAAAACTGGAGATGTTTCTTTTAAATATACCATACTAATCCACCAATGCTAGTCTTTTTCGAGAAGATTCCAATGGCTGCCTGCCTCTAAATTGGTGTTTTGGCTTTAATCACAGGGACAACCAGGAGAGCCAGGAGCTAAAGGAACGGTGAGTTTTGGATTCAAACTCGATACACTCGATACATGCAGAAGTTCATTTCCTTTCTCACTGCCTTCTCTTTGTGTTTGTTTTGTTAGTTTGTTTGTTGATTTATCATGGATCCATTTTATTTATTTTTTCTTTTGTGATTTCTAACACTGACGTGGCTTATGTCTGTGCTTACCTAAATCACTAGCACCTTAATGCACTACTGCACTTTTCTCTGCTGCTTGTATTCCATACTCCATCACAAGCACTATGGGGCAGCAGTGGCCCAGTGGTTAGGGACTTGGTCTTGGGCTCAGAGGGTTGCAGGTTTGAATCCTGTACCAGTAGGAAGGATGTGGGTGGGTGGGCGAGTAAATAATGATTGCTCTTCAGCACCCTTATCTATGTCTGAAGTGCCCCTGAGCAAGGCATCTAACCCCACATTGATCCAGGGACTGTACCCTGTACCTAAAATAACTGTAAGGTATTTCGGATAAGAGCGTCAGCTAAGTGTGATGTAAAAAGCACTAGCTATCAGAGCTCTGTTACAGGTCATGCCCTGTGTAGTGTATTTGTTTGTTTCTTTTGCAGCCTTTTAAGGATATGTGTCTTAGTGTGTGTGTGTGTGTGTGTGTGTGTGTGTGTGTGTGTAGATCTTCAGTGTATGTGTATGCACTGTGCCAGTGTTCTTGGTGAAAAGTTGTTTCGTTTCCTCCAGGCCTAAGTTTATAAAAATGCACAAGAAGCTAAGTCAAGTGAAATCAAGTCATTGTTTATTTTTATAGCACATGTAAAAACGATAGGAGTGGACCCAAAGTGCTTCACAAGATAAGCAATGCGTAGAAATTTACATCTAGCTATGTTAAAATGAGACAACAGAATTAAACATTAAAAAATGAGAAAATGAAAAGTAGAGATAAAACGTAATGTGAATGTTGATTTCCTGCTGTCCCATGTCTCATGACAGGTTGGAAACCCAGGAGAGCCCGGCAACAGGGGGGGCGAGGGCACCCGCGGGCAGCAGGGCATCCAGGGGCCTGCTGGGTCACCGGGACCGCGTGGCATGCAGGGCGACAGGGGCGCGACAGGACCCCGTGGCTCCCAGGGGCCAGCGGTGAGTGACACAAGTGACACACAAACACCATCAAGGCACATTTGTCACTCCATCAGCTCACCGCAAAAGATAAAATGGCCAGACTCACCAGGCAGACGTTTTATTTCGTTAAGCATGTTTAGCCTGGTGTATGGTGCAAAGCACCTGAAAATAAAAGCAAACCACATTTACAGTAAGTATTATAGTACAGTATAGTTTAGGCTTTTCTGTACATCATGTTTATGGTTTTAGTAATGCACAACACATTCCCAAACCCAGACAGATGTACATTTATGCCCTTTGTGACACTGCCACTATAAGCTGTAGCCTGCGTGATGTGATTTACAGACAGTGAAAATATGACGTGCTGGAAGAGCACACATTTCATGAACAGGTCAGACTGGATGTTGTGATAAAGATGCCATTTGTATTTTTCTAATGATGTGACACACCGTTGTCTCTGCTTACAGGGCAAAGAGCCAAGTGATCAACAAATCCGACAAGTTTGCATGAGGGTCATGCAGGGTAAGGCTCAGATCTGCGTGAAAAACAATGCAGGGCATTTTTCCTTAATGATTCCCCTCGTTTGATGTCCCCCCCCCCCCCCCAGTACCTTGCAGCTCACACTCATTTAAGCGCAGGCAACCACATCATTAGCACGTCCACCAGTGGATTAAGGACTGTCGGCGGCCAATCAGGGGAGAGGGATGAGAGAGGGGACTTACGTCTTGCTTTTGTTTATTTGAAGGATGAAAGGACCGACCAGATTCCCAGTTTGATCTTCCAAAAAAAAAAAAAAAAAAAACACTTTTTGAGAAATGTGCTGATGGAGATGCGTCCTCAGTGCTGGCTTGGCACTCCCTATGCCTCTCCTCTGCGCTTCCCTTCCTTTCCACTCACACTCATAACTTTTTCATGGTCGCTCTACTGAAAAATTAATTTGGCCTTCAGCAGAAAGTTGGACTTTTTTTTTTGGCTGTGAGCAAAAAGTTTTGAGCCTCCTTAGAAAAAAAAGAAAAAGAATTCTACCAAATGCAGCCAAGCATGAATTCATGACTTGAATTTTCATTGGGAGACTAAGAAGTGAACTTGACTGACGGGCAGTATACTGCAGTGTACTGTCGAAAAAACCAGGGCTAGTATTGAGTTCGCTAGACCATGAATAACTTCATTTTAGTGTAATTATATGATGAATAATGGCTTGATGATGAGGATTTTCTGCTTTAAGGCAGGGAACCAGTGGTAAAATACCAACTGAGGAGAGAGAATTTATCATAGCTTACTGCAGCTACACCAGACAAGCACATCTATGTGTTTGGGTGACATTTTTCATGCATGTCATACCTTATAAAATGTTGATATTGAGGTGGTGTGAAAGCAAAGGCAGATTACTGTTTAATGGTAATTTTAAAGGTGGTGTAAAAAACCATGGTAGATTACTGTTTAAGATACAGCCACAGGAGACAGCATGGGTAAGTGCCATAGCATTTAGTTCGAGCTCCATCCTATAAAATTGATAGGTGTACTAAAAATAGAGGCATAAAATTGCAGTCAGCACAGAGAAGAAATTACAAGATTTTCTTTAGAGGAATGGTGAGAAGAGTGGTCAGTTCAATAGATGTTTGAGGAGATGGGTGTTCCAGTGAATTTTGAAAAACAGAGAGGGATTGAAAACATCAAAGGGGAAGTATGGATTTTATTCCATGTTCTCTATCCGAATTGCTTTTCTTTGTGTCTGTGATCTCTTTTCTGTGATATATGAATGAGTGATAAAGCAGCAGTACCACTGAAACCAACCATACACTGTAAAACCGGATTGTCAATACAACTCAAAACTTTTGATGTAACTGATTACGTCAATAGTTTTGAGTACATTAACTAAAAAGTGAACTTTAAAAGTTTAAGTAGAAAATTCATGTACTTAAACTTTTAAATTAACTTTAATTAAAATATATAGTTAATGTACTCAAATCTATTGACGTAATCAGTTACATCAAAAGTTTTGAGTTGTATTAACTTATCTGGGTTTACAGTGTATGTAAGGGATAATGGCCAGCGAGGTGACCAGTTCTGTGGAAACAGTGGTGAGGAGGAGACACAGAACTGGTCCCCTCTAAGGCTGTTATCTTACTTATCTTCCGTTTGCATTTAGAAGAAAAAAATAATCCACGAGTCCCTTCATATATACGATAAACATGCATGAACTGCCAAAATGACTGGTTAATTTGCTGCTTTATAGCATCCATTAGGAAAAAGTAGAGTGTGGAATAGACATAGTTATTGCAGCGTAGAAATCAGTCATTCTTTCATTTAACTTAGTAATTTGGTTACTAGAGTTGTTACGGTTACCAATCATAAGGACCAGTAGTTCAACTTTTCTTTTGAAACCTACTGCAAAGGTAGCCTCTTCCTAGAAAGTTAATGCCCACCTCATCAGCTAATCATAAAAGAGAATTTCATTATGAAGGGAGATAACTGAAGGTAATTAGTGTCTGAGCTTTGATGCCTCCTTAAATAATTAAATGTACATACTTTCTTTTACATCAGCATAACTTTATTGCTGAGCGTCAGAAAAAATAACTTGATACAACTCCTTGATGCTGTGACTTAAAACTGTGTGATGTGAAGTTGCTTCCAGATGATGGGGTTTTGGTCTGAAACACGTTTCTCCAACTGCCACTTCACATCAACAAGGCACCTTTTTACTTACATGAGTATATGACAACTTCATGTTTTGTTCATGCAAGCACATGGTCATTACATCAGTTTCAGTTTGATTTATTCAAACTCAAAGAATCATTGACTTAGCCCTCATTTACAACAATGTTGAGTAAATAAACATATAAGAAAATACATAAAATATCATAAAAGCTTTCAGTTAAAATAGGTATGTGAGTGTGCCAAATACAATTACATGCAATTACACTGTTTCCACAACACATACTGAGGCCCATAATTGCCTTTCCAACCTACAGAGCAGTTGGCACAGCTGGCAGCCAGTCTGAGAAGGCCGGAGTCAGGTGCAGCAGGCCTTCCTGGTCGTCCAGGACTCCCAGGGCCTCCCGGTCCACCAGGAGACAGTGGCTTCCCTGGACAGGCAGGAACTAGAGGCCTCCCAGGCTTGAAAGGACCTCCAGGAGGTCCAGGACGCAAAGGATCGAAAGGTTTGACTCTTGGACCACATGGGATCTCTTCTCAAGAATCTTTTAAATCTATTTAGCTTATATCTCAACTCATGAAGATGTAATTTGTTTGACTAATCAGCAACATGGGATCTGTCATTAACATAATTTCTGTGTCACAGTATGTATTACAAAGAAAGATCATTAACTTGACTTTTGGAATGCTACAGCATGATTAAAGGGTTGAGAAAGTAGATAACAGGATTGAGTAGAGAATATAAACATCTAATCATCTATGTCTGTTGCGAACTACCAATTATGCAACCACTACACCACTTTAATGCAAGACACTGACACTGGCCTTAAAAGCAAAGCAGTGCTTTGAAGAGATTGGCTGCTCTTTAACCCTTTTGTGTCCTGCTCAGGTGAGCTGGGAGACAGGGGTGACAGAGGACCCACCGCGCGAGGACCCAAAGGCATGCCAGGACCTCCTGGTCTTCCAGGTAAGCACTCATGTGGACTAGCGTCATCATATGAACATAAGGTGGACAAACAGACATGTTATGGTCTTTCTGTTACTATCATGAAGCTTAAAGCACTTGCAGGACTGTGTCAGTCACATACTGTAGTGAGTTTGACATGGGTTGTTCATTTGTCACATCAGTTAACCTTTTGATGTGCCTCTGTGAACACTTTACTGACATTTTCCTGATGTCTCTGACTGATGATGAGATGGCGAAGACTTTACGTGGTGTGACAGTTTCAGGCCAATTTTCTTGATGAATAAAATGCCTTCAAGCACTCTCCAGGGAGGCCACTTTCTGCCTACCATTTAGTTGAGCACAGGCTTATTCAGCTTGACTTTGCTAGAGTATTTCAGCAGAGCAATACAATTGCATTGGCCTCAGGAAGGGAATTATAATGTTTTGAGAAGAGTGGCGTAGTACTGCATAAATAAAGAAAATCAGAGCCATAAGTGGAACGGATAGCGTGCGGTGCCGCATATAATTTGTGGTTATTGCCATCAGTCATTGTGGAAGGTTTGTGTACGTGGGAGTGTGACTGGGGGGGTGGATTATATAGACATTATCCCAGTGGTGGTGTGTGTTCCCCACACCTGGCTCAAATGTGAAGACTCAGGTGTGTATTATGGTAAGGCCAGGTGGGGGGGTGGTTGAGAAACTGCCATGAATTATTTATCCAACCCTCCCCCCATCATGGCACACCATGTGGCCAGCCTGCCTTCCTCTCTGGTTAATGACCAGTAGGGGCACTGTGGCAGCAGGCAGCAATGGTGGCGGAAGGCAGGTACAATAATGGGATGTCACTGACGGTCCCCACTATTTCTAGAGCGGTCGCCCATGGAGAAGCTATTTTTTATGTGCTGATCAAGCGCCTCCTTTCCTCTTTTCTTTTCTCCACCATGATGGCATGATACAATTATTTAAGAATTTTAAAGCCTTTTAATGTTGACATAAGGGGGTGTCTGTCATCCAAATAATATCAGGAGTCAATATCATTTAGTGTCAAACAGGTCTGTTTTAAGCAACCTGTCAGCCTGTTTGTGTGTGTGTGTGTGTGTGTGTATGTGTTATGTGTGTGTGCGTGTGTGTGTGTGTGTGTGTGTGTGAAAGGGATACAGAGAGAGACAGAGACAGAGAGAAAGAGAAAAGCGGGTGTGGAAGGATTGGGTAAAAGTGTGCCTCTCACATGTCTTGCTCTTCCATTTCAGGTGAGCCAGGTAAGCCTGGCTACGGCAGGGACGGACGTGATGGCGCCAGGGGCCCACCTGGTCTTCCAGGCCAGCTTGGTGTCCCTGGACCTCCTGGTGCCGCCGGCCCTAACGGCTACTGCGACCCTTCTGCCTGTAATCTCCCAGCCCAGTCTGCAGTTCTGGATACCAACATGAAGGGACCAAATGGTAACTGAGGCTGCAGGGGGTTGCCAGCAGCCAGGGCGGAAATGAGGAAGACAGGAGACAAAATGGAGGACTCTCCATGGAAGCACACAACATTCTCACCAAGTGTGTTTGAAAAGCCACAAAAGAAAAAGAGAGAGAGAATGATACTGCGGACCTGTTTGAGTCAATAAATACACCCATATGAGAATGTTCTGTGCTTGTCAGGGTGTGGAAACATCACGGCGAGAGAGCTCCATTTAAGTGAAGACATCATCAGCGATCTGTTGTTCAAATTCAAGATTTGAAATGTGGTCATTGTTGTGTTGTTTTGTGTTGACACTTGACATCTTGGTTTTTTTTGTTTGTTTTGTTTTTTTGTTGTTTTTTTTTGGTTGTATTTTTCCAGTTTTAAAAGTAGGTGTTCACAAGATGTTTTCAAACCGCCCACTGTATTTGTTGTCAGCTGTCTTGCTTTAACCATAATGCATTTGGAAGCACACAAAATGTTTTCCTGGACCATTTTAAACATCTCTACCCTTGGCTTCATCCCATTAACCCTACTGCTTACCTTATAAACCTTCACCATTCCCCAGTGGATAAGGAAGCAGGGCCCAGAATCAAACCATAATGCCATCTCAATTCTGTACCGTTCTGTACCATACCGATCAAAAGATAAACCTGCTGAAAATGCTTGTGGTGTTATGAGTTTGTGAAGAAATTGTCACCAGAAGGACATGACTTTTATTTCATTTTCTAATAAACTAAGGGAGAGTGGACTTTAAATGGAACCATGCCACTTTGGCCTTCAGTGTTTGTTGTACAGTGAAAATCTGTGTAAATTGTTATGGATTAGAAATGGTTCAATGTTTTGGTCTTTTGAGAGGCGGTGGAAGATGTTGCTTCTATTGTGCCTGGAGTTGGGAGTGGGAAGTCAAACGTTTCCCCTTGTGGAGCTCAAAGTGGGGGGTAATGCCAACGTGCCAAAACCCAGCCGATGCACAGTTTTTCTATTTATTATACATAGGTGTTATGTAAGGATGACTGAAGTTTGTACAGATATCACAGAGATACAAGTGTTTTATATGAATTGTTCGATTCCAAATAAAGCTAGGTCTCAGCCTGTTCTTAAAGTTTTCTTTACAATTCGTATGTGAATTCACTAAAATTAAATATACAGTACATATATGTTCTTTTTGGAACACATCTTCCACAGTTTAGAATTTTAAATATTGGACACTAAAAATCAGTGGCAACAAAATGGCACACAGGGCCCTGGGGCAGAGATGGGTCATGGAGTGTGCCTTTGCCTTTTCATGTTTACAATACACCAAATACCCAGAAGTATGTCTACAATCAAGAATCACTATGTTTTACATTAAACACATAATTATGGTAATTACGAGTGGTTACGTTTAATTATGATAATTAATACATGGTAATTATGAGTGTGGATAGAATGCTACATGACTGAGCGAACAGGCAGTAGTTTTACAGGACTGAACATTAAGGCAGCTCCAGTTAGTTCAGAAAATCTCTTAAAACACACACAAACTGAACAAACAAATAAAACAGACAACAAATGTGCAAACAGGGAAACGTGCAAACAGTGCATTTTACACAGACAGTCACACAGTTACATAATGACGGAGACTTTGTTGTTCTTTAGTTGAAGGTTGGGAATTGTGGGTAGGCCAAACTTCTCCCTCAGCACGTCCTGGACCTCAGCATCCGTGATGCGGCGCATCTCTATCAGGTCAAACTTCTCCTGGTAGGCAAACGTGACCTCGAGGTACACCCAGCCAATCAGAGCCCTGTATCCAGTAGGCGTGGCCAGTGAGCAGATTGATTTATTGGTGTAGAGGGACTTGGGGGAGGTTGTCAGGAAGTTGGCTGCGTCGTGGAAGTCCTCGAGCTGCCTGGGCTGCACCGTGAAGCAGAAGACTTTATTAACGGGGGTGCGGACCACCAGGCTGGACTTGGCAAAGGCCTCATCGGGGACCATCGGCGTGCGTGCAGTCCTTTCCAGCACCCACGTGTCACCGTCTTCCTTCAGGCAGAACGTTCCACCAGGCTGAGGCTGCTCCTTCCCCGAGACCAACTCCAGGGGCTCCCAGATCTGATCGGCCAGGCCGAAGCTGGTGTCAGCAATGTAGGAGCCCCCTGCTACCTCAACCCGGATGATGAGGTGGCCCTCCAACTCGCTGAAAACCTGGAGGCAGAAGTTGTAGACGCGGGCACCCAAGATGGTGCATGTGTATCCCATCTGCTCCAGCACCCAGGCGAAGAGCACATTGCTCTCGTAGCAACAGCCCCCGCGCCGCTGATGCACCAGTTTGCTGAAGATGTGTGGCAGCTCCTTGCTGACCTGCTCCTGGCTGTGTGCACACAGGTTCTCAAAGGGGATGCTCATCACGTGCAGCTGGTGCACCAGCCGTAGGGTGGGCAGGTCGGGCCCCTCGAATGGACCACTGAAGCCGATCCTTTGGAAGTACTCCTGCAGATCCATTACACACCTACGCAGGACACACACACACACTCTACACATATGCAAACTAAAATCTGAAATGTGTCTTTTGAAACAATGTTAAAGGGACTTCTAGCCAGCTCTAAGCAGTAGATGTTACCTACCTGTGTGAAGAAATTTAAGGAAAAAAGGAATAGCCAAACAAACAGATCAAGAGCGATAAAGAGAAAGCGGTAGCGAGACACAGAAAGAGAGAGAGACAGACAGACAGAAGAAGAGAGAGGGGGGAGAGAGGCAGAGGGACAGAGACACACACAGACACCCACTGAGACAAATGGGTCAACTGCAATCATAGAAATTCAGAATGTTGAAGAACTGTGACATCATCAGCGTTTGTCATAGAGTATAGCTGGGTGGCCTATGCTGGTCCCTTCACCCAACCAACACCTACAGTACACGTATTCTCTCCCTGCACCTACCAAGTAATTGCCTATGTCACCTGATCTTGATTGTCCTCCTCCACTGTAAGTCACTTTGGATAAGAGGTCTAGAGAGGATAGAGAGAGAGAGAGAAAGAGACACACAGAGGAGGAAGAAATAGAGGGAGAGACACACACACATACAACTACTGAGGCAGCTACCCACTGCCTTTATATAAAATTTGAATTAAAAATGTTGAGGAATTGTGACAAGCAACTTTTACCATAGAGTGTAGCCAAAGTGAGAGCTTTTAGCTAGACCTCCCTGTTTAGCTAGGAACAGGCATAGGTAGTTTGGGGTAACCAAAGGTAGTTGCGGTGCTTAGTCGTAACATTGTTGGGGAGACAGACTTTAATCTGAAATGGTTAAGGTTAATTCAGATTTAATCAAACATCTCTGTTGTCTGTCAAACATTTTTACTATATTGGCCTTTCATATAAGTGGATTAAATCAACAGAGGAATGTAACAGAATTTTCTGTCTGAAATAGGCATACTGTTATCTTTTTAAGTCCCCTGTTCCTGTCGCACAGGGCTTACAAAGAGATATGCAACCTGTTTAGTGGTACAAAAATGGTATCTACTTACGACTGTTTCTCACTGCCTGGTACCAGCTTAACTCATCTCAACTTAACTCACGTTTTTCTCTTTTTAGTTGGAAGAAATTGGTATATCATACCTGGTACCTGATACCTGATACCTGATAGTATTTTTGGCTTATTAATATTTAGGCTTTCTAGCTGCCTGATCAGTCTTGCCTCTATTGTGCAATATCTGTGAACATAATTTAGATTTTTTCCCCTATGTTTTGGTTACAGGCATTGTACACTCTAATAGTAAGATATACTGTAGAATTAAATGTGCTAATGTTAACCTTTATGATCTGCAAGGGGGATGCCATGCCTACTACTGGAACTGAGATCTGCAGGAAGGATGTCATGCCTACCACTCTCACTAAGGTCTTTAAGGAGGTTTGCATCTCTACTACTCATACTAAGATCTGCAAGGAGGATGCCATGCCTACTTCCATGCCTACTACTGGCTGTAAGTCAATCATTTGCATCTTCCAACACAGGCATTACTGTAAGAGGCCAAAGTAAGTAGAATACTTAGTATTCTAGAATTCTAGACTTAGAGAATCTCATTTTTTATAACAATTCTTCTGCCTGCTCGGGAGAAACAAATTATAATGTAAACATAATTAACATAATAATAATTAAAGGTTAAAAGAAATAAAGTGCTCTTTTGGTTAGTTGAAATCACAAGTGGTTTATTTCATCAGCATCGTCTACTAGCCACGAAGACAGTGACATGCATGTTTACATGTGAGAATTTCTGTCTTATTAGAGTAAGGTTAGAGTGGAGTTTGACAAGTAGAATGAATATAAGTAGAATAAATATAAAACAAAGACTCTGGGAGATACTATGTTTTAATCCGATGCATACTTGTACATTCAAATTATTCATTTTACACGCTGAATTAGATTTTAAGTACAAATCAACCCACAAAAGGCAAAATATAGTAGGGACTGTTTGAAATAAGACATTTTAGGACTGTTTTTTCCACAAACATTCAAAAACCTCTGTTAGGCTATTTGTTAGAAGTGTTAACCATACTATGCTTCATCCTTATAAAAATGTAAATCACACACATTGTTTATATCTCATAAACATTTGTTTAAGATATAATCTGAAGCAGTGGCGAATTCATCATCAATCACAAACAACCTCAAATTATTTCTGGTGGAGCATGTAAGCTCTTCTTTATGACTGATTTCTGGCCACAGATCGAGATATTTAGCCAACATATTTAGCCCCCTCTCAGTTATAGCTCTATGATTTGCACAGTGGAACTGAAAACTACCCTGTGCACTTGTCAATTCATCTTAAATGTCCACAGGTTACACATTTGTCATCAGAACACAATGATTTCACCTGTGTCAACAGTGCCTGCTCGAGAGCAGACGTCCTCCTTTTTGTAAGACGCTTTGGATAAAAGCGTCTGCTAAGTGTAATGTAATGTAAAGTTGTCTAGTGTTGAAATCACAGTGTCGACTAAGCTCAAGGAAAGCGAGGTTGGGAAACTCAGCTTATCATCATCAACTGACCTCACAGTAGTCTGAATATTTCTGCCTATATCTGGTAATGTTGATGGGGCTTTTCTACGTTTCAAACTTCAGATGAGCATAGGCAACATTGTACAGTATTCTCACAAGACCACACAAATACAAATAAAGAAAAAAAAGAACAAAAAATGTTAAAAATGGCCTCGGCCAATGTTGTTGACAAAACGAAGAAAAATATAATTAGTCACTGCAAATGAACATGAGAGAAAAGCAGACATCTGAAGGCCTCATGGTCATGGGCAATGTCTGCTTTGCTGAACGCAGGAGTTGCATTCAGTTAAAGGCTACATGCAGTGGATATAATATGCGGTTTAAATAAAGTGACCCTAAAGAAACCTCTCCTGCATAGAACAGAAAAAGGAGGAAGAAAGGAAAGACAAAAGGCAAGGATGTGCCTTGTTATAGCAAACGTTCTGATAAATAAGGAATAACACAAAATAAGGAATAAGAAAAAGACGAAAAGAAAAACAGAATGGTACAGTGCCTTGATGGAGATCACAATCAAAGTATTCAAAGATAAATCCTGTGGTTCAGTCATTCATATTTATAGATTCATACACATAACACATATATCAAACAGTGTATCAGCTAACCAATGTTACCTTGTGTTACATTAACAGCTTACAAATAAAGTGTGAAATGAAAAAGAGGTTCAATGAATGGTTCAAACATAGACGAGACTTTCACAAGTTGCATGCAATGTGTACTGTGTCGCAAAGGGCTTACCTATGGTTAAAGATTTGTGTATAAATGTTATTCAGATTCTTAAATGGCCATTGAGTCGAAGACTGTATACCATCTCTGGTTGAAATCTCATCAGAAATTACAAGTTATTTTAGCAGTTTACATATACTTGCTCAGGGTATTAAACATAAAATAAATAAAAAATGGCCACCACTGCTATGTTAATTTCCAACTTACCCAGAGTTAAAAGTATAATTTTGTTACTATTAAACTTGTATTGTGTTATGTGCCCATGTTGCTTTAGGAATGCTTGCATTGATTGATACACACGGCACATGTTTAAGGTCTGGACATGCATATGTTTTACAGATGATGATATTTCTTTGAAAAAAAAAAAGGAATTCAAACAGCACAAATGCAACAGGAGTTAGAACAGAATCAACAATTCACAATTCAGTGAAATCCTCAATGGTAGAAAACCCCAAATAACTGGAACTAGCAAAACATAACCTAGAAATGTCAGATGTATAAATGGCATTTATGTCAGATGTATTATCTAAACACAAATGTATGAAATGAAATGCATGACCAGCATTTTTGGTTTATTCTGTATGAGAGGAAACTTCACTAAAACACGTATGCAGCTTAGAGGGCTTGAGTAAATAAGCTATTGCAAAACATTTAAGCTCACAATACAATATGCAACACAGGTAAAAAAAATAATAACGATAATAATAATGCATATTGTTTTCGGGCAGAAAATATATAAATGGGTTTTGGGTATACTAGCATAGCACAGCAAGTATTTAAAGAGGTACGAAACCACAGACAGCATCAGTGGAACAGTGGAGAACCATGATAAGCTATGAGTAATGCATATATCGCTCACTCTCAAACCAACGCCCTCGTAGGACAATTCAAAAGGACTAATTGGACTCCGCCGACTGCAGTCTTCCCTGCGAAACTAATGAGGTAACTTCATGTGGGAGCAGGAGCTGTATTGATATTAATGACACTTCCACACTGCTGCTTCCGAGTGTCACTTTGAGCCTCTGCAGTAAAGTCACTGGGACATCAGCCCAGCTGTTCTCATTTTCACTGTGGCATACGGTGAACACAGCTTATGGCTTTGGTGTGCTACATAGGTTCAACCAGAGGTTTTACTTTACGTTATGTTTACATTATTACATTACAAAATGGGAACGATAAGGGTGGTATAGAGAGACCTATTAACAATCTGTGTTCAGTAGTTGAGGTAAAACAATAAATAGGGAGTAAATCATCTCAACTTATGTAGAACACAGTTTCCCCCTCCTACATTAAGCTTAAACGATTTCAACATAAAATATCTGAAAACTTCAACAGGTTGCGGCTGTTAGCGTCGTAGATTCCCTCTTCTCAATGTGCGTATCAACCACTGGGTGGCACAGCAGAGCTCATGAGAGTGGGCTGAGGTTTAATCGCATGCGGTGCCCTTTGGTCACATGGTGCGGTTAAAAAAAGTAGGAAAAAAACAGCCTCAGTGAATGTCGTCTGAAGCTAAAAAGAACAAATTAATAGCACCAGAATGGCGTAGCTATCACTTGGACAAATGGAAAAATAGATAAAGTCACAAGATGGCCACATGCGTCATTCGACCGCACATCTTATGTAAGCTCACAGCATCAACATTGCTGCTATCTGAAGAGTTGCGCGTAGCAGAAGAAAATCAAACCATCTTGCAGACAGTCTTGAGTTTGATGCTGATCTTCACTTAATCTAAACAACTCTACTCTCAGCCACCAAAGCAGAGGCAACCCAGTGTTGAGAACCTAACAACAAAGTGGTCAGCTAATGCCTGACCTGATGTACCATAATCTCAGCAATGGATTCAGTGATAAGGAATAAATGGATAAAAACATAATCTAGCTTTCAGACCCCGGTGGCAGACTTACACCCCTGTCATACTCACTGTGAGTATAAAATGACAACAATAAAAATCTATGTTTGAGTGGAAAAAAAGAAAGTGGGAAGCCATGAAAATGTGCCAGTTCCACAAAGAAAGAAAGAAATGAAAAAGCCTTGGCACTTCATGAAAAATGCACTAAAAAGGAGATATTGAAAATCACAGAATGGCAGCACGCCCACATTACCTTTGATACTTTAATCAGGACAGAGTACAGGGGAAAAAACACAAGCATCTCTGTGAAGATGAAGGCCCTTACTCCCACACACACACACGAGTGCGTCAACCACCACATACTCAACTGAAAAAGACTATGGCGTGGAAAGATCCTCACTTAGAGCCTGTATGGGCTAATACCTCTACAGTCTTGTCAGTGCAACCTGATTTAGCCATGTGATAATCCCAATGGACTGACAAAATAGCATTGAATGGAGTAAGCATAATATTGTACTAGCAACTGACATAACCAAATAATGCATGAAGACATGGTGAGAATTCCTGGTTTAAGACAAACTGAATGGTAACAAGATGTACAGTACAAAACTGTGCAAGCCATAATTAGTAAAGAATTTTTCAACCAGTTTCAGTCTTTAAAAATATTAACATATTTATAAATATGTTTTAAGAAAACAAAGCCCATGACAATACAATAATAAAATTCAAGTACAACAAAGAAAAATATCCTTCAAACTCAAAAACAGAACACACAAACAATAAGAGAATTATAAATATCCTGAATTATGTATACATAATTTGATGACACAAACTGGCGGATTCTGCCTTTGGAAAACAAAGGGAAAGAAAAACAAAGATCAAAATATACATATAGCACCGATGTAGTGTGAAATATGTACAGTGTGAAGGGAACTGAAGTGACACATTCCCTTGTAAACAATAAAAGTGTTTTTTTGCCTCAGGAAAGTGGCATCAGAACACCTGTGACAGTATCTACCACTGCTGAGTGACAATCAACTCTCCTTGATATTTATACTCCTGCACATCTAAAACTGCCAGTTTTGCACTTCTCTCTCTTTCAGACTTCCTGCTGTTAATTACAACCACCTGAGTGTATTACCACGGTCAGAAATCTGCAGAAAGAAAAAATGAAACAAAACAAAACAAAACAAAAAAAGAAAAGAAAAGAAAAAAAAAGAGAAATACAAACATTACAAAAAATCGTCAGTGGAAATGTACCCGGTGCAGCTGGGAGTGTGAGAGGCCCAAACACCAATCTCCAGCACAGTGACACACTGTTATGCCTGTGACACACAGTTATGCTTGTGACACACTGCTATGCTTCCTTGACGGCTGCTCAGAATAAGCATCATGTCTGACAAGCTTAACTCCCACTCAGCAAACCGCTATCTCCCTCACATGCCACTCGCTGTCCTTGCCCTCCTCCCTCTCCCTCTCTCCCTCTCTCCCTCTCTCGCTCTCTGTCCCTCTCGCCTGCCTCATGCCTTCAGTGCTTTCCTTTTTTTGCCTCAAGGGCAGAAGGGCAGCTCAGGCATCGAGGCGGCAAGGTTCCACCCCCCCCTCTGCTTTTTTACCCCCCCCCTTCCTAAATCAATAAAATACCTCAGATCAATTCTGTCCAACCGGAGATTTAAACTTTAAACTTGTGGGCATGTGGGGAGTCACCACTGCTATGTCCTCATTCAATGTGATTAACCCACAGATACAAAGCAGGCTCAATTTTGTCTGGGTGATGGCTGCAGTACAGTTTTGCCTGGCCTGCCACTTATGTGCATAGCTTTAGTCTTATGTCCACCTGAGGGATAGCTACTGTCCTAAAACATTCAGACCACACCGATACTGACATGAAACCAGCCTTCACAGCTATGTGTAATGTTAAATCTGTCCTTCACTTTCAATAACTGCTAGTCCATTACTGTATGACACTGAGAATATATAATTAAAAGGTGCGGCAGACTAAAGCTGTTCCTGTTTGCTTTTCAGGGCATTGACATAAAGTACATAAACTCATGTGGAATGCTTTGGGTCACAAAAAAGGGTAGAGACAAGTGGTACCTTATAAATGGCATCTCAACATAAAGGTAATCATAACTGATAAACACAAACAAACACCAACAGGATACAGCTTCTACGAAATGTTACATATTGTGTCAAAATAATTTTGTTTGATTTTGGCAAACGCATAGATAGACATTTCTTTTCTGTTTGTCCTATGCTACTTGGCTTATTCACACCTCATGCAAAGAAAATAAAATGCATACCAAGAAGGTTTGGTAAGGTGGAGAACTTGAGAACATTGCCCAGATCGCCCTGTGCAGGTCTGAATAGACAGCACGGACTAAGAGGCAGTCAGAGGTTCAGAGAGGTTTGCATGTGAGAACGTAAAAAGGGTTACCATGTTTTGGCTTGACTCGTGCACTAAGCCAGCTGGAGTGAACCCCCCCCCCATCCTGCCCCCAAGCCCACCCCCCCCTCCCAAGACACCGCCATGGTTCAAGCAGCCCACAGCTATGCCATTTCCTGACTCAAAATCCCAAAGTGCACTTCTTCTTCTCGCGGTGGGACCCCAGGAGGGCCACTGTCTGCTGGCAGGAGAGGCTAGCCGTGTCGCCGGGAATGGGAGTGGGGTGTCTGGCAGTCGCTTGGGTCACATCGGCCAGGCGGGCCCTCAGAGCCCTGCGGTCCAGGAGGCCCCTGGAAGCCTTGTCCAGGTGAACCTGTAGGGAGGAAAGGGTGGCACACAGAGATTGGTGTGTGTGTGAGGCCAACAGCAAATGAAACATGATGGCAGCCGGATGGCTCCCACAGACAAGATGAACTGATGGATGAGCTAATGCCGTGTCAGTGCACCATCACATCAGATCCATTTTAACTTGCTTATGAGCATCGTACGGTTCGAGGTTGAGTCAGAATATTAATGGATATGAACAAAGGACTTCAGGGACACACACACACCCACACCCCACACCCCACCACCCCACCCCCAAACACACACACAAACACACACACACGTTTGCCCTCACACACAGAGGAGAGCGAGGACTTTTCTAAGAATAATATTGGTAAAGAGGTGAGAATAGGTAGCCTTGGGCAGATGATGCTTATTTGGAGACGCTGCCTGCTGCGACAGGGGGCATATGAGTCACAGCAGCACAAACCCATCAAAACAGTCACAAGCAATAGATGGAAGAAAGGTATATTTTCTTCTTCTTCTCCCTGTGGACACCATTGAAAGACTGCGGGCTCAAAAAAGGGCTTATATATATGGCATACATCTAAAGGCTTGCTCATCAAAGATGCTCACTAGTTTGGTAATGACTCATTATGTGTCTGAGGTATCTCAGAGGAGCAACACACAAACAAGTCACCTCCCCTCATATCTGTTTGCCATTGATGTAGACTATGTCATTAAAATGTGATCCTTTCAAAGCCTTTGTAGATCCTTCATGGCTAAGATGGAAAAGTTTTTTTTCTTTTTTGTTTTGTTTTTTTTGTTGTTGTTTTTTTGCTTTTTTTTCTTGCTAAGCACAAAACTTTTAAAAGCATAACCTTAAGTAGCACTAGCCTAAAGGAAAAGCAGGTAGTTCAAGATATAATGACAAAATTAAATACCATACTAGGACAAATAACAAAGGGATCAAGGTCTTTGATACCTTTTTTCTTCTGTGTTTTCCTAAGGTGACTGCTTAGATAGGAACTACTAGCATTATCTGAAGTCGTTGTGCCTGAATAAGAAATTATTTTACTGTTTTATGACTATGCAGTACAATAGTTGTTTGATCTGCAGCCAAACTTGAGTTTGAAAGGGCAGTGATGGGTAGTGATTCTAGTGAGTGGAATAAGACATTTATCACACAAAACATTAGCAAAGCTAGGGTGCATCTCCACAACACCTCCACAAACACGAGCAGCCAACTTTTCATGGTCTAAATTTTGTAGTACAAAACATGCACTTCCAAAGAGCTATTAAAACAATAATTTCATGAGAGGTTGACGAATGATGAAAAAGGCAGCCCACGGCCAATATGTTTTGGTATGTGATATTATGTCAAAAACAACATCATTACACCATGAACATAGTATAATTGAAAGTGACCATTTGGTGGGCAGTTCCCTTTTATCCTCTCGCAGTTATATTGGGGACTACAACCACCAGACGACAACTTCTACAACTACACCACACACTTAACATCTGAGAGGGACCTACCTGGTGGTCCTGTTGGACCTGAAGGTCCAGGAAGACCCAAGCCCATCTGACCTCGCTCACCCTTCTGGCCTCGATAACCTGCAAGCAGGGTCAAACCCATTAGACAGCCCAATCTCCACACACAAACACTTTACACAGTAGCAGTACATAATCATGTTAGTCAGTGGGCACACATATACTCCTGGCCAATAACGTGGCAGTATGAGAATGTGGGAAAGTTTTTTTTTTTTGTTTTAAATAACAAATAGCCCACTGTGAATAAAACATAAATAAAAGAGAGACTTTGACTTTAGGTGAAGAAAATATACAGCCTCGTTAAAGATACTGTCAAAACAACAGGCATCAAACGCAGCCACCTGGGACCGGGCTCCTGGTGCAGGCCAGCAGTGCGTCAGGGGGTTCAGTGACCTGCCTGTCACAGTGACGGGTAGGAGGCCTCCATAACCAAAGCAGAATAAAAGCACTTTTACCCCGCAATGCTCAGGGTTAAGTGGCAATGAGAACACAGCCACAATGGACATAATGACGATACAAAAGTCAATGGCATTGGTGTTTTTGTTCAAACATAAATTCATCTATTTATGAATATAATTGGATGACAGAGAGCTTGGGTAAATGTTTGTTCATCAAGAAAGGTGTTGACGCTAACAGCACATCCAGAGCATTGTTAGCGTCACACCTTTCCTGGTTTCATGGCTCGCAAATAAATGGATCCATCTAAAAAAAATTTCAGCACAGATCTTAAGACTGTATTTGTGTTCACCTGCAGCGATTCTCAAACATGGCAGCGAGTGCTTGGAGCTGTTAGGTTGTTGTTTAGAGCCAAACCCAGCAGAACTGTACACCAGGCAGACAGTAGGTGGTGGCATAGCAACACACTTGCACGAAACAGAGCAGACAGACACACAGCACTCTGTAGAGCACACACACACACAGGCTACAGGCACGACAAAAAGCTCACGTTACTGCCCATCATCTGGCCATTGTGGTAAGTATGTGAGTATTGTTGCTTGCTGTCTCTCTCTCTCACTGTCTCTCTCTCTTTCTCTCTCTCTCACATACACACACACACACACACTTGGTCTCTTCCCATCTTTCTCTTTTGCTCAGTCATTCCAGCAAACCCAAGGCACTCTCGTTGTGCATTCTGAACAGCACATGCAGCTCGGCGCGGTGCGGTGCGGCGAGAGAGCACAGAGGAGCTCTTGTGTTAATCAAGGTCGAGGACAGGAGACTACGGACCGCCTGAGCTCAGCTCAGCTCAGCTCAGCCCGCCATGTTTTCTCGGACTCCCATTCCCCCCATCCCTATCCCCATCCCCATCCCCACCTTAACCCACCCCCACCCCCCTCCCCCTCACCAAGACAGAGGCGCTGAGGGAGAGAGGTTGGGTAAGTTTTCCGTCCCGCTCCACAAGGCAGGGAATTGGCTTAAGAAGACTACCGAGGGTACCCAAGGCAAAATCCTGGTGTCTGTGGGACAGATGGAGGGAGGGAGGGAGGGAGGGAGGGCAGGAGGAAGAGAGCCTACGAAAGACTTTTAAAGAGAGTTTTTTTTTTGTTAACGACAAGAGCTGCACTGCCAACACAGCTCAACTGATGCAGCCTCACTGATGCAGCCCAACGCAAGATGCTGGGTAATAATAATAATCATAATCATAATAATATTAATAGTAATAATAATAATATCAAAACAAAATAATAAACAGTAAAAGAAGACATAAGACTCCCCGCAGCAAACTCCAGGGGCATTCAGGGCGGCAGCAGCATTCCTGGGCAGTAGACGAGCATTGAGCATTGTACCTGCGGCAAGCCTGGGGGCGCCCCACCACCAGTGTAGCTCTGCCCCGACAAACTGCACTGCACTGTGCCTCACCTCGCCTCCCTGCCTCTGCCTCTGCCTCTGCCTCTGCCTCTTACTAGTGTACAGATCCGCAGCTGGGAGCAAGGGGGCACTGCAATCCAAGTCTTAGAAACACAGCCTGGGATGGGGATGCTGAGAGAAGACACTACACCATACCTCCGGGGGGTGGGGGGGTCTGAGTGAGTGTGTGTGAGGTTGGTTTGTATTTGCATCAAGCGGGTTTTACAGTGACTCAGCTCTACCTGAAAAAGCCAATGATTACCTGCTGTAGTAATTGACAGGGATGTATTGTAAGACTCTTTGGGCAATACAAACCTTCCCCTGATAGGTACACTTATCTAAACCCAGACTAAAGAAAATCATCACATCAAAATGGCTGATAATGACCTATTTCCTGAGCTCTGAATAGTACATTGGCTGTCATAATATTCTTATGATCAGTACAATACACAGTTCAATTTAAAATAATCTGAAAGGTCTTAGGTAGACATTGAGGTCATATAAGAGCTTGTTCTTAAGCAGTACTTCCATTAGTTTAAAACATTACTTTATTAAAAACAATTAAAACTAGTGAGTGTAACAAAACAGACAATTCAAGAAAAGGCAAAGTTATAGATGTAACTGAATTTCATTTGCAAATTGGTACAAATACTACAACGTAACAAAAGTCACATCATGCCATACATATTACAAAGATATATTCGCTCTGCACATATTTATCAAAATATTGTCAATTTTTCATGTAAAATTCATATTATTTTCACAAAATATCAATTACCTATTATATTAGTTTGTGAAAATACATTATAAACAGTACAATTCAAAGGTATTTAGCTTTAAGATATGTGTGATCGGAGGGCTCCTTTTGAGACAAGGAAAACATTTGCGCAACACACATAAAAAACAACAGAAACAATAGCAAAATGAGTATAAATGACAGCGCGTTTGACCGCCACAAGGGAATAATGGCAGTAGGGATGGGAGAGCATTACAGACAGAACAGATTTTAGGCACACAACAACAACAACAACAACAACAACAACAGAAACAGAAGATAGCAACATCTGGCATTGAGATTATCATAAGACGTCAATGCACAATCGTTAGCCTGCAGGTTTTCAAAAACAAATACAATCCAATAAGTTTCTGTTTCTGGGGGGGAGGGGTAGGAAACAACAGTGACACCAGTGGATCTGCAAATGGATTTGCAAGCGACACCAGTGGATTCTGCCAAAGGAGTGACCTCGCATAAAAACAAAACAAAACAAAACAAAAAAAAAAAAACAAAAAAAACAACCAACCAAACAAAAAAAAAATCCAAAACAATAAAACAAAGAATTGCTGTTTTTCGCAGTGAAGTATGTGTGGGTACACGGGGCGAGACAGAATGGTTATTTTTCTCCATGAACTATTCATTTTGGCATGTTTCAGAAAGAGCCAAATTGGCTATTCCAGCGGCAGGCCCGTCTCCAGTGAAGGATGACGAGAAATAATGAGGAAATATTACCCCAAACTCTCATGTCAGTTCTACCGCAGAGGGCCACACTGGAAATCAACATTAGAAAAATTATATATATATAATATACATACATGAGGAGTGCACAGGAAAAATGGTCATAGTCACAAAATCACATATTCCGCATATCGGTAGTTGTATTGAAACCCCAGCTTTTTTTAAAAGGAATCTTGTGAATAATCGTGCATAGTGTCAAGCTAAAAGTATTTTAAAATAGCATTTTCCCACAAAATGAAATGGAATATCAAACTTTTAAATGACATCTTCTCAATTTCTGCATTTTGTGACCAAGCCTGTTTTTCCCGTGGACTCCTCATATATATTATATATATGTTCTGATTTACCAGTAGACGAAATGTGTACTGCCCCCTGCCCCCCGCCCCCCTACCCCTTTTTTGTCTTTACTTTCAACAGTTTGCATGTTAAGCCACACTTGAGCTTATACTGGTAATAACAAACATTCTTGCAGTCCTATTAAACACAAAAATCAACTCAAACAAGGGTAAAATATTAGCAACGGCAAAATGAATCATAAACAGTTACAAGTGGGTAATGTCTGTTATAGAAACACAAGCGTTACGTACATTTAAATAGCACATGGTAGTTTGAAGCAGCAGTTTCTTTTTTATATGAGTTTCAGTGGCAGCAAACACTTGCTACATAGTCATCTATGTAATTAAAATGAGGTAGATGCTTGAAAACTCAGACAAGTGTGCCTTCTTCTCATAGCCCAGCACATGTTTTGGAAGTTACCGCCATCCTCGGGGGTTTGAGGATGAGAGCAGTTGTTTCCAAAGACAAGAGAGGAGAGCCCTTTTCCCTAACGTGGCATACCAATGCTAGCATACCAAGCCCTGCTTAACACTGATGGAAGTGACAAATCAGAGCAATGTATCATTATAGATGAGGCCGCCTGTGTGAGCAGTCAGACACTTGCTCAGGGTTTGATAAATGATCACCTCTGTAAAATGTTTTTCTCTGTCTTCTTCCTCCTCTCTCTCTCTTTGTCTTTGTCTCTGTCTCTGTCTCTGTCTCTCTCTCTCCCTCATTCACTCTCGGTGTTACACTGCTTTTGTTTTTCACTGAGCTCTCCTCCACAGAGTGAGATATCGTGAGGCCTTACTACCTAAACCGCACCACCCCACCAACCCCACCAACCCCAGCGCTGGTCTGTCCATACTGATATTACTTTCTCTTATTCTCGGCCAATTCTTCATTTGTCTTCATATGTTCCCATGTGTCGCCGCGCACCAAAACTCCCCGCCATTTTCTCCGCCTCCTGCGCCCTCAGATCGCGCTGATAAATGTGGGTAGCGAGGGGAAGAAATACCCATGAATCCTTTACAGAAAAATTTCAATCAACTCGCATTTGTGCCCCTCTGACGGCCTCTCTGACTCCCCCAGAAAAGAGTTTTCATTCTCTTTTGTTTGTACTCCCTCCCTCTCTCTCTCTCGCTTTTCCCTCTCTCCTCTCTCCTTCCTTTCCTCCCTGCCATTCTCTCTTCTCTTTCTTCCTTCCCCTACCACTCGCCTTTTCTTCCAACGCACAATACGTCCCTGGAGCCGGTACTTTTTGAACTCTTTGGTTTCCTTTCCTCCGTGTTCATTTCCCGTCTCAGAGTTGGGGGGGGGGGCACTGGTGTGTGCTCTCTGAGAGCAGCTCATATTTCAAAACTTAGTTCGCCCCGGGGCCAGGTGACCCCCCCCCCCCCCCCGCCCCCCCCCCTCTGTTTCTAATGGTTCGACCCTAACTCACGAGCTCCAGAGAAAGGAATAAACTGAAATAAATCTAAAAAAGCACCACCAACAGTGCCATGTGCACACACACACATTCACATACATACAATCACACACCCCCACACACTTACACACACACACACACACATATACGCTCACACAATTCCTCTTGGCTTAAATATCACACTTGAGAAATTATTTGAAAGGGGGGTATGATGGAGTTGGGTGAGAAGCAAAACCACATATGGGGGTTAATCTCTCAGAAAGCAGGAAATAAGTCCCTCCATTACTTTTTCACCCACAGTTCATCTAGCAGCCTTTGGCATCAGCCATTAGGAGAGCCACTCTTCAGGGAGGGAAGAAAGGGTCAGATGGGGAGGGTGGGGATGGATGGGTGGATTGGCGGGTGGGTGGGTGGGTGGTTGGGAGTTGGGGGGTTGGTTGAGGTGGTTACTGAGTGGGACAGTGCCGAGCTCTCTGGATAGTTTTTTAGTCTGTTATTTCCTGAGCCTGGGGGGTGGAGGGGTCCTTACCCTGAGGGCCGGGGGGCCCAGGTTGGCCGGGGGGCCCTGGAGAGCCGTCGTTGCCTGGGGGCCCCGGAGGCCCCTGTCGCACTTGCGCTGCCAAAATGGCCGCCGGTGTCTTCTGCAGCTGGGCAACACTCGCCAGCTTCTCTGTGGAGAAAAATGAGATAAAGGTGGAGAAAAAAAAGAGTGATTTAACAAATGTGAGTGTTAGAAAGAGCGAGTGAAAGAGAAAAAAAGGGAATAGAGAGGGAGAGAGCGAGAATGAGAGAGAACATTTTTGAAAGTAGTGATGGCAAATTTATAAAGGACCGTCTAATCAGGTATTCCTCTTACACTTTAATGTGCAATCATTGGAGCCTGAACATCACTCTAATGGAGGACGTGCACCATCATGGTTCTTAATTAGTCCTCATCCTTTCAGACAGGTAAGGTCAGAGTTCTCATTAACAATTACACGTAGGGAGACAAATTTGTCAGCTGACAAAAAGGGAGGATTAGCTACTCTGCTAGTTGCCAGTTGGAATTTCAGAGCAATACACAGCCACAGTAATAAACATTTCATGCTAGCGCTTTGTTGCAGGTAGCCAGAGAGATGTACCTTCAAAAATCCTCAAGACTTCATTTCGGATAAACATCCTAATTTCTTCCATGGATGCAGGATCACTCTGTGTCAGACGGCAGGGGAGAGAGAGTGGGGAAATGAAAAAGAAACACAAACACAAACATAAGCAAAACATGTTTAGCAGATTAAGAAAATGCAATTACGAGGTCACAGTCGTTCATGTTTTATTCATGCCGGAGGGAGATGGCCATGTCTGAGGAGATAAAGGCATAAATCGCCCAGAATAATAATCACCCCGCCCCATGCCATCTCCCCCAGTGTGGCTGATATGTGTTGTTTGTGAGAAGCACTGGAAACACTTACCCTGACAACCGCTTCACTAAACAACTCCTTTTTCCACAGTCCTTTGCCAACTACTCGGTCTGACCCCCACCCACCGCAACACCCACCCACCCACCCCTCTAGCCTTGGAGGTACAGTAGGCCTCAATGGTATTTTCTAGAAGCGTTGCCAAGAGATTGATATCTTTCCAATGAGAGGGCTACTAGGGTATACATATCAGAAATCAGGTCTTCAAAGAACTGTAACTGAACCCGGCGCATGTAAAAAAGACACAGCCGTGGGGTAGTGGTAGTGGTGGCCGTGGGGGGGTGGTAGTAGTGGTGGTAGTGGTGGTGGGTGGGGGCGGTCGTCGTGGTTGGATGAACCTGAGCTGAAGCACACGCCAGTGTTACGTGAGCATGCAGGTACAGCTGAGGGCTGCACAAGCTGTGCCAATGCTCATGTGGCCTGACTTGGCAGTAGGAGCACAGGTCCAATTACAGGGGGTACTGGGGGTTACGGTACCCCCTGATCAAGACCCACTACCCCCTTCAAAGAGACAAAAACAGCAGGGTTGAGGGGTGGCAACATATTGATGTAATTAATGTAAAATGTAAAAGGTAGCGCCGCTCGTAAAAAGGCGGGGAGAAGGGGGTAATTCACACAATGAGTCGGTAAAAGGAGGTAAAAAAAAGGCCCTGTCGAGATTTATTTACTACCAAAGCACCTGTGGAGAAGCACGCACTGAATGTTCTGAAACACTGAGAACCTCATGGGCTTGAATAACGGAGTAACTGAGCTGTGTTCACAGACATGATTTACAGACATGAGACAAATCTCCACCTAGGCCTGTAATACAGATGCAGGGAGAGTCAGGAGAGTAGCATAGCAGAGTGGAATATGCAATACAAGCCCTCTCTGAGAACCTGCTCGCTGGTTGCTGACTATTACGTAACCCGAGAGAGATTGCGCGTGTGTGTGTACACACAAACACACACGCGGGGGTGGATTTCAATCCTCTGCGGCGCTTGTAGCTCACCCTCCACATTCAACCCCCCCCACACACACCGACAAACACACAGACACACACACACACACACACATACAAACCACCCCACCTCTACGTCCCACACACACACCCTTTCCCTTCGACACACCACTCCCTACACCCCCCCCCCCCCCCCATCAGCACAACAAGCGGGCACCCCCACAGGCCCTGCAGGAGCGGCTTGATTGGGTGTGGGAGGCGCTCTGCAGAGACAGCACAGCAGGCTCCCTCCGCCAGCCTCACAGCCTCACAGCCCCAGCCCCATCCCCATCCCCATCCCCATCCCCATCCCCATCCCCATCCCCATCCCCATCCCCATCCCCATCCCCAGCCCCATCCCCATCCCCATCCGCTCCCATGCTGCACACACTACACGCACCAGGCTCCGCGTGTAGCAGCCCCAGAAAGAGATTCAGAGAGATGAAGGGAAAGAGAGAGAGAGAGAGAGAGAGAGAGAGAGAGAGAGAGAGAGAGAGAGAGAGAGAGAGAGAAAGAGAGAGGCATACGATGGGAAAGAGAGAAAAAGAAAAGAAAGCAGGAGAGAGAGAGAGAGTGAGGGTAAGTCAGTGAGTAAGTGAGTGAGATAGAAAGAAAAAAGACAGAAAGAGAGAGAAGGAGAGTGAGTGAGAGAGAGAAAAGAGAAAAAGGAAAGCGAAGAGAGAGGGAGGAAGGGTGAAGAGGTGGGTGGGGGGTATAAGAGGGGAAGAGAGTTCTAAGGTTGTAAGGCTCATTAATTACATCAACCTGTGAAGTGGATGTTTGATGCTCGACTGACACACACACACTATATGAGCGAACTAAACAATTACCCAGCAAAGGAAGTTCCACAGAGAGACGCAGAGATGAGAGAGCCAGATAGAAAAGACCAAGAGAGAAAGCGGCAGAAGCAGAGGCACTCTGATAACTTTAATTATACAATCTTTTGAAGTTAATATTTATTGTCTGAAAAAAAAACTGTGAACACAGCACATCATCATTTTCAGCTAATGAATATGCCCAGTTCTTAACACATTCACCACCAGTACTGAGCCCTTGTTTCTTGGGCATGGTGGATAGTTTGTCTTAGAACATACGTACCAGTATCCCTGGGAGACCCGGGGTTCCGGCTGGTCCTGGTGGGCCTGGATCGCCCTTGAGTCCGACGGGTCCCATTGGTCCGGACGTTCCAGGATCTCCAGGGCGACCCCTCTCCCCCTGTACTCCACGCCCTCCAGGGATACCGGGATCACCCTGTAACATTCCAGCATCATTATCAGAGCCCATCTACACCCACCCACATATGCACACAGACATACAAACACACACACATACACACCAACATGATTACACACACACACACACAGACACACACACACACACACACAAACACACACTCTTACACACACACACACACACAAAAAGACAAATGTAACAATGTAAACAAATCAACCCACAGTAGCCCAGCAGTGGAGCATGATCCAGAGCCCAATGCATGAGAAGCACATGGCCACTAATGGCTGTGTTTTTCTGCCGCTTGTCCCTGTGAGGACTTGGTGCCCATTAATACAGCAGCGCGTTTCAATTATGGCTCGTTATTAGAGACGTGTGAGCCCACAGGATGGATGGCTGCCGTGAATCACGCTATTAATTTGCCATTGTTTCTCCAACACAATGCCACACAAATGGAGCTGAGGTTCCACAGCCTTATCTAAAACTGTGGGCACAGCAGAGAGCTTTTTTCCCCCCTTCCTCATTGCCCCCCCCCCAACCAGCCAACCCCCTCCCCCCCCCTCCCCCCTCCAGTTGTTAATAAAAAGGGGGGTGGGGTAGGGAATTGGAAGTCCATGAATTAATATTCAAGGCACCAAGCGTTCACATTTTGAGTTTGGTCTTGATGGACAGACTAGTGATGTTTCTTCTCTGCTTTTTCGCCTTCTAAATGTGTAAAATGGAAGAGGAGATGAGATGGGGGACGACTTACGCGTTCGCCTTTGGAGCCACGGTCTCCGGCTCTACCTGTAGCACCCTGAGAAGACAAGAAAGAGAGAAAGAGAAAGAGAAAGAGAAGAGGAAGAGGAAGACGTTTGACGTTAAAATCCTTTTATTGACTCATCACAAGGTCCACGTATCCACTACATGAGCCCACAACCCCTCCCCCACCCCAACCCACCCCCATTAAAAGAAAAAAAAGAAACAAAATGATTACCAATGAAAAACCAAACCACCACCAGGAGAGGAAGAGGAAGAGAAAGAGGGAAGAAAGCAGAGAAGAGCGATGACTGGACGGTGCTAAAGACCTGTGTGGCGGGCAGCCAGTGTCCACTCTGGCAGAGCGTGGTGCGGCTGCAGCTAAGTGGGTGTTGGGAGCTGGCTTGACCCTCAGGGCAGGACCGGCTACACTACATGCTGGCTTCGCCCCCACACACACTCTCACCGCGCGTGAACACCCTCACACACACACACACACATACACACACACACACACACACACACACACACACACACACACACTCTCTCTCTCTCTCTCTCTCACACACACACACACACACACACAAACAGACACGCACAAACAGACACGCACACACACACACACACACACACACACACACACACACACACACACACACACACCACAACAACTCATGACTAAGGGCACTGCCAGCCCACTGCTTTAGTGTAACCTAACCCACTCCTATTCTTATGCCACACACACACACACACACACACACACACACATACACACACACACACACACACACTACATTTATGACATGATTATGGCTCAGGTCAACAGTCCTACACATTGTAATGTCTAACCTCACACATACACACACACATACTGTACCTCTCCTATCTCTCCTCATGTGCAGACCCGTACTCGCTCGCTCACACACCTACCCACCCAACCCCACTCCTCTCATGGGCAACACATCAATACACACATTTGAAAGCACTCTTGACATGTACACTTTGTATGGTGAGTGCCCACAGGCTTCATCAGTCTCTCTTTCTTTCTCTCTCTTTGTCTTTCTCTGTCTCTGTCTCTCTCCCTCTATCCCTCTCACTCTCTCCCTCTCTGAGTGCCTGAGCTCTGAGTATAACTGACTAGCTCTTTCTCTCTCTCTCACTCTCTCTCTCTGTATCTCTCGCTCCCTCTCCCTCTCTCCCTCTCTCTCCGTGCCTGAGCTCTGAGTATAACTGACTAGCTCTTTCTCTCTCTCTCTCTCCCTCTCTCTCTTCCTCTCTGTCTCTCTCCCTCTCTCTCTCTCTCTCTCCGTGCCTGAGCTCTGAGTATAACTGACTAGCTCTTTCTCTCTCTCTCACTCTCTCTCTCTGTATCTCTCGCTTTCCCTCTCTCTCTCCCTCTATCCCTCTCACTCTCTCCCTCTCTGAGTGCCTGAGCTCTGAGTATAACTGACTAGCTCTTTCTCTCTCTCTCACTCTCTCTCTCTGTATCTCTCGCTCCCTCTCCCTCTCTCCCTCTCTCTCCGTGCCTGAGCTCTGAGTATAACTGACTAGCTCTTTCTCTCTCTCTCTCTCCCTCTCTCTCTTCCTCTCTGTCTCTCTCCCTCTCTCTCTCTCTCTCTCCGTGCCTGAGCTCTGAGTATAACTGACTAGCTCTTTCTCTCTCTCTCACTCTCTCTCTCTGTATCTCTCGCTTTCCCTCTCTCTCTCCCTCTCTCTCTCTGTCTCTCTCTCTCTCTCCCTATCTCTGTCTCTCTCTCTCTCCCTCTCTCTCTCCCTCTCTTTCTGCCTGAGCTGTGAGTATAACTGCCTAGCTCGTCTGCCTCGGGTCTTCCTGAGTCTCTCTGCTGCAGAGCCTTGTTGCGGCACAGCCTTAGCAGACTGATGAAATGATGAGCCTCCCTCCAGACTCACACACTCTCTTCATCTCCCCTCCTCCTCCTCCATGCCTTTCTTTCATTCCTTCCCTCTCCCTCACTCTCTCTCTCTCTCTCACACACACAACACACACATTTACCTACACAGACACGCATGCATGCATGCTCACACTCACACATGCACAGGCTTACAGACAGGCTCACACAGACAGACAGACAGACAGACAGACAGACAGACATGCACACACACACACGCACACACACACACACACACACACACACACACACACACACAGTCTGGGCTCTCCCTCCACATTACACAATCTTGGGGTGCAGTCCACACACAGAAAACACCTGTCGCTGCCTTGGCATCTGCGTTCAAAGCATCCCCACCCACACACACACACACACACACACACACAAACACACCTCTCTACCCCCCCACCTCCACCTCCCGGTTATCAGCCTTTCCCCACATGAAGGCAGCCCTCTAGCACAATGCCGATGGGAGCGTCTCTGCATCATTTTTCCCTGCGATGTCCGCCGTGCAAAACACAATCTGCCGTTGTGTGTGTGGGTTTTTTGGAGTGGGCTCGCTCTTAGCGGAAGCTCTGCCTCTCTGACGCCCGCTTTCATCCGCACTCCCCACACATATTCCCACATGCATCATGGTGGAGGCTCGAATCCATCATCGTGCCCAGTCAGTTGTGTTTCCCTCAGCCTTTTCAGAGAAAAGGCAAAAAATAAAAAAACTCACAGAAAGAAAGAAAGGAGACGGAAGGAGACATGATTTCTTGGGGGTGGTGGGGTGTGTGTGGTGGATTGGTTTTGAGGGGGGGGTGGGGTGGTGAGTGGAATGAGTGGTGGGTGGGAAGGGTGGTGGTGGTGGTGTGTGTGTGTGTGTGTGTGTGTGGGGGGGGGGGGGGGGAGGGTAGTAGTGGGGATATATATTTTAAAATTAAATTTCATTTTTTTTGCCCTGCTAGATGGCACTGTTGCACCATTAAAGACAAGTCTGAAGGGATACGGAGAGGTAGAGACAGAGAGACAGAACTGAGAGGAGAAGAGCATGTGATTAGCGATCTAGCGCCCGCAAAAGAAAAAGAAAAAAAGATGAAGAAGAAAAAAGAAAGAGAGAGATGGAGTCGTGCCAATGCAGAGGGGGGGGGGTTACGACTTACGAATCTGCCTTACGTTTGGGTGCTCGTTAAACGAATGTTGTTGAAGTACACACACGTGTGCGTCACACCTAGCCTCGTGTTTTTATAGTTCCTAATCATATTAGAACACCCAGAGCAGAATAACCAGGTGCTATTTGACAATTATTCAAATCAGACGTGTTTGTCACAGTGTGAAAGACACACACTGCTTCCAGCGGCCTTGTCAGATAGAATAAGAGGTACATATAGCCCTCTTTTTCACCAGTGTCGACGCTTATACGCATTTTTGGCTTTTTTTTTGCCACTGATCGTCTAATTAGCTAAATGTATTATTCATAGGCTACTGCCCTCAATAACCAGAGTTTTTATGCCTGCCTGAAAGCATTAATATTGCGTTTAGGATGGAAAAATGGACTCTTATCGTTAAAAGCTTTAATCACTAATGCAGCGTTTTTTGGTGTAATCTTATGATGCTGCTGTGAAAGCGGCAAAACACTACATGACCATGAGACTCCAACCAAGCACTAAAAGAGGGAGATAGAGAGAGAGAGAGAGAGGGAGAGAGAGAGAAAGATAGAGAGAGAGAATCCACTCAAAAAGCCACTCACCCCAAATAGCCCTGATAAGATACTAAAAGATCGTACAGAGCATTTACTCAAAACACCTGCTGCTAGTTCTACCTTAAAGTGAGGCCCAGACATTAGCTATTTTTAATGCCTGTTTGGAATGGCAACAAAGATAAAAACTCCATTTGAAATATAGGGGGTAGAGGAGGGTGGGGGGGTTTGGGGGTGGCAGTGGTGGTGGTTTTGGCGGTGATGTGATTTAATTGAATTATTCGTAAATGTTGGTTGTAATTGCGACTGCAATGGTGTGGAAAATTTCCATAGCCCAGCTGCAAAAACGAAGACGTGCTGCTTTCAAGCGACGTGGCTTGGCGAAGGGCGCCGCTTTGAGTCATCAGAATCCAGAATGTGTCAGGAAGCTCTTACCTC
>CM059286.1:20843090-20845590 GCA_030347295.1 Setipinna tenuifilis
AGGTGCTAGTGGTGGAAATGGAGGTGGAGGTAGAGGTGGAGGAAGAGTTGGGGGGGGTGGGGGTGCGGGTAGTGGAGGTAGAGGTGGAGGTGGGGGGGGTGGGGGGGTGGGAGTGCTGGCGGTGGAAGTGGAGGTAGAGGTGGGGGGGGGGTTTGGGTGGGAAGGGGGGGTGTATGAGCAGGCGAGCAGGCAGGCAGGGGCTTTCACAGAGGCTTACCTTGGCACCGGGCAGTCCCTCGAGTCCTGGCAATCCCATGGCGCCCGGCTCCCCCTGGCACAAAAGACACACGGCTTCAACACCGGGGCGAACAGGAAGAGCAGACAGAAATAGCAGAAGAAAAACTGTGTGTGCCTGTGTGTGTGCGGCATGTGTGTATGTGTGTGTCTGTGTGTGCGCATGTGTGTATGTGGGTGTGCACTGTAAGTGTGTGTGTGTGTCAATGTGTGTGTGCCTTTATCTGTGTGCCTGTACATGTATGTGTGTGTCTGTGTGTGCACACGTGTGTATTTGTGTGCCTGTATGTGCACACGTGTGTTTGTAGGTGTGTGTGTGTGTGTGTGACTTTATATGTCAGTGTGCCTGTGAGCCTGTATGAATGTGTGTGTGGGCATGTGTGTGTGTGTGTGTGCCTGTATATGTGTGCGGGTGTGTGTGTGCTTGCACTATATGTATGTGTGCCTTTTGTGTGCCTTTTTGTGTGTGTGTGTGTGTGTGTGTGTGTGTGTGTGCATGTGTTGTCTGTGTCTGTTTGAGAAAAGAGAGAGAGGAGAAAAGAAAAGCGGCAGGTCTTTTTAGGTCTCCTTAACTCCATAAAGACAAGTATTAATGTATTCATAGCATAAAAAATATATTAAAACCCTATCTTAAAGGTGGAAAATATATAAAAGAAATAGAGTGGGAGAGAAAGTGAGAGAGAGAGAGAGAGAGAGAGAGAGAGAGAGAGAGAGAGCACATACTCAAGAAGCTGTGTGTTCTGCAAAAAGAGAAAAAAAGGGAAGAGAGGGAGCGATAAGGGAGAAGGAAGGGTAGAGCAGAGAGCCCAAGAGAGACGGAAAAAGCAGCAAAAAAGAGAGAGAGAGAGAGAATCGCAGAGCTAGGAAGAGCAGCAGTCCTGGGGATGTAATAACTTGTCTGCTGTGACAGATTTTCTGCCTTGGCGTGTGTGCCATGGGACTTAATGCAATGAGTAAGACATTAGCTGGATGCCTGGGATTTCAATTAAAAATCTGTTGCTTATCAACACTTTGGCAGGGCACGCCACCAATTCCATCAATTCTTTTACTCTAGAAAAAGTTAAAGGTGGAGGTTTGCTGTGCCTTTGCTGTCTTGCTCCCATAAGTGTGGTTGCTGCCACTGTACAAACACCCGCACCCCGAAATACTTTTTTTTTTTTTTTTTTTTTTACAAACAACAACAAAACATTTGTCTGTCACTGTCCTCTTGTAAAACTAGGCAGCTGTACTGAGACCATGAAAAAGCCGAATGAAATAATGAAATATGCTTGGCTCCACTCTTTGACCTGTGTGTGTGTGTGTGTGTGTGTGTGTGTGTGTGTGTATGCTTGGCTCCACTCTTTGACCTGTGTGTGTGTGTGTGTGTGTGTGTGTGTGTGTGTGTGTGTGTGTGTGTGTGTGTGTGTGTGTGTATGCTTGGCTCCACTCTTTGACCTGTGTGTGTGTGTGTGTGTGTGTGTGTGTGTGTGTGTGTGTGTGTGTGTGTGTGTGCTTGGCTCCGCTCTTTGACCTGGGGCTGAGGTGTGGTGTTAGTGGAGCAGCAGAGCCACTAGGTGCAGACACAGCAGAACAGAGCAGGTCACTGCTACACATGTACACTGTTAGTAGTGGAGGTGGTGCTGCTGGTGGTGGCAGTGGGTGTGTGTGTGTGTGTGTGTGTGTGTGTGTGTGGTGTGTGTGTGTGTTTCTCTGTGTGTGTTTCTGTGTGTGTGTGTGTGTGTGTGTGTGTATGTGTGTGCGTGTGTTTCTGCGTGTGTTTCTGTGTGTGTGTGTATGTGTGTGTGTGTGTGTGTGTTTCTGTGTGTGTGTGTGTGTGTGTTTCTCTGTGTATGGGTCAGTCCAGGAGTGACATGGAGCAGAAAGGAGAGAGAGAAAGGGAGAGAGACAGAGATACAAAGAACAAATGAAAGAGAGAAACAGATAGAGCAGGAGGGAGCAAGAGAACGAGAGAGAAAGAAAAAGAGAGAAATAGGGAGAGTGGGAATGAGAAAAATAGGGACAGAGAAACAGATAGATTGAGAAAAAGGAAGAGAGAGAGGGAGAAAAGGAGAAAAAGGGAGAAAGCAGGAGAGGGAGAAAAGAGAGAGAGAGAAAGAGAGAAATGAACAAACACCCGCACCCCGAAATACTTTTTTTTTTTTTTTTTTTTTTAACAAACAACAACAAAACATTTGTCTGTCACTGTCCTCTTGTAAAACTAGGCAGCTGTACTGAGACCATGAAAAAGCCGAATGAAATAATGAAATATGCTTGGCTCCACTCTTTG
>CM059286.1:20850590-20873090 GCA_030347295.1 Setipinna tenuifilis
ACAACTGTAAGGTTTGTGCTTTTGTTGAGGTAAAAAAAAAGAAGGCAGCACTTGACATGTTTGCCAACATGTGTTGTGAGGCCAGGTAGGGTGCGTCTGCGTTACCTGTAGCTTGTAGAGACTGCTCATGCCATTGCCCTCCACGAAGGGAGCACCCTGTGCAGCAGAGAAATGAACCAGAGTGAACACAAACATGCTTTTTCTCTTCAGCACCTCTGTCCTCTTATTCACCTCCTCTCTTCTCTCTCTTTTCTTTCCTCTCAACCCCTTCTTTATCTCCTCTCCTCTCCTCTCCTCTCCTCTCCTCTACCCCCCCCCCCCCCCATCTCTCCTCGCATTCTCAAGCTACTTGCTGCTCGTCTGTGAGGCTGGGTTGCTTACATACCCCCCCCCCCCAAGCCCAAGTACATCAGCGCCGCTCTGTTAAGTCTTAACAGCAGCATGAAGCGGATCAATAACAGAGGCAGCCCTTATTCATAAAAAATAAAAATAAATGTGAGAGGAGAGAGAGAGAGAGTGAGAGAGAGGGAGCAAGAGAGAGAGAAAGAGAGAGAGAGGATAAGAGACAGAGAAATGGACACACTGTACTTGTCCAAGCTTGCCTCTTTCTCAGATGCAGGGGTGAGATTATTTTATTACCACCATAGGAATACATTGATCTTAGAGAGGCGACAAAAAAAAAAAAAAAAAACTTAGACAGCATATCGATCTACAGAAAGTGCAGTGAGTATGTGTGTGTGTGTGTATGTTCGTGTGTGTGTTTGTGTGTGTGTCTGGTGTGTGTGTGTGTGTGTGTGTGTCTGGTGTGTGTGTGGGGGTGGTGGTGGTGGTGGTGGTGTGTGTTTTGGGGGGCGGGGGGGGGGGGGGGTAGTATTTGGTTGCTGTGCTGGAAACAATGTGTGAAGTAGCAGCAGCAACAACCCCCGGAGAGCAACGATACCTCACTACACCTTTTACTAGCCTTCTGATGGATAAGGATTTTTAACCAGAGAGGAAGAGCCGTCAAGATCTCTCTTATTGGAAAGCCTTGGGTCAGATCTGCCCTTTTAAAGAAGAGAAGAGAGAACAGGAGAAGGGAGAAGAGGAGAAGAGAAGAGAGGACAGAGACGAGAAGAGAAGAGAGGAGAAGAGAGGAGGAGAGAAGAGAGGAGGAGGAGAGGAAGAGAGGAGAGGAGAGGAGAGGAAGAGTAGTAGTGCCGGTATGTCTGAGGCCAGAGTTTATGAGACCTTGGTGGGTCTGGCGGGGGATAGAGGGTGGTGTGAGTGTGTGTGTGTGTGTGTGTGTGTGTGTGGGGGGGGGGTGTGTGTGTGTAGTAGGTTCAAGGGGGTGTCTGATGAATTATAGATCTACCACTGGAACTTCTTACTTAAAGGTCTTGTGTGTGAGTGTGTGTGTATATGTATATATGTGTGTGTGTGTATGTGAGAGACTGTATGTGTGTGTGTGTGTGTGTGTGTGTGTGTGTGTGTGTGTGTATAAGATAGTATAGATTTATTTATGTATTTGCTTGTTTTTACAGGCGTGTGTGTGTGTCTGTGTGTGCGAGTGTGTCCAGCAGAGGTCTGTCTGTCAGTCTGTGTAACTGTGTGTGTGTGTGTGTGTGTGTGTGTATGTGTGTATGTGTGTATGTGTGTGTGTGGTTTGTGTGTGTGTGTATGTGTGTGTATGTGTAGGTATGTGTGTATGTGTGTGTGTGTGTGTGTGTGTATGTGTGTGTGTGTGTGTGTGTGTGTGTGTGTCTGCTGCAGAGGTGCAACACAGGCCTAAGGTCTCTTAACCGGCATGGGTGGTGCATTTGCTCGCTTTCATCGTATCATTTAATCAACTGTCTTTGATGTGTGGGGGCGCGGGGGGGCAGTGAGAGGAGATGGAGACTTCTTAAATGCCCCCGTGGCCCCTCGCTAATAGAGGTTAAGATCTCACATCTGCAATGGCCCCTTTACCTTAGTTTGATCTTCGGCTGAAAGGAAATATGACCACCACTCTTTCAAACATTAAAGACAAAAAATTCAATAGCACTTAGCTCGGTCCGGATGAGCTTTGCAGATACAATCTATCACACACCTCTTTTGGCTGTGCTTGTAGCATTATGGGCTTACACCGTAGCATAGGGCTAGGGGTAGTGTTCGGTATGTACAGTGTAAGTACATAATATTACATGTTGTTACATGTAGATACACTAAAAAATGAACTGTAAAATAAAGTGTTACCGACTGTTTAACACTTAACAGAGTCCTTAGCATCCACTGATTACACAATGCTACTATACTGTATTATCTTTATGATGACTATTTATATTTTAAACATGTAAAGATGCATTCAAGTAAGAATTTCACTGTATTTGGCAAACACCCTTTTACATACGACAATAAACTTTAAACTTTTTGAATTATGATCATTTTTCCCTGTTGTCCCTGTGTTGTGTTTACGGATTGGGACTGGATGACAGAACAGAACTTACAGGTGGACCAGGAAGGCCGGGTCTTCCAGGAGGTCCTTCACTGCCCTGTGAAAAATGACAGAAGAAGAAGAAGAAGAAGAAGAAGAAGAAGAAGAAGAAGAAGATTTAACAACCTTGGTAACAAGCAGACTGAGTTGTACTCCAGCAACAACAATCTCCATTTAAGCATATTTTCACTCAGCAGCATGATAAATATGGTTATTTCAAAAATGCGAAAGGCAGTGAGTTGTTTTGATTTATTTAGTGCATTATACACAGAGTTAATTAGCACTGATATAGGAGTGTTGACCTTCAAGTTGTTAGCTGTTAACTGTACTAAATAGTATACACAGACTCTAAATGTGGGTTTGCATATTTGCTGCTGGTATTCTGCTCTTGTTATTCAAGTTCATTATGCCTCCCTGCAACATTCAGAGTCCTTGATCTGTCTCGTCTAAAGTACACTGGTAGTGCTCAGTGGCACAGCGATGTTTACATCTTGTGTCTTGTTCACTTCTGTGTATGTGTGCGTGTGTGTATGTGTGTGTGTATGTGTGTGTGTTGTGTGTGTTTGTGTGTGTGTGTGTGTGTGTGTGTGTGTGTGTGTGTCTGTCTGTGTTCTGTGTGTGTGTGTGTGTGTGTGTGCGGTGTGTGTGCATTTTCTGTGTGTGTGTGTGTGTGTGTGTGTGTGTGCGTTTTCGGTCTGTGTGTGTGTATGTGTGTGTGTGTGTGTGTGCATTTTCAGTGTGTGTGTGTGTGTGTGTGTGTGTGTGTAGGGGGGTGTGGGGGTTCGCCTGTATCCACTTTATGCTGCAGAATGAATTATAATAGGACTCTGAGGCTGGGGTAGGGGGAACTTGTGCGTGGAGATTGAACACACCTCTGAATCTATTGGATTAATCCTCAGCATGGCCTCCCCGCTCACAGAGGACGATACCTCTCCTTCCTTGTCTGTCTTTCTCTCCCTCTCTCCATCCCTCTCTCCCTCTCTCTCACTCCTTCTTTCTCCTCTGTATCTCTCTGCAGTGTATCAAGAAGCTGGGGACATGCTGCGCACTTATCCAATACATCAAGAGGCATATTCAATCTCAACTTTGCATGTGGCTCTTCCGAATTTCATTACCAGGAAGTTCACCCTTGTTTCCACAAAGATGGAGCCTGTGTGAACTCGTGCAGTGGACGAATGGTAACGGGGAGCAGAGCGGAGCTGGCAGAAGCCGCAGCCCCCAGTTGGGGCGATGATGTAGTGCATGATGGGAATATGAAGCCGCAGCCACTGGGCTGTTTGATGAGTTCTCTACATGTGGCTCACTGGGATTACTTAGGGGCGCTTAAACTGGGCACGGAGTGTGAGCGCTGTGAACATTAAACTTAAAATGGTTCTTTAAAAAAAGAAAAAAATAAGAGGAAAAAAACATACCCTTTCACCCTTTGTTCCTGGAGGCCCAACTGGGCCTGGTCTTCCAACTGCACCCTGGAACAGACAGGAACAGCACGCAGTGTTATCGCATACATTTCTGAAAACACCAGCTGCCCACACAGTGCAGCTGAGTTGTGTCTAGGATCTACTGTAGAGAGTAGTAGTTGAATCAGTGCGATTGTCCTTCACGTACAGTAGCACCAGTGCGCCCAGTGGCTCCTGGGAATCCTGGAACACCTGGGGGCCCCTGCAAAGAATAAAGGGGGAGGGGGCAAGAGAGAGAGAGAAGGAAAGAGAGAGAGCAAGAGAGGGGGGCAGAAAGAGAGAGGAAAAGAAAAAGAGGGCGCAAGAAAGAGAGAAGGGAGAGAAAGAGAAAGAAAAGAGATAAAAAATAATGAGAGAAGATTGGAAAAAACAGTAGATTAATAGAATGAGCCCACTTACACAAACCCTTCCATTTGTATGGCAATTTGGATAATTAGATGCAGCTCGTAAACAGTCACAACATTGTCATCAGAGCACTACATGCTATTCCAACTCTGAAAAGTACTGCAGATTACCTCCGCAGACTGGAAATACAAACTTTCACATCTTTTTAAATTCTTCAAATGTCTTTTGTGGATTTTGTTGAGAATTTTTTCGCCGTGTTACGCACCTCATCTCCTTTGTCCCCCATGGGCCCTGGGAATCCTCTCTCTCCTTTCACTCCCTGCGGTGTCAAGCGAGAGAGCACATTTCAAAAGCAGGCAGTTTTGAGGAAAAAAAAAAGAAAATCACAGGAAGCAAGCTGCCATTCTTCACACCTCAACTCTATTTCATCCTCTGTCATCACCTGTCGAGTCGCTATCTGTCTCCAGGGTCTGCTAACAGACGCCCGCTCTGTTTTCTCATATCAAACCTAATCTCCCAGCTTTTCAATAGTGCCACAATGACTTCATGAGGTTTAATGTCAACATACTTTATGGCAGCCATGGCAACAACTGCATCAACACACACACGGACACACACGCACACACACGTCGGCAGGATGTAGAAAATGACTGGCGACAAGAGGTCCATGTATAGAAAACAAAAAAAAAACAAACAGCGTGGCATATTTTTTAGTCTGTCTGACTAATCTGTACAGAAAGGCAGCATCTGGAATATTGTTTGTGCAGCGGCTCACAAATATCAGCTATCAGTGCATGTCATTTACTTGCATTAGCGCTTGCTGAAAGCTTTGTTTGCTTTGGCTGCGCCCACTGTCTGTGTGTTGGTAGTAGTTATTTGCAAACGTGAGGTCTAGGTGGTAAAATGGTGGCTGCCGGTCTTTTGTGTGTGTGTGTGTGTGTGTGTGTTTGTGTGTGTGAGAGAAAAAAAGTGTGGATGTGTGTGTGCTTGCTGTGTGATGGCTTAAATGCCTTAAATGTGTAGTGTGTGTGTGTGGGCGCATGCATGTGTGTATGTGTGTGTATATGTGTGTGTGTGTGGGCGCATGCATGTGTGTATGTGTGTGTATATGTGTGTGTGTGTGGGCGAATGCATGTGTGTATGTGTGTGTTTATGTGTTGTGTGTGTGTGTGTGTGTGTGTTTATGTGTTGTGTTTATGTGTTGTGTATGTGTGTGTGTGTGTGTGTGTGTTGTGTATGTGTGTGTGTGTGCAGTGTGAGTGCACTGCGTGGTTACCTTCGGGCCCTCCTTCCCTGGGTGGCCCACTGGGCCTCGCATGCCCTGATCTCCCTGTTTGGAAAACAACACAAATTTCGTTTACACGACTCCACACAAACAGCTAGCCAGAGGCAAGGAGAGGCGAGGAAAGCTCTCACATCCACATGCATGTTGCGGTCATCACACCCACCAACACACAACATATTTATTTGTTCTGGAAAATGGTGTGTTCACTTTTTGTTTTTGTTTTTTTTTTTTTGTAAAATCAACCATTATAATAAAACCCTTACAATTTCAAACACAATAAAAATCCACTTCAGAATTAAAATTACACTAGAAGACCAAAGCTCAATTCTACTTTTCTCACTGCTATCCACTGTCACCAGTCTCACTTATGCCTATTGTCCTGAGACTGAGGTGACAAAGCCCATCGGTCCCTTCCTGGGCTAGCATGGGCGTGCTGTGGGCCATGTGTCAGAAACACTGGGATGGTTCAGCAAGCCTGGCACCACAAACAGCCATGATGTGATGTGGCCACCCACCTTCTCACCCTCCATGCCCATGACGCCAGGCAGCCCAGGGGACCCCTTCTCGCCCTTCTGCCCCGGCAGCCCTGGCACCCTCGTCTGGCACGCGCTGCAGGCATTCTGCCAACACACACACACACAGGCGTACACACACACACAGGCATACATACACACACACACACACACACACACACACACAGGCATATACACACACACAGGCATACATACACATACACACACACACACACACACACACATGCATACACACACACATGTACGCACACACACACACACACACACACACACACACACACACACACAGAGTAAGAGTAGAAACAGATATGAGTGGAGGTCATTAAAAGATGGAATTCATTAAAAGACAGGATTCATTAAAAGAAAGGATTTTTAATACAAAAATGTCAGCTTTGTAAAAAGTATTTTCATGTTTATGCTCTCAGTACTTAGCTTGGCCTGCTTTTATAGTTCACACTGGATTAAAACAATGTATTAATATGCAGCTGTACGTGGTTAAAGCAACACTACGTAGTTTTCGTCTGTGGTCACCCTACAGATTGGAAGTGGAATTGCCTCTCATTCAAACTACAGAGACGGCCAGTTCCTCCAAACTTACTTCGTACAGTTATTACCCATGGAGCGCGTCAAAGTGAATTCAGAAGTGCCTTTCACACTGTTACAAGTTGATGAACCACTGAAACAATTTTGGAAACATTATTTTAATTTTGAAAAAATGACTTGTTTTGTGTTGCTTTAAGTAAGATTTTTAGACAAGGACCAGGTGAGGTTTTGTAAGGTTCTCCTTGTGCCCCCCCCCCCGCCACAACCTTATTTGTGTTTTACCGAGGCCACAGTCCGCAGTACTACATCATAAAACTTAATGACAGCAAAACGCTTTTCCTGGTGGCTTTGCATATCCAAGATAAATGTGACACATCTACCAACCATTAGTCACGGATTAAAAAATTGCCCCTTTTGTCTGAGCTGTGCTTCAAATATTAGTCTGACTCTGAACTACACTTACTTACTGTAATTGTGTGCTTATAACCTTTCAATTTTTTCCTTGCACTGGAACTTGCAGCAGGGGGAAACAAAAGAGAAGTTTCCTCTCCGACAAAGCGAGATTTAATCAAGAACTTTAACCCTGTTATTCAAATGGCTGCTTCCTTAGAGGGAGATCACGCAGAGGCAGTAAAAAGCCTTTTCTGAGCTGAAAATGGAAAGGAAACCTTACCTGCCCCTCTCTTTAAGGCGTGTGTGTGTGTGTGTGTGTGTGTGTGTGTGTGTGTGTGTGTGTGTGTGTGTGTGTTTATCTATGGGGGTGTGTGTGTGTGTCTGAGTGTGTGTGTGTGCGCGCGGCCTCTGTGTGTGCACATGTGCCTCTGTGTGGGTGTGTGTGCACTTGTGTGCATGTGTGGGTGCACGCGTGTGTGTGTGTGAGAGAGAGAGAGTAAAAGAAATACAGAGAGTGATGGAGAGAAAGAAAGAAAGAAAGAAAGAAAGAAAGAAAGAGAGAGGGAGAGAGGAAGAGAAGGACAAAGAGGGAGTTTCTTTTTTCCCTTTGTAGACTCCCCATCCTTTGCATAATCAAAGATCTACAGTAATAAGGGGGCTTCTGAGGGCTATGCAGAGGAGGAGGAGTACGAGTAGGAGGAGAAGGAAGGAGGAAGAGGAGGAGGAGGATGAGGAGTAAAAAGAGAGCGGTGGTGGTGATGTCTCCCTTGCTGTTTAGAGCTGCTTACAGTGCCGTCCATCCTGCACGCACGCGTCTGACGAAGGTACCAATTTCCGCGTGCATTAGCCGGCCCTGATGAATAGGCGTGCGTGCAGAGGACGAGACCACCGGAGCACTTAGAGCTCGTCTCAATGTCCCTCCAGATTACCAATTACTGCAGCCGGCCCACGGGGCAGAGATGGCCAAAGAAGACTGGCCTTCAGGGACGAAGGGGTGGGGGCGGTGTGTCGGGAGGTGTGTGAGGGTGGGAGGAGGAGGAAGAGGAGGAGGAGGAGGAGGAGTGTTGTCCAGGGGCACAGCGAGGTTTAGGACATTATCTAGTTGTTGCTTTTTTTTGCCTCTTTTTAGGTTCTTTTGTACAGTGTCTGAGAAAAGTTGCATAACATGTCCAATGATTGGACTGCTGCTGTTCTGTTTTTATTTTTAATTTTTATTTTTTGCAGTGGACACAGTTGGCATGAAAAGGGCCAAGAGTTGGCGGAGAGCACATCAAAGCTACAATGGCCACAGCACACACAGTCAGCGCCCTGTTTCGCAGAAAGACTAGAAGAGAGGCAGGTTGAAAACAGTCCATCTAGCTATTTTGACTTGTAAAACGAGGTCAGTGTTTTTCACCCATTGTCAAATATGTTTTTTTCTTTCTTTCCTTTTATCCTCTGTTGTTTGTCCACGTTGGTGTCAAAAGGGCATCGCTTCATGTCGGCGATATAAAAAGGCAAGACCATGAGCCTTACCATAAGCCCTACATTTGAACAGATTTTCATCAAAAAAAACTCTCTGCAGCAATGCAGAGATGTAGCTTAGGCTTCTTTTGCCCCCTCTTCCTCTTCCTCATCCTCATCCTCATCCTCAGCTTCGAAGCTCTCAGAGATGCACAAAGAGGAACACAACTAGGAGGAGACTGGCTGTCTCTCTACCTCCCTCTCTCCTTCCCTCTCTCTCTCTCTCTCTCTCTTTCTCTCCCTCCCTGAAGAGTCCAGCATAGTGTGATCTGAGTCCCTCTCACCCCGTGAATACAGTGTGTTTGCACGCTGAAGGAGATAAATGCTATCTCTCCGCAGTCAGACGTACCCCAGCAAATGGACACATGGTGTTCTCATCTGTTACTAGATGATGTGTTTTTTTCTCTCTCAGAGAACGAGAGAGGCAGAGACAGAGAGAGAGAAACAGAGACAGAGAGAGAGAGACAGAAAGACAGAGCGGGAGAGAGACAGAGAGAGAAAGGAGAGAAACAGACAGAGTAAAGGAGAGATTGAGAGAAACATAGGGAACGAGAGCGGGAGGGAGGGAGGGATGGAAGGTGATTGCTCTGTCTGTATGACTGACAACAGGACAGACAGACAGATGTTGCTTAACTCTGTTTGGGCAATAATTGGACGGAGGCTCACTCACTCTCTGGTGGCTCAGAGTAATGTGACTGCATGCACAGTGAAAATATGTCTACTGGTGTGAGTGGGGGAGGTGACTGAGACCAAATGTGTGACTGCAAAGCACAGCAACGCCACATCAGAGGAGAGGGAGAGAGAGGAGAGACTGCACTTTTTGAAACGTTCCCATTGTGGGTTCATATTGATGCTGAATTCACAGTCGGCTTCCTCGCCAACAACTCTGCATTTCCATATTTGTCCACTAATTTTTTTTTTTTTTCTCACTTGCTGTTAGCAGTGCCATCCTGAGTGAGGCACTGTTGAGCTGTGTCTGGAATATGTTCTCGCATTGAAGCCAAGAGAAAGAAAACAAGTAGTCAAGCAGTTTTTTTTTTTTTCTTTTTCTTTTCTTTTTTTTTCACCGATTTTGTGTTGAGGATTCCCGGAACACTGAAAGACTGGGGAGCATGAAAGTTGGTGGCGATGTACCCCATCCGGATGATTCGGAATAGAAGGCTCAGGTGCCTGGGGGCCCCCCCCCCGCCCCCCCTCTGCGCTGGACCCCCAAAAACCTGGGGAGACCAAAATCTGTTTTCACAGAATAACTCGCCAACTGTTGCAACCAGGAAGACCAAATTTTTGGGCATATTGGGCTCGACATGGTGTATAAACTCCATGTATAAATGGTCTTTTGCCATGTAGCGCTACCTAGGGAAAATTCTAGATGTGAAAACTGTTGGGGTTTTGAGTTGCCGATATCCTGAGCGGAAAAGGCTGTTATTGCATGACGTTTGCCATGTAGGACCACTACTCCAACCTCTTGAAATACATTATGTTTCGTAAAACTTTGTTCCTGAGGTGTACATCTGTAGACACTTTGAAGAATTTTTATAAAAACTTTTTCATAAGTCGAAGCATTTCAAAGTGCCACATCACCCAATATTTCAGACATAGCTTGCACTGAGCTGCACTCAATATCTTGTGTTGTAATTGTCCAAATTTCAATAAATCTTACATACTCAATGGGCACAACATTCTTCAAAATCCACCAAACTTTGTAAAATATTGTGTGTAAGGCCCACTGTTCTCTTACAATTTCAAATTTGCCATGTAGGATCACTACTCCAACCTCTGTAAGTACATTATATTTAGTAAAAATTGTTCCGTAGGGGGCACTATTATTTAAAAAAAAAAAAAAGTACTATAATTCCCTTTTGTGCTGAACTTTGCAGCACACTGCGGTGGTCACACCATGCACCACTATGCAGTGCATCTAGTATTTAGTCACTGCTTTTCCAACTGTTATATCTCCCCCCTGCATTACTACCACAACAAAGGGCCAATAGCTTTTCACACAAACACAGTCTTCTCCTGCCCCACTTTAACTCATTAAATACCAGAACTGATTGCATACACGCGGAGAGCAGGGCGGTGTGTGTTTGCCTGAGGTTCCATTACTCAGAGGTGAGTAATGCATACAGATAATGTATTCAGATTGCTGTGTGAAAATAACCACCCCATTGTCACACAACCACAGGAACACAAAGGAAAATAGCCTTACCTTCAGCAAAGCACCCATGTCTCCCACTATTGGTAATGCAGTCTAAAAAAACAAACAAACAAAGAAACAAACAATTGAGAACCAATTAAATATAGAAATCATTTGATCAACCTGATTGGATTATCTGCTGTTGTAATGTTAGAGGTAAGCAGGTGGTTGTGTACATGTCTAGGTGTGGGTCCTGGTGTGTGGGTCTGGGTGTGGGTCTGGGTGTGAGTCTGGGTGTGGGTCTGGGTGTGGGTCTGGGTGTGAGTCTGGGTGTGAGTCTGGGTGTGAGTCTGGGTGTGAGTCTGGGTGTGGTTCTGGGTGTGTGGGTCTGGGTGTGTGGGTATGGGTGTTGGTCTGGGTGTGGGTCTAGGGGTGTGGGTCTGGGTCTGGGTGTGTGGGTCTGGATGTGGGTCTAGGGGTGTGGGTCTGGGTGTGGGTCTGGGTGTGGGTTTGAGTGTGGGTCTGGGTGTGGGTCGGGGTGTGTGGGTCTACTGTAGGTGTGGGTTGGTGTGTGTGGGTCTTGGTGTGTGGGTCTAGGTGTGTGGGTCGGGGTGTGCGGGTCGGAGTGTGTGGGTTCCCAAACAAAGGAGCTGACAGAAGGGGCCGGAGCACAAGGTGCTGCTAGTGCTGGGAGCCAGGTGTGATCAGAACTCATTATGAGGACTATAGTGTGACTACAGTGTCAAGCTGAAGGTGTGTGTGTGTGTGTGTGCGTGTGTGTGTGTGTGTGTGTGTGTGCATGTGTCTGTGTGTGTGTGTGTGTGTGTGTGTGTGTATGTGTGTTTGTTTGTGCGTACCTGTGTGTGGGTTTGTGTGTGTGTGTGTGTGTGTGTGTGTGTTTGTTTGTGTGCACCTGTGTGTGCGGGTGTGTACGTGTGCGTGTTTGGGTGTTTGGGTGTTTGTGTGATGCCTTACATACCGGTTCACCGGGGGGTCCAGGGGGGCCTGGCCTTCCTTCACGACCTGGGGGACCCTTAACAAATGAGACACACACGTACAAACTAATCAGGTCTTGGCCTGTGACACCGCTGGGGACAAACACACACACACCACTGTACATACACACACACACACACACACACACACACACACACACACACACACACACACACAGGTCCGCACACTCATCTCAGAAAATGGAGGACTCAGCTTTGACACTCATCCAGCTGAGGAGGCTCGTGACTAGAATGGGCGATGGCACTCAGCCCTGTCCAGTCCTGCCCCCAAACCTCAAACCGTACCCCCCACCCACTCTGCTGGAGGGCAAAGCAAAGTCTCCACAGAATTTATTTTCTGACGCTCCTCTATGCTATTTTAGCATGGACAGTGGGGGGAGGAGAAGCTGTACAGGACAAGGCAATGATAAACACACACACACACAGACGCACACACACACACACACACACACACACACACACACAGACACACACACACACCCACACACACACACACACATACAGATGCACACAGACAGATGCACACACAGACAGACACAAACAGACACAGGCACTGACACAAACATACACACAAACACAGACACACACACACACAGACACACACACACACACACAGACACTGAATTCAATGTCAGCATTTACTTAAATGGATCTGCTAAATACCCATTTCCCTTTACTTCTGCTTGCACATGGGCACAAGCAGACAAACACACAGAGAGACTGAGAGAGGTAGAGAGAAAGACAGAGAGAAAAAAAACGAGAGACAGACATTTATACTCCAAGATGAAGAATAGGGAGGCAAATGGGGACGGGAAAGAGGTTGACAGTGCGTGAGCAGCGTGTGAGAGAGAGTGAAGGAGAGGGAGAGAGAGAGAGACAGAGAGAGTGAGACAGAGAGAGTGAACGAGAAAGACAGAGAGAGTAAAAGCGACAGAAAGAGAGAGAAAGAAAGCGAGGCATTAGTAAAAGAGAAAAAGCAAGGACAAGTGAAAAAGACTGAAAGAGACAGAGGTGGACAGATGAGTCAGTGTGGGGTAGATGGAAAGGGGGGTGGTGATGGGAGTAGGGGGGTGATGGGAGTAGGGGGGTTGGAGTGGATGAATGATGGGAGTGGGGGGGGGGGGCGTCCTACCTCACTGCCTGGTGGCCCAGCCGCACCTGCCATTCCGGGGGGCCCTCTGGGACCCTGCGATGACATGATGACACACACACACACACACACACACACACACACACACACACACACACACACACACACACACACACACACACACACACACAAACACACACACACACATCCACACACACAGACACACACACACACAAACACACACACACACACACATCCACACACACACACACAGACACACACACACAGAAAACAGAGGAAGAGAGAGGGCGAGAGACAGACAGACAGACAGACAGACAGTCAAACAGACAAAGAGAGCGAGATCCAGACAGAGAGATGAAGGGAGAGACAGAGAGAAGAAAGAGACAAAGACAAAAAGAGAGAGCAGGAAAGAGAGAGAATAGAGAGGGTCAGTACCCAGCCAGCACATCCCACACCTTCACTCTCCGCCATAATTAGGTGTGAGCATAAGAAAACAGTAATAAAACCTTAATAAAATAAACTATTGGATCATTTTTTTCTGTCCGTTTTGAGAGCTGTTTACCTCAAAGCCTTGCTCCCCCTTGGCTCCCATAGGACCCTGTGAAACACATCCATCTTGTTTAGAGAGTGGAAAACCTGATGTGACATCTTTTTATCTGTGCTGAGTGAAGCCTTTCCAGCAGCGCACACTGGATTTGCTTCAAAAGCCTCAAGCCACTCTCATCAGTCACACAGAACACACAGGATGCCACTTTTACTTTTTAATGCGTTGGCAGAAATTTACCATAAACCGTTTGTGTTGTGTATATTGTCTGTGTGGCCTGATAGATAGACATTACCATTGAACTTTACAGTAACATACTGTAAACATACTTGTGACTTTAGATTTATGTCGGATAGATTACCATGTTAAATTAACATCCCGTAACGTGAACTGTTTAGGGTTAGGGTGGATAGATGAATGGATATTACAGTAACATTTATAGTAACGTTGCAGTAACAATAATCCTGGTCTTGTGTTAGACGTTAGTGTGGACAGATGGATGGACAGTTGGGAAGCAACGGCACGGCTTGATTGACTGACTCACAGGGGGTCCTCGGATGCCGATGCCAGGTTCACCTTTCTCTCCGAGGTCTCCTGCCACCCCAGGAACACCTCTTTCACCCTGGAATAGAGGGATGGATAGATAGATGGAAGGTTGGATGGTTGGATGGATGGATGGATGGATAGATGGATAGATAAATAGATAGATAGACAGATAGACAGACAGAAAAGGAAGCATGAGACACAGAAAGAAGACACGACCCCACAGGGTGACTGCAGAAACACGTGTTAGCAGTGTGTGTGCACAGTGTAGTAGCATTTGTTTTACTCTTGTTCTCCAATATTGTTTCTGTGTCAGGAAGAGTTTGATCTCCAAATGCAGAGGCCTTTTACAAGTCGCTCTGGGTAACACTGTCTGCTAAATACCTGTTAGCATTAGCTCCTGTGCTCCGGATGAACCATGGCAAAACAAATAAGTGCAGGCGGTGCATAAAGTGCACAGGGAGCGTTTTATCCTTTCAGTTTATTTTCTAAAGTGGAAGGCCGTCAGTGGAGATGCTATATGCCTGCTCAAGCCTGGAAATACTGCAGACAGTTGGCACAGGGGGTGGTCTGATCCACTCCTCTATACTCTTTCTTAAGTGGTGTGTGTGTGTGTGTGTGTGTGTGTGTGTGTGTGCGTGTGTGTGTGTGTGTGCGTGTGTGTGTGTGTATGCGTGTGTGTATATGTGTGTGTGTGTATGTGTGTGTGTGTGTGTGTGTGTGTGTGTGTGTGTCTGTGTGTGTGTGTCCGGAGGGTGCGTGCGCACATAAACATAAAATATCCTACCTTAGGTCCACGAGATCCTCTTGGGCCAGTGGTGACCCCTCCCTGCCAGAGAAGAACAGGTAGAGAACAGTGAAATCTGTTTCATGTCAAAGTCATAGATGGCCGCTCACCTTGCATGGAGGGCGATGGAGAAAGGAAGAGACAGGGTTAGACTTAGACTTGGGCACAGTAAATAAAGCCTCTACTTTTCAGCTCGGTGCAAGAATGCTCCATTGTACAGAGTGCCTTTGTTCAATATACTTTACAACATTGTTAAAGAGTTTCTACTGTTGGAGTGTGACGGAGACTGCCATGCCACACACACACACACAGATAGAGACAGAGAGAGAGAGAGAGAGGGAGAGAAAGACAGAGAGAGAGAGAGAGAGAGAGAGAGAGAGAGAGAGAGAGAGAGAAATGTCCAATTGGTGTAGGGTGTACTGTAAGCATTATTTACTGTATAGTACTGATGGAAAATTGATTTCTGTAGTCAGCATGCATTATGGCTACAAGTAAACCAAGCGCTGCACAATGTAAATGAGGTGCTTGCAAACTTCTCTTCCGGCCACTGCAGCAGTTTTTGCAGAGTTAGCAAACTGCGTTCGCTTTGGGTGGAAAAAGGGAACTTTTTTTATGCCATAAGAGTCCGTACTCCGTAGCCGATGACAAAATGGTAGCATCAAAGCAGAAGCTCCGAAGAGCTGTGGGGGCCTGCTGGGGAACCGGGGTGGGGTGGGGGGGGGGGGGCCTTGTGAAAACAGCCCTCAAGATAGATTGCCCCCGCCTCGGCCCGCTTCACTTGATGGAAGCAGATAAGGGAAAAATTGAACAGATTTTCATGGTGCATATTCTCGTTCTCTCTCTCTCTCTCTCTCTCTCTCTCTCTCTCTCTCTCTCTTTCTCTGACTTCATCTATTTCTTTCTTACTCTCTTTGACACCATCTCTATCCTTTTTCTCTCTTCTCTCTCTGGCTCCCACTCGCTGTCTCTCTCTTTTTTCTGTCTCACACTCTTTCTCTGAGTCCCTTTGTCTGCCTCTCTCTCTTTTTCTGACTCCCTCCCTCTCTCTCTGTCATGACCTTCTTGCATCTTGTTGTCTTTACAGCTCTCATTCCCGCTCTATCCCTATCTATAGTATGCCCTGAGAGGGGCTGAATGTATGACACTTGATGCTGCATCTACATCTGTCTCTGGTTTATCTCCCTCATTCCCCATCTCCATCCCTCTATCCTTCTGTCTCTCTCTCTCTTCCTCTCTCTTCCTCTCTCTCCCTGTCTCCCCCCCCCCCTCTCCACCCACTCTCTATTTTTCTCTCTCTCTCTCTCTTCCTCTGTCTTTCTCTCTCTCCCTGTCTCTTTCCCCCTCTCTCTCTTTCTCCACCCACTCTCTCTCTGTCTCTCTCTCTCGCTTTCTCTCCCTCTCTCTCTCTCGTGAGTCTGAGGGGATGGGTGAGGTGTGTGGGCTGTAGTGTGTCGCCTCAGTGGAGCTTGGGGGTGTAGCTAAAGAGAGGAGTCCGCCCACAGGCCAGATGTCAACATTGCACGCACACACACACACACACACACACACATGCATACAAGTATGTGTGAAAACACACATGCAGACACACATACAATCGTGGCTGAAAAACACACACACTCAAACAAATACACACACACACACACACACACACACACACTTATAATAAGTGATGGCATGGCTGCAGTTAACTGTCCTAGACCACAAATACACGCAGACACCCACCCACACACACACACACACACACTTAGCGCGAATACACACACACAAGACGCGCACGCAAAACCTCTTCCCGATAGCACCGCTCAAATGAGCACATTGGTGCCAACTTGATGGGTTGCCCCACTGTCACAGTTAATATGCAGTTTATCTCTTTCCTGTACAAACAAACATAATTGCTTCGGGTCGTAGTGCAATTAGCAGCGACGTGTCAACACTACTCGAGCAGTCGGGGCATTATCCCGTGAGAACGGATTGGTTTCTGCCGCGGTGGGGTAGTGTGTGTGGTGCTGGAGAGACTTCAAGGGAGACCCCACACAACAAGGCAAGCAGTAGCAGCAGCTTTCACTACATAGCATTTATAATAAAAAAATGATAATAATAATAATAATAATAATAATAATAATAACAACAATAATAATAATAACAATAATAATTATAATAATTATAATAATTATAATAATAATAACAATAATAATAATAATAATAATAATAATAACAATTAAAACATTTTTTTAAAATAATAATAATAATAGTACAGTTTTTCTTGATTGCTTTGACCTGTTTAAAGAAACTGGGATCCACTCAATTTTTTATCATCAGTATCTCAGTAGAGCAGAAGACACCTCTTGCAAATGTGTTAGCGCTTTGTCATTGAATTGACACATTTTCCCCACCCTTTTGCAAAACAGTTAACACTGGTATCATTCAAGCAGTGCAAAGTCCATTGTTTTAGCTATGGTAACCAAGCCGAAACCATCTGTTTCTAACTACTGGAAACTATCTACATCAGTATGAAATCACTGAAGCACCTGTTTGACAATCCTTCTCAAAAATGTGTGTGTTAACTGTTTTGAAAATGTGGAGTTTGAGTTGACTGCTGCATCAAAGCAATCAAGAAAAACTGTAATAATGATACATTTAATTCATAAGCACCTTTCAAAGCAAGGAAGGGCACTTTATATATATTACATTACATTACATTGCATTTGGCAGACACTTTTATCCAAATATATATCTAATTTTATCCAGATATATATACGAAAACCAACATTTAGCTGAAGGTCTTATCCAGAATGACTTACTGTGATTTAGGTTCAGGGACAGTTTCCCTGGAGCAATGTGCGGTTTGATGCTTTGCTCAAGGGCACTTCAGCCATGGATGAGGGTGCAGGCGAGCACTGGTTACTCACTCCCCTACCTATATATATTGTAAGTTACTTTAAATAAAAGTGTCTGCCAAATGCAATATAATGTAATGTAATTTTTCCTACTGATACAGCCATTGAATCTGTGACCATGAAATCACAAGCCCAACTTCTTGCCCATTCAGCCACAGCTGCATTAAAGGAACACTTTGCTTTTTGGGCAACAGATCCACGGACCCTACTGCCAGAACTGGACATCTACTGTATGGATTCAAAAACGGTAAAACCCAACTGTTTAACTCTAAGCGAGTTGGAAAATGAGCATATTTCCCCAAAAAAGAGTGGAGTGTTCCTTTAAGGCTCTCGCATCCTTCAGCACATTTGGGACAACGAGACAACGAGAATTGTGTCATCTTTGCGGCACTCTGTGTTGACCACATTTTGTATCTAGTGCCAAACTGTGTGTTTGAACCCCCATAAGTTGAAAAATTCATCTGAAAGTCTCTGCAATGTTCCTATACAGTTTCTAGGAGGATACTGCATCAAACTTTGGTTGAAAACCTTCACATACAGTAAGGCTTGACAAACATTTGGGACCAAGCTGTATAGTGTGCATGTTCCCAAATTGTAGCTATGGGCTATGCTTTGTCAGGAGCTTCCAGAAGCCAAGAACGACAAGTCTCTCCCCAATATTCCCAAATGGTTAAAGACCACAACAAGCATCGACACAGCGGGGGAATAAAGTATATGCCTATGCTACATAATGTACACTGCGCTTGCTAAAGCATGGCAAGAGCCTTTAGGCTCTGCATTAGGCTCTCATCCCAATACAGCACGTCAAGCCTGACAGCTGGATGCAGGCAAATAGGGACAGATAGCCTGCGCAGAATGGATAACTGCTGCTGCGCTGCTGCTGCTACTGCTGCTTAAGTTGCTGTCTCTCATTTCAGACCCTTTCTCTCTCTCTCTCTCTCTCTCTCTCTCTCTCTCTCTCTTTCTCTCTCTGTGCCTGATGTGTTTCAGTGTTGTACATTATGGTAAAAATACTGTCATGGTAACTGGTAGTATATACTGACAACAGAAATGCTATTGCTGACAAAAAGGAAAACTCAAAGAAAAACTGACAGAAACATATGGCATTTTTTAGTTGGTTAGATTTTGTATTGTACTGTCTCTGTGCAATAAAATGTGTAACAATGTATAACATTATGTACCTACACTGTGCCATATGGTAAGGGTTAGGGTTAGAACTATGTATGCAAGTTCATAATAGTATATGTTGTTACATGTAGATATATATATATTTATATATCTGCATAGTTGTCATGTTGCTGTTACAGTGCATATTTTAGTAGAGATGTATTTACAGTGCATCAAGTTTGAACTGGTGTTTTCATTCAGTACTTGAGTGCATAATGAAATATACTCTTTTCCGCCCCATGTCATATCCATTAGCAGTGAGCGTGTCCCCAAGACAGACAGTGACTGGGTGATATGCACTGACACTATCCTGACATATAATCAATACTATGTGAAGGGATCTACGATATGGAGAAAGACTGAGAGGTGACGTTGCCAACTGTCAGTCGGCCAGAAAGCTTTAAAGGAACACTATGCAACTTTTTCGAGTTAATTAATCATCTTCATAAGTCAGTAGATGCCTAAATGAGTCATTACCAGGTGAATGAAGACTCTCTCGACTGTCCCCGCTGTCCGTGGACAGAATACCACGCTTGCAATATCTGGGCATCCATCCCGGCCACCCTCAGACTCACATAGTCTCGAATATCACAAGAAGCAGGATCACGTTAAATTCTGAAGAAATTCTGACTTTACTTACTTTTGGTGGACATGCCTACGTTTGTCTTTACTAGTTATGCTAATCAGTTGAGTTCCGTTTACTTGGAGAAACTAGGGAGAGCTCCGTAGAGAAAAAAAACACTGAAAGTTGCATAATATCTCTTTAACATGATGGTCAAGTGTTTTTTTTATCCATGATGAGACTACATACTGCCATATGCTTCTATAGTATGTTTCCATCTTTAAACCGTGTAAATGTGTACGATGATACAAGAAGTGGCCTTGCCCTAGAGAAGTTTGAGTTTGCTACTGGAACTTTTTTGTTGCTGATGGCACATCTTTGGTGGTGAGTTCCATCTCTGGTCGATTATTATTAAAGATGGCACCTTCTTTACTCCGGCCTCAGTTGCTTAGTCTGGGAATTGCTTGTTCACAACTGCCCTCAAGCATGTTGTACCGAGACCAACACACCAGCCAACCAACCAATACATCCTTGTCTCTCTTTCTCGCTCTTTCTCTCTCTCTCTCTCTCTCTCTCTCTCTCTCTCTCTCTATCAATCTATCTTACACAGTGTTTATCTGCTATATTCTGTCATTTCTCCCTCTCATCCGGTCTCCTCTCTCACACACACAGTGCAAAACTCCCTCTGAGTGTAAATTCAATATTTTGTACTTTCCACTTCTTCACTGTATGTACAGAAAAGGGCAGAATAACAATTTGAAAAAATTGGCAGCCAATGTAATGCAAAGAAAAAAAACTAAAGTGTGCCATTAAAATGCGTGTCCATGCTACATGTATTGTTATTATTACCCATGATTTTTTGGTGGTTTCATTTGTGAGCACTTACCAGGCCTCCGGGTCCAAACTCGCCAGGCTCTCCTTTGGGTCCGGGTGGGCCAGGCGGTCCAGTGACTCCTCCCGAGTCCCCCTGCGGGTCAGACGGCAACAGATGTGAGTCAGAGAGGGGCCGGCCCTGTCGCCGCCAGGTTGCCATGGTGACAGATTGGCCTTGTCAGCTCGGTGGGCGATGGGCAGTGGGCGGTGGGTGTGTGGTGACATGGTTCAGAGAGGTGCGGGGGCGGAATGGGCGGAGGGGGGGGGGTCAGAGGGGTTGAGCAGGGGTAAGAGAGGGGGCATCTGCCACTCACCCAGAATCATTTCACACAGCGGCAGGAGAGTTGTGTGCATGTTTGTGTGGGTTTGTGTGTGTGTGTGTGTGCGTGTGTGTATGTGTCATGTGTCAGTGTGGGAGTGTGTGTGTGTGTGTGCATGTGTGTATGTGTGTGTGTCCGCGTGTGTCTGTGTGTGTGTGTGTGTGGCTGTATGTGTGTGTGTGTCGATGTGTGTGTGTGTGTGTGTCTGTATGTGTGTGTGTGTGTGTGTGTTTGTGTGTATGTGTGTGCATGTGTGTATGTGTGTGTGTCCGTGTGTGTGTGTGTGTGTGTGTGTGTGTGTGTGTGTGTGTGTGTGTGTGTGTGTGTGTGTCCATGTGTATGTGTGTGTGTGTGTGTGTGTGTGTGTGTGTGTGTGTGTGTCCATGTGTATGTGTGTGTGTGTGTTGGTGGGTCAGGGCTTACGCTGCCCGCAGTGCTTTTGCCATCTGTTTTGCTCGGGCCATTTGGGCCTCATCTGATGAGCACAGGGGGCCCGCTGCCCTCCAGACTGATGCTCCATCACACGCTAACTTTAGCCGCCGCCACCGCCACAGCCATTGCCACCGCCATCGCCACCGCCACCGCCGCCACACAAATTACACAAATAAATAAGGAAAAACCAGCCAGCAAAAAATCTCTCTGGAAGCACAGCAATGGCTGGAAGGAGGGTCAGAAGCATCACTTTGTAAATAACAAAAAAAAGTAGATGCTGCCACAATCTTCAGGACACCAAAGGCAGCGACTTCCTCAGTAATGTTATTGTGATATGTTGTGGCAAACAGCCTTTTGAAAGTGCTCTCAGAGGAAGATGACAAACTCCAGTTCTTCAGTTTGAATCTAAATCTTAAATCCTCAAATAGCTGTGGGACTAACCTATAAAAGGGGACAGGATGACATCTAACAAAAAACAGCATGTACATGTTTTCTACCCTGTACTCCACAACAACAGAACAAAAGAGTACCTTTTAATATTCAAAATGTGTGCAGAACGATCTAGTTAGCTGTATAAAAAAGACATTTAATTAGTCTGGAAAAAATCTTTATATGCATTAAGAGCTGTCTGGTTGGTTTGGTGTCTGATTGGAACAACAACAGCATAAGGGTCCTGGCTGCATACTAATAAGGCCCCTTTAATTCTGCTAAGGCTGACCGGGAATTTGCCTGGGGCTTATTCACTGACATGCATGTTGCTATTCATTCGCCATGTAAATTAGAGGAGAATAGCAGTCGCAAAGCAATAAACAAAAACAGACATGCATACCTGGATGTCACTTTGCCGACACCTAACGCTGGCAACTTATCTAAGTTGACAAAATGTACCTGTACGGCTTTTTTTTAAGCTATGGTAGTGGGCATGGTGTAACAAATTAAAACAAATGAACATGGGGAAAACTAGCTGTGGTCTTGACGAGAACTGACAATGCAACAAATAATAATTTACTGGACAGCGAGTGTAATTCTATTGTGGTCATTTGCTTACTCTGGCTGGATATTCGCTGGGCTCAGTCATTTGATTCAGAATGGTGTCCTTGTTGATTTTTCAATTTCAACTCATGATTTTACGCTGAGCTGAAGCATGCTACTAAAGTCAGTGCGTGCGCCGATAGCATTGGGGAGTCAAGAGCAGCAAACAGCCGTGGGCAACAACATCCAATAATGACGTACTTGGGCTTTCAAACATTTTGGAGGCCTATAGCACATCTCTGATGGAGATGTAACAAGAAAGCACTGCCCCTTGGAGAGACAATCATTGAGCTGATATGTATTCTTTCAGGGTTACCGCACAGTGTATAATTTTCCACAGGAACCAAATGTTGATAGCTAACTATAACAAATCTTTTACTCTTACACACTGTATCTGCTTGGTGGTAATATGAAAGCCTGTGGGTAGTTTAATCAGCTCCGATGAAATAGATGAAAGCTGTTCATAGGAGGCTGACTGCCAAAGCTACACTTAATACTGAATGCATGTTTGGATGCCATGCTGTGGGGCTGGTGCTAGCCTTTTTGGTGCCCAAGCACCACCCCCACCCACCCA
>CM059286.1:20878090-20880590 GCA_030347295.1 Setipinna tenuifilis
TCACGCCGTGCCCTTGTTTACAGCTGTTTGGGGAGCGCCACAGCGGTGGGCATGCCAGCATCCAGTGTGCCCTGTGCCAACCGCAGCCCGAGTGACTGACAATGAGATCGATTGCATTTGAGCGTTCCAGCACGGCGCGGCGGACAAAATGAGGTTCATTAGGGCGTGAATGTGAGGGGTATTAACGTAGCATGTGTTGTTGCTAGTGTTTGTGTGCGTGCATGTGTGTTATGTGCGTATGTGTGTGTGTGTGTGTGCGTATGTCTTAAAATCTGTCCCATATTTTTAGACCACCATGTACTTTTTTTTCAGCAACATCCTTGTATCCATCAGTTGAAAATGTTCTGAAATTATGAAGGGTGCCCTGTTCATGTTCATGCACTGCAGATGCAAACTCCCCAGGGAGAGGGTAATCAAACGAGGAGAACTCTGCAGCCCTTCACCCAGGGACGAGGAGACCTCTGCAGCCCTGCACCCAGGGACGAGGAGAGCTGTGCAGCCCTTCACCCAGGGACGACACCCTTATGGCCACATGACAGCTTGGACATGGCCTGCAGCGCATGGAGAACAGATCGTCTGAAGCTGTCCTCTCATTGCTGTGTGTGTGTGTGTGTGTGTGTGTGTGTGTGTGTGTGTGTGTGTGTGTGTGTGTGTGTGTTTGTGTGTATGTGCAAGTATGTGTGTGTGTGCTTTTGCATTAGTATGAGTGTGTACACTCTGTCCTTCTCTTTCTGTTTTACTTTTTTGTGTGTGCACAGTGTGTGTGTGTGTTTGTGTGTGTGTGTGTTTGTGCGTGATTGGGAGCTCTGTCCTTTCCCCTCTGTGTGCATGAATGACAGTGTGTATGTGTGTATGTGTGTGAGTGTGTAAGTGTGTGTGTACTGCTGTATGTGTGGCTTGTCTGTGGTGCTTAGCCAAGCTCCGTGTTCCTCAGCCCCCATGGGGAGACCGATAAGTTGAGCTTTAATTCAACACTCCCGTCCTCCCCGTGCCATCGCCACAGCGCACTCGGCACGGCTGTGTGTGCCAGGGACAGACTTCCCATGGTGCCACAGCTGGGCGGGCGATGGCGGATCCTGCCCCCCCCCCACTGCTCTGTCCCTTGGACCACCCACCTCGCCCCCCCCCCACCAGAGATCAATGCTAATCCCACGCTAATGACATCCTAAGCGGGGATAACGCTCGGCAGCTTGATGGTGGGATGGTGGCAAATAAAAGCCAAGGTGAGCGCAACCCCGCCCCTACCCCGCTACCCTCCTACCCCCCACCCCGCACTACACACCCCCTTCCGTGAGCCAGCAAAGGAGTCCCCTACTGAGCCCGAGTACAAACAACGCCTCACTGCCGCTCCCATTATGTGCACCGCTGGCAGGCTTCAGCCTGTGGGGCTGTGGTGGGGGGGGGGGTTTGTAGGGCTTTAAAAGGCTGCCAGTCATGTGTGAGAGCGATGGACAGGCCGCTCCTGGCCACGCCAACACTCCCACCTCTCTGTGAATTAGCTCCTCAAAAGCCACCCATGCAGAGCGGCTGAGAGTGAGAGTGAGAGGTGAGGGGCGAGCAGTGGAAAAGGTTTGTAAGAGCTGGAATAATGGCCCGCCATGCACCCCCCCCCCGCCAGAGCCTAACCCCCAACTGCCCCCCCCCACCCCCCCCCCCCACCCCCTCCTCAACCGCCCCATGTCTGTGGAATGCAGAGGCAATGTCTCTTGATGTGGTGTCAAAATCAAAGGCTATTCCATCCAAGCTTTCAACTTTTCACGTCTCAGGGAGGGAGAGCGAGCGAAAGGAGCAGAGGGAGACAGTAGGCAAACGTGCAGTAGCAGCGTAAACTTTCAGGAGATATTTTCCTGTAGGGAGTACGGCACAACTTTGATTCCTGCCAACTGGCAAAAATAAATTAACAGATAAAACAAAACAAAAAAAGAGAAAATGCCTTGCACATACCAACTGTTATATTAAAATCAGCTATCCAAGCACCTAAATTAAAATTCTAATTATCTCTGGATTAAGGTTGCAGAGATGGGAGGAGCATGCGCTTGATTTGATAGACTAAAAAACACGTTAAGTCTGGATCTGCTGTGCACAAACCAGAAGACTGGGGCTGGGCATGACTATGGAGCCCCTTTATAGTTTTCTTCACTAACTGTGCACCATGTGTACTATTATGATACATTCACATTATAATGTTTTTGTCTTTTTTTCTTGGATTGGCTGCAATAAAAATGGTTAGATATAGATTTTGGGCCTTAATTGTGATAGGACACAGTGGCACAGGGAGAATGGGTATGGCACTGGGACACAGCATCCCCAGGGTGCAATGTTAATTCTAACACCAAATATTAGACAGTTTTTTAATTAGAAGGTAATCTGAGTCACCACTTTAACTTCCCTCCTTTCTGGAATATGGGCCTGGTGTATCAACCCACAGCTATACTTCTGCTTATTTGTTTTACTGCAAACTACATCTGGGGAACTTTTTAAAGTAAATTTTAAAATCTGT
>CM059286.1:20898090-20910590 GCA_030347295.1 Setipinna tenuifilis
GTCATTTAATTGTGTGGCGTGCAATACTTGATGGATGAAGCTGGGAGATCGATCTGATAGCGCTAATTCCCAGCACAGACACAATGTGCGCCAAGGCGGCGGCGGCCCCGTCACTGTCAGCGAATATCTGCATTGCGATAGGGCCGATAATGAAAGAGCACCGAGAGGGTTGACACAGCTTATTACGCACCGGTTTGTCATTAGCTTTGGTGTGTGTGTGTGTGTGTGTGTGTGTGTGTGTGTGAGTGTGTGTGCATGTGTGTGTGAGCGTGTGTGTGTGTGTGTGTGTGTGTGAATGTGAATGTGTTACCTGCTGCTGCTGAGACGACAGCCTCGCAACAGGTACATTCTGTGTGTGTGTGTGTGTGTGCGTGCGCATGTATGCTCGTGTTAATCCCATTACCATCCCACCCCCCACCTCCACCTCCACCCCCCCACCTCCACCCCCCTCGGCTGGAGCCGTACGAAGGCAGCCCCCGTGCTCTTAAAACCACACGCTCCTGCTTTTAAATGTACAGCAGCAGCAGAATCTATGTGTTTGTTTTAAAATAGCTGCTTGTTGAGGCGCAGCCTGCTGGGAGCTGATGGATTGGATTTGGATCCACGCGGAGGAAGGGAGCTCAGGAGGAGCCGTTCAGACAGGGGAAGATGAAGATGTGGAGGAGGAGGAGGAGGAGGAGGAGGAGGAGGAGGAGGAGGAGGACAAGGAAGACTGACTGGATGACACACACACACACACAGGGAAGCGTCAGTGAAGCTGTCAGTGGAATACATCTTTTTGTGGGGAATGGAGTTGAGCGAGTGTGGGAGAAGGGAAAGGGGTGGGAAAGGGGTGGAGGTAGGGGGGGGATCAAAGAAAATCACACTTACAGGTGGCCCTGGCTTCCCTGGGTCTCCCGGTTTTCCTCGACGGCCCTATAGGATAGAGAGAGAAAAATGTAATGAAAAACATGGAATGATTTGGCCAGACAAGACACAACTGAGACACATACATAGATAGATGGGGAGAAAGAGAGATATGCTGTATAGAGATCATGAGGGAAAGAGTGAAACATCGGACAACATGGATAGATTTTGATTAACACATAAGCCATGTAGACAAAAATACTGACATACAGTATCAGTAGTCAGATAGAGATGATGGAGAGAGACAGACAGACATAGATAGATAACTGAGGTGGATGGAGGTAAACAAATGGAAAAAAAAAATAGACTTAGGATATACACACACACACACACAGAAAAATAAAAGGAGAAAGATAGAGAGAGATAGAGAGAGAGAGAGAGGAGAGAGAGAGAGAGAGAGAAGAGAGAGAGAGAGAAAGAGCGACTACAACAACAGGTCCAGCATCAGACCTGGCTTCTAGGCTCGAGGCTGCCAGCAATTAGGGGCCAGGCAGCTTCTCTTGTCGCAGTGGTTAATTTGCTTTTAATTAACAGTGAGACAACAGCTTAATTGCGCAGCCCTGTGTGGTGCACCACTCCTTTCTTAGCCCTCTGGTTTATCGCCCTCCCACCCAGCTGCGTCTGTCCCCAGCCACATCAATCAAGCCCCCGGCGCAGTGACAAACGACCCCGGGCCAGCGGCACGCGCGACAGCCAATGGGCAGATAGAGCAGGCTATTCATAACCGTAATCACAGTCATTAAAACGCTGTACGTACAGTATGGCGGCAAAAGACTGACGTGCCATTCAAACACCCATTTAACAACTTCCATTATTTGCACCCCCCCCCACACACACACACCACCAACAACCTCCCCAACCCCCCCCAGGACTTTGAAAAAGCCGAAATCTGAGAGAGATAACACACATCGCATGACAACGGCAAGCTTAAACAGACAGCTTTGTACAAGACCATGACGTTCGGGGGGTGGTAGAATAGTTTAATAGTGTCTGCCTGAATGGGGCCATTGAACGCCGCCCATTCATTGTTAACTTATTGCAAGGACCCTAAGAACCCCTAACTGCATCAGAACAGAGCGAGAGAATTCCAACAATGAGCGGCGGGACACTTTTGAAGTTTTCCGGTTTAGCATGCACGCGGCGTCGGAGGAGAGCAAAACATAAAAATGGCCTTGTGTTAGCGCCACGGCAGTATCTGCAGATATCGACGGTGGAGCACTGGGGGTGTTGGGGGGGGCTTGGGGTTGGGGTGGCATGGAGGTGGGGGGGTGGCAGATGAAAAAGACTGGCAGCAGAGCCTCAGATAAAGGCGGACGGCAGGCCGTGGATGTCCTCTGACACCCTATTTCCATAGGCTTTGATTGTATAGAGGGCTGACTGGGTCTGCCATGCTTCCCGGAGAAGGAGAACTGTGCTTCTGGAAAGAATAGTACGTTTTTCAATTACACCACTGTATGTGTGGGCTAGTGTGTTTACACAATAGAGAGACGGAGAGAGAGAAGAAGAGAGGGCGAGAGAGAAAAAGGAAGAGGGAGGGAGAGAGAGAGAGAGAGACAAAGAGAGAGAAATAAAGACAGAGACAGAGAAACAGAGACAGAGAGAAAGACTGCATGTATTTTTTGTGAGTCTGTGTTTGAGCACATGATTTGCATGCCTAGCGTGATATGAGTACACAAGAGAGGGCTTTCAAGAGATGTGCGTTGGTGTGTGAGGTTAGGCCAACATGTGTGGAGGTGCACGAGTTTCTCTCATTGGATACGTCTGCATGTGCTGTATGTTTGCTGTCTGCTCACATTTGTGTACATCCACATGCGGTTGTGTGAGTGTACACACACACACATACACACACACACACACACACGTGAGCATGTGCGTGACTGCATAGCATACACATGCCTATGTGAATACGAGCCGAGGGAAGTTCGAGCAGCACTATCAAACGTGGACGCGAAGTAAACATTGCCCTTAATGACGAGAGAGAGAGTAGTTGGGGCGGTGTGTGTGCGTGTGTGTGTGTGTGTGTGTGTGTGTGTGTGTGTGTGTCGACAGTGGGATTAGCCCGCTCCCCGTGTCAGATCAGATCAGATGCCGTTTGATGTTCCAGCGCAACGACTTTTTACGCTCTGTTTTTTTTTCCTCCTTCTGAGGGCTCCTCTGTTGATAAGACAAAAGACACAGTCTCAGCCTGTAAACCACAGTGCAGAGTGTCAGGCAGTTTTCTCAGCAGCATATGATATTAAAAAAAAAAAAAAACACACACTAAAAAAAGCTTGGGAGCTTTGCTCTCTTCTCTTCCTCTCCCTCGTCACCAGTGCGAGCGTGCGGCTGAGGAGGCACCATTCAATTACCATAGAAACAGTCTCTTGTCTCAAACGTCGACCACCTGATGATGATTTTTAACGACTAGATTCTATCACGTGCTCGATCTGAGCTGAAAAATGTGAAAAGAGGTGGAAAGAGAAAGCGAGAGAGAAAGAAAGAGAAAGACCAAAAGAGATTAAAGAAAAACAGTCAGATTAAAAAAGGACAGGGGCCAGAAAGGGATAAATCACTGTGAACCATTCATCTAATTGTGTTTTGCCATTTGATAGGGAGGGAATTAAAGCTGCCTTTCAAACAAACAGAGAAAATGACTTTTGGTTTTGGACAGTGGCATCTTTGGGGCAATTAAAGTACGTGCCGCTTTGAGCAGTCACCGTGTCGGCTGAAGCCATCTTGTTTGTTCTGGCTTTGGCCCCTGCCCTGGTCATCTAGACCCCCCCACACACACACACCCACACACACACACACACAGCCCCCCAACCACCAACAAACATAAGACGACTATAGCAGATTGCAGTGAGATAAGAAATTTCCGCTGATGAATATTTCATGCCGTATTATTCCAAACAAGCCATGAATTATGCATTCTTGAATTATCTCCCCTTTTTTCCGCCCTTAAAACACACTGTGGCCCTCACTGAATGCAGATTTCTAGCGCTCTGTCTACATATGGTTGCGGAAGCCATTAGAAAAGGCAAAGAGTAAATACCTTACTGTCAAAGTGCTTGCCTTGGATATTTCCATTTTAACAATCATGCACTGTCATTAAGCAGTTTTATTCTGGTTTCTAAACCATATACATTATGTGGCGGGCAGAAATGATCTTTGTGAAGATAACTGCATGGTGCAGTTACACTGGGAAAAAAAATAGAGAAAACACTGATGCATGTATTAGTCTAAAAATGGGAGAATAACTTTCACATAAATATGTCACGAACCAGCCAGAGATGACTCTGAGATCTTACAGTCAAAGAACTGGGCTGTCTCTGTGGTTTCCTAATTACGGTTAAATCGTGCCGTAATCAGACACTTTTTTGGTAGCATCTCCACTTTTGCCGCGGCACGTGAAAATTCCCGGCCCCGGAGAGGAGAGGAGAGGAGGGTGGCAGACTTCAGGAGCGTTTGCCAATGTTTGCCTGGTTCCTACAATAATGAGTAGGCAGGGTTCAAAACAAGCCTCTGCCTTCCTGGCAGCTCTCCGCGTGACTACGGGGCCCCACTGCTTGAAACAAACAATAGTTGAGTCTGTCATACAGTACCCTAGCAGAGCTGCCGGCCATGCCTCAAGTGCTAATGGCTGCCAGTCATATCAATTATTTAAAATAATATTGTTAAAATATAAATGGCCTAAATACGGTTAACGATGATGAATGGCAATACATTAGCCCAATAAGTTAAAATGCAATAACGGCTAAAAAGACTAAATGAAAACGTAAAACAGTGGGGACTTAAGACATTGACTAATTGGAAAACCTTGTGAGTGTGTGCGTGTGTGTGTGTGTGTGTGTGTGTGTGTGTGTGTGTGTGTGTGTGTGTGTTTTGAGATTTGATTAAGAGGGTACACTGAATGTACTGTCCTACGGGCCATTAGGACATCATAGACATCACATTTGTCTCAATGCGCATGTCTTACCTCAGCCACTAAGTGCACAGGAATGATCCAACACTTGGGTTTCCAGATGCTGTGGTGTTTCCATGGTGCTATACGATACAGCTCTTTACTGTAACACATGACTGTTACATCCTGCGTTTAACTCCAGACACCATCCTCTTTTACTTCCATAAATAGACCCAGACTACTGTATGTTTTATTATTAATCATATGTACATATGAATACGAACATCACAGCTCGAGTCATTATAGCTAAGTTCACTTGCGTAAGCGTTTCATTGGTTAGCAAATAAACATGTCCCTGGTAACCTAATGAACAGACATCATCATCTGATGCTTCCTAAGACCTGCATGGCTTTGATAATGGTGTCTAGTAGTTTGTTGTGTTGTCCAATTAGAAAACGTCATTCGTCATCTTCATTTGTTTCTTTTATTGCCAATAGTGTCATCTAACAGCACACATCTAACCCTGTTCTATCATGTCTAACTCGGTCACCCTCTGTAGTTTGCATTTCTTCACTCTACTACAGTTTTTGTCTAGTGTCTGCCAACAATGGAGTGCAGTCTTTACCAACAAATGGCTGCCATGTGTGCACACTCACTCCACAGACGTAGTCACAACATACAGAGTGTATAAGCAGCGTGTACTGCCTTCCTCCGACAGCGAGAGATGACGTCTCGACAGCTTCGGAAAAGCACACGTGCACACTGCTGTTTTTCGCTTTCCCCTTCGACAACTTAAGAGCTCTACCACTGTTCTCTACTCCCCCTGCTACCACACCCCCACATACACATACACAGACACACACACAGACACACATACACACAGACACACACACACAGCATGCACACATACACACACACTCTCTCATACACACACACACACACACACACACACCACACACACTTACACACACATACAAACTCACAGACGCACACACTAACACACACATTTTGCAGGAGCTCTGTGGCCAATCTCGGTTGCTATGCAACGCTGGATGTCCTATAAATTTGACAACATCCGTGCTCTTGATTATTATTTGAGCGCTGCGGTGGGAAGCCTTCCCTTCAGGTCATTGCAGCAGATCAGAGTGAGGCAGCTGAGGAAGGTGTGTGTGTGTGTGTGTGTGTGTGTGTGTGTGTTGTGTGTGTGTGTGAGAGAGAGAAAGTTGTGTGTCTGTGTGTGGGTGTTTGTCAGTATGTATTTGTGTGTGTGTGGGTGTTTGTATGTGTTTGTGTGTGTGCATTTGTTTGGGGGGTTGTGCAGTGGTGAGAATATACCTGTGTACCTTATGTTTATTTGCGTATCTCATTGTGTATGGATAGGGTGTGACATTGCACATACATATGGAGGCATCTGTGTAAACGTGTGTGTGTGTGTGTGTGTGTGTATTTGTGCATTTATGTGTACGACCTTGGGTTTTTTGCAGTGTTTGTATGTTTGTCTGTGTGCAGCTGTTCATTGCCACTAGTCTGGGTAACTTTGTGAGTATGTGTGTGTGTGTGTGTGTGTGTGTGTGTGTGTGTGTGTGTGTGTGTGTGTGTGTGTGTGTGTGTGTATCTGTGCGTGTGTGTGCTGTGTGGGTGTCCATTTGAGTAAGGAGAATGATGCAACATGCCAGTGCAGAGAGACAGGCAAACAGGAGAAAATGAAGGAAGAGAAAAGAGAAGAAAAGAAAAGAGAAGAAGGACAGAGCGTGCTGGAGGTGGCCTCTCCGACATACATACGTACATACACAGGGAGCAGCACCCATCTCAGCCACTATCTCAGACCTTTGGCACATTAACACGCTATCCTGCCAGGGCACTAATAGTGCCAGTTCAGGCAAACTCGACACCCTGGGGACGGAAGTGAATGCAGCCGGTCCCGTGGGTCTTAAAATCGGAGATGTCCTGTAGCAGCGGGTGCCAACGCCACCGCCCGCCCCCTCCCCCACCCCCACCCCCCATCATTACCACATGTCCTGCACCGATCCAGTTTCTTGTCTGTAGACATTTACACACCCACACACCCACACACACACACATGCAAACACACACACACACACACCGAACACACACACACACACACACACACACACACGCCAACCCCCTGTCTGCGTGTGGCGTAAGCTGAGACAGACTGGCGTGCCGGCCATCGCTACGAGAGGAGTGTTTCCATGTTGCGTCCTGCCCGCCAAAAGGTCCAAAGAGCGAGTAAACATGACAGATCCCACAGCTTGCACCTCGTGAGCCCACGACGTAATCCCACGCCCAAATGTCAACCGTTCCACCAAGAAGGGTGTGTGTGTTTGTGCGCGTGCATGCAGTGTGTGTGTGTGTGTGTGTGTGTGTGTGTGTGTGTGTGTGTGTGTGTGTGTGTGCGTGTGGGTGTGGGTGTTGGGTTGGTGTCAGAGAGGGCAGGGGGGTTAAAATGTTAGCACTGAGTCATATTGAAAGAGTGGACAGACTGGTGGATGAATTAGATGGGGGGTGGCTGGGTGGATGGGTGGATGAAGGGGGCTAAGTTGGCATGGGGCGGTGGGGTCAGGACAGGGGCAAAGTGGACGAGAGGGTGGGGACAGGGGGCAAGAGGGTTTTTTTTATGCTGTGGTGACATTGGAAGAGATCAAGCATTTGAAAAGCTCCAGTAATCCGCCAGACGCACACTTCCTCTGTCAGGCGGGGTCATTTGATAAGCCAGAGGGGCTGTTTGTAATGGGCACCATTAAAGTCCATCTCAGCCTCACACGGAGACGAAGGCACGTGCACGCAAGCATGCACCGGCTCACTGTCCCCTCTCAGAAATCAGACTAACACACACACACACACAGACATAGACATAGACATACACACACACACACAGGAACAGACACGCACGCACACACACGCACGCACACACACACTAACACTCACACTCAGATACTGGCCCAAATAAATAAACACAGACACACTTGTGCAAACACATACCGGTAAATATAAATCCCACGACAAACACACATTGGGATATAAGTACACACACACACACACACACACACACACACACACAAACATAGGCGAGAGTGTGGTAAGATGAGTTGGTGGATAAGGTGACTAACCACCTGCATCTGGGCAACCATTCACAATTTTTGTCATGTGACCCGTGTAAATTTAGTGAGCATTCCTCATCTTGTTGTGGAAACGAAAAGGACTGTGTGTCAAGTAAGTCTGGCATCAGAAGTGATATATCAAACTTTACTGTATGTTGTTGGTCAACTGCAAACTACTGCAGACTACTAAATTGACATTTAGCAATTATACTAACTCCAGAAAGTTTTACATTATGTATTCGTTCATTAATATGCACTGTCCCTGTAAAATAGTCCAATAAACTTTAATAAATAAATACACGGTTAGAATGGCAAACATAAAACTAAATTAATAGAAAGTGTTGCTCCTGCTGCTACATTAAGCACTTTCTTCAAAATTGTATCTGAAGGGCAAAATAAGGCAGAGTTTTGGGAGTGAGTATATTTGCTGATTCACCTGAATGTCTTGTTCTTACATGAACTTCACTGAAACATTTGGCATTTAAAGGCACAAAAATGTAAGATTGTGGCCAAAACTAGTAATGCAATCAAATGAATAAAACACTTTGCAGCACTGTTACCCCTCCTAAGGCAAGAGGCAAAACGCCAAATCAAAACATAAGCAGTATTTGAGCGATGTACTTTTTCAGTGAAATCAGTATTTCAATGTAACATCTTTTCTTAATTTCTGGTGGCACATCACCATTAATGATTGCATACTGTACTTTTCTTTTACATATAGCACATTTAAATATGTAATGCATTCAGAGAATAAAAAAATGACCCAAGATTCAGGTTTTGCCATTTTGAAAAGTCTTTTCAGCATGTCATGACATGTCAGTTATATGCTGTATATATTCAGGACATTATGTAACATACTGGTGTTTATCTCTTGTTTACAGACTAAAGTCTTTTGCTACCATGCCAACTATACTGGTACATGTTTGTACTGAAATGAAACAAAAGTAAATACTCTGTGAATGTTCCTCACAAGAATAAAGTTTTATTTCATTAAAGACTTCCATGTCTGTTTCTTAACTGTGGAGACTTGGCAAACTATAATCAGTTTCTCGAACAGTAGACAAATGAGTGGCAGTGTTTAATTCATGAACGCCAATAAACTGAACTGAATAAAGGGGTTGTAATTATATGGAATTATATTTAGAATTGAACATAATAATCTGGTTAATATGATAGCAGCTGCTCAGATGGCCAAGATAAGATCATCTTACTCATGGAGGAAGCTGAGCCACAAGGACGCCATATTTTGTTGCTTATTTCACTCACTCACACAGCTAAGGTTTCATCTCATCACACATCCTGACCTTGTGTTGCATGCATTGGTTTTATCCCTGTCTCCGATTCCCTCAGGCTATAGGCCCCACCGGACTAAAACACAGCTCGTCTTACCTCAGTCTCCACAACATGCATGCCCTGTTTTATTTTGACCTGCTGCATTCTTGAGTGCTTCACACCTGAATAACACCGTGAGCACCGTCACAAATCTCTCCAGAATTTATCTGATGTTCAACGTGATTAAATCACAATTACTCACTTTGAGAGATGCGTTTTAATAATATTACCACCGCCATTTATTTTATGCCGTGCCATAAACACCTAGTCAAACTCGGCAGAATGGTTTTAGCACCCAAAATAGCTTTAAGGAGTCTGCTAACTGCTCCTTCATGAGGCGCAGATCTTTGACAGTGTTTCTTAGTTGTTTCAAACCGCTGAAGTTTAGCACCATTTTAAGGATGGATAGCTGTTTCATTTTCACCAGCAAATCCAAACGGCGGCAGCCATTGTGTCAGACACACGCCTTTTATCTCACACATAATTATAGTTGGGCCCTCCTTACTAGCTCTGGCTCCCTTAGTCCAATAATATGTCCAGAAAAGACTACTGATCTTATGGATGTGTTTTTTTGTCATACATCACCAGCAGCAGATGTGAAGAAGTAGAAAGAAGAAAAAGAAAGAGAAGAAGAAGAAGAAAAAGAAGAAAATGTCCAAGCGCTAAATTGCAGGCTGACACCGCTGGGTGTGTGTGAGCCGGACAGGAAATTGCCAGAAGATTGTCCCCACTGTTACAGCTCTGAAAATGTTAGCAGACAGGAGAGCGAGCGACAGACTCAGCGGGGAAAAATAAGAGCAGCGGGGGCACCTGAAGCGCAGGGGCCACCAGTAAAGAACAGTGCAGCCAAACAGTGCCTGAAAAAAAAGATGGAGAAGATGGAGATGGAGATGGAGATGGAGATCAACAACCAGTCAATGGTTCCCTCCACCCCAACTTCACCATTACCCCCAGTGACTTCAGATGCATGAGAGAACCTGGCAGCCGTCCGGCAGTTTGAGATCAGCTTAATTTGACTCCACAGCAAATGAGACAGGCCTTTTGGACAGCCATGCTAGGTCAGACCTCTCCCTAGCAAACTACAGCTTCTCACGCACAACAGCACAAAAGATTGTTTACTGTGTACTTGAACACACACACACACATGCAGATGCACACACAGCCCCTTTGAAAACCCACCCCCATGTGTGTGCAACATGTAGAGCTCAATGACAGGAGATAGCAGTCGTGGGTGGAGATGTGAATGGGGAGGAAGGTGAATATCAATGCTGAATTGACCATCTCCCGTGGAGAGCTGGTGTGTATATACCTATTGCATCCTTGAAGCCGGAACTCCAGTATGTATGGCAAGAGTTTGTGTATGTGTTTGTGTGTGTGTGTGTGTGTGTGTGTGTGTGTGTATGGGAGCATTTCTAGTTCTTGGCCGTGTCACAATGGCCTGCTGCACAAGATGCGCAGGTTGTGTGAATGTCGGTATTCTTGGATGTCCTTTCAATCTGCCGTCCCCCACCCACCCACTGTTTAAGGTTAGCACACCAGACGCAGAGCGTCCACCTGCCAGAAAACACAACCTGGGCCAAGACATAATGATAAAAAGGTGTCCAACTTTCTTGGAATGGCATTTTAATCTAACGTTCCCTGGCAGGGTCTTCTGTCCGTAACCAGCCTTTCAGCGACAACAGACAAAAAGGGCCTCGCAGCTGAGAGATAACGTATAAAATGGATGCCTCTGATTCCACGTCCTCTTCCTCAGAAAAAAAAAAACACTTGGCTAACCTTTCCTATCAGAGTGCTCATTATTCCCTGACTCCTGCAATTACCCTAACCGTCTACCGGCGGCAGACAAACATTGCTAATTAATTGCAATAATTAAGATTAATTCCGAAATGTCATCCCTACTCCCTGTGCAGATGTGTCTGCATCCGTCAGGCACAACTTTTTTTTTTTTTTTTTTTGCTTGGCTCACAGCAAAACTTTCTGAGGGGGGGTCTGGAGGGATGCATCTCAATTCTTTCTCCCACTGGCTTAGCCAAACATGAATCACAGTCTCTCTCCATCCTGCGAAACACATCTCAGAATTCAACGACAATGTTGCATTGCAGTTATTTGAAAACAGACACAAGGGGGGGGAAGGAAAGCGCAGCAGCACTGCTGCTTGATCTCCAGACATTTCACACTAGGAACGTTGGACCAACTCTATTCACTCTTCTCAAATTACTTTTGGGTAGCAGCATTTCTTTTAAGGACAAGACTAATGTATCCAGCAGTGGAGTTAACATTGGGTGGCTTTAATCTGCTGGCCTCTTTTTCTATTCATTTCAATGAGAAGAACAATGGCAGTGGAAAAAAAAATATGCAAGAACTTCAATTAATTTGTCTAAATGCCAGTGAGCCCAAGCAATTATATCAGTATTCGTACAAAAAGAGGAGGTAAGAAGATGAGAAAAGGGGGAGTAAAAAAGAAAAGACGAATGGGAAAATGTGAACATAAAAGGTAAGGATAGGATAGGATGGATAGGATAGGATAGTCGAGAAGAAAAAAGAGAGAAGCAGAGGAGAGGAGAGGAGAGGAGAGGAGATGGGCGGAGAGGAGAGGAGAGGAGAGAAGAGGAGAATAAAGAGAGGGGTAGAAGAAGAGAGGACAGGGGAGGAGGGAGGTGAGTCAGAGCCATTGATTTTTTTTCTCTTTGAGAAAATCATAGCGGGCTGGAGGTCATGCCTAATAGATCACGTTTGGAGGGAAAAAAAGCTGCTGGTGGAGGCAGCTCATGCCAGGGCTTGAGCTTCTGCTTCTGCTTCTGCTTGTGGTGGGCGTAACCTCTGGTGTGAGAATGTGAGGCACGCCACCATTACTGCCCATTCTGCCCCAGTGCACGCGGACTGCCCCGCTGCCAACATTCTCCAACCCCCCCCCCCCCCACACACACACACACACACACACAACAACCCCCACCCCCACCCTCACATGCCCATGGAAATGCCAAAGCTCACAGCGAACCCTGCGACTTGGAAAAACCTCAACAAAACAGGATTTGTTCCAGTTGTTTACTGGGGCAGGTGGAAGTGGAGGTGGTGGAGGTGGCGTGGTTTTAAAGAGCAGAGACATGGGTAGGGAGAAAACCGCTAAAGCCGACAGCTGCCTGGCAGCCTCTCAAAAAACAGCTTAGCAACAACCCCCACCACCCCCAACCCCACCCCCACCCCTACCCTCGTGCCCTGGGCATCACACAAGGCAATCACCAAGTCCCCAGCACCCCTGA
>CM059286.1:20913090-20915590 GCA_030347295.1 Setipinna tenuifilis
CTTCTCTCCTCCAGCTCCACCCTCTCCTCCAGCTCCACTCTTTCCCCCAGCTCCATACTCTCCTCCTGCTCATTCTCCTCTCCCGTACTCCACTCTCTCCTCCCACACTCCACTCTCTCCTCCTGCTCAGTATCCTCTTTCATACTCCACTCTCTCCTCCTGCTAACTCTCCTCTCCTATACTCCCCTCTCTCCTCATGCTCATACCCTCTCCTATACTCCCCTCTCTCCTCCTGTACTGCTATATCTCTTCTTTCATATTCTACTCTCTCCTCTCCTGTACTCCACTCTCACCCGTACTCCCCTCTCTCCTCCTGTACTCCACTCCATTCTCCTGCTAAGTCTCCTCTCCCGTACTCCACTCTCTCCTCCTGCTAAGTCTCCTCTCCCGTACTCCACTCTCTCCTCCTGCTTAGTCTCCTCTCTCGTACTTCTCTCTCCTCCCGTACTCCACTCTCTCCTCCCGTACTCAGTTCGCCCACTCAGCCGGCCGGCGCGACCGAAATAGCTGTCCCTGCCAAAGAGCCGAGGACGCTCCCCCTCCGGCGGAACAACCACCACCCAGCTTCCATCCGTGACAAACAGAAACACTACTACCCTTTCTGCTGTGTACAGCAACCCGTGATGGGTGTGTGTGTGTGTGTGTGTGTGTGTGGGGGGGGGGGGTGACAAAATGAAACGGGGGTGGTTTTTCGTGATTTGTTATTCTACAGCTCCGGGCAGTGCATCTGTTTTTCCGGTCATTGACGGCCACCAGCCTCTATATGTCTGTAATTAGGGTTAGAAGTTAAAACTGGGATGGGATGCTTTTCCATTATTCTACACTTCCAAGGAGAGCATTGGTTTTCCGATCGGTCAAAGCCGGCCACCGGCTCCCGGCTACTGGCCACCGGCCCCTCTTCCACCTCAGGGGTGGGTAGCTATCTGGACACTGGCACAGGGGCACCGCTGCCAGCCTGCCGGACACTCGGGTGATGCAGGAGAGGCTCTTGGCACGGACTCAGATGTAAACGGGTGCACGGTAGTCAAAGCCCGGAGAGAGAGTGAGAGAGAGAGAGAGGGAGAGAGAAAGAGAGAGAGAGAGAGAGGGAGAGAGACACACACAGTGGAGGCCGTTTGTGTGTGTATGGGGATGTGTGTGTGTGTGTGTGTCTGCTGTGAGCGAAAAGAGGTGACCCACATCGCTCTCAGCCATGCCCACTCGCCCTGCCTGCCTGCCACCTCCACCTTGCCCACCCACTACTCTGTCTTTGGCACACACACACACACACACACACACACACACACACACACACACACACACACACACACACACACACACACACACACACGAACACATACACACACACAAACACAGACAGAAACAGAAAACAACAGAAAAACCAAAAGGTGGAGGAAGACAAACATACTCTCCTGCTTTCCTCCCCTCTACTGCCCTACCCAACCCCTCCCCCCACCCCTCCCACTGCAATATTTAACAACAACAACAACCACAGCAGCAGCAGCACCAGCAGCAAGCAGCACAAGCAGCACCAACCACAGGAGAGACAAGACAAACGATGAAACTCTGGAGGAGACAGCACTGGGTAGGGGTGTGAGTAGGGGTTTGGGGGTGGGTAGGTGTGTGATGGGTGGTGGGTGGTGGGGGGTGGGGGTTGGTTGAATAAGGAGAGTGGATGGACATTTGAGAGCCAGACACCCAATCCCTCCTCCCGTGTTTCGAGGAAAAAAAAAAATCTATAATGGTCCACAGTTGTGTCTGGCCTGCCTGGACCTTGTAAGAGCTGCGACGACTGGCCCTGTGATATTTTGTCACCGCCCTGGCTGACCTGCGACCATGTGTGTGTATGTGGTTGTGTGGTTGTTGTTGTTGTTGTGTGTGTGTGTGTGTGTGTGTGTGTGTGTGTGTGTGTGTGTGTTGTGTGTGTTGTGTGTCTGTGTGTGTGTGTGTGTGTGTGTGTGTGTGTGTGTTTGAGATTGGGGGGTGCAGGCACGTCACCTGGTGATTCCTGACTTGCCTTACCCTGACCTCCATGCAGCAGTCCCACACCAGGCTCCACACTAAACGCCACAGACAGACACTGTGGGTCTGTTAGGCTTTAGCCTCAGGCAGTCTGCACTCGTGGGGGGGCGAGGGGGGGAGGGGGTGGGGGGGGGGCGATCTGACACAGGGACCCCTGAGTCTAGAGGATTTTCCATTTTCTTTTCTCTATTCTTTTCTCTTTTTTTTAAGTCCTTACACTCATCGCTGCTGGTTGTCGTCCTCTGTGTGTTGTGAAGCCATGTCCCAAGTGATGTGTTGGATTGTTATGAAAGGGAGGGAGGGAGAGAGAGAGAGAGAGAGAGAGAGAGAGAGAGACAGAGAGAAAGAGAGTGAGAGACAGAAACAGAGAAAGAGAAAGAGAGAGGGAGAGGGAGAAACAGAGAGAGAGAGAGAGACAGTAGGGGAGAACAGGACAGTGACTGAGAGAGAGAGTGAGAGAGAGAGAGTGTGTGTGTTC
>CM059286.1:20918090-20938090 GCA_030347295.1 Setipinna tenuifilis
CCTTCCTTCTCTCTCTCTCTCTCTCTCTTTCTCTCTCTCTCTGTCTCTGTCTCCAGTAGGAAGCTGCAGCATATTGTAAATAACCCAAGGAGCGTGTGCATACCAGTAAGAGTGGCGGCTTTAAATGGAGGACTCAGGGTCATGGGAGAGAAGCTCTGGGCGTGCTGGCTGTGCGAGAGAGAGTGTGTGAGCGAAAACGCAAATGGAGTGAAACTTCTTGCAAAAACTGTGACGTTGGCATCTGTGGCAACAATCTGTGCATGTGTGTGTGTGTATGTGTGTGTGTGTGTGTATGTGTGTATGTGATGTGGAGGGGGTCACTTTCTTGATACCTCATGCAGAGCAACCCCCCCCCCCCCCCGCCCATGGGAATGTGACATTACCCAGTCAGCCATGTTGTCTTTTCTTGATGGATATTCTTCTCTCTCTGTACAGAACCAAACCCTCCCCCCTCCTCACGCCCACCCCTACCCACCACCCCCACCCCCACCCTCACATCCCCTGTGACCACATTAGTTGTTTACTGCTATGAAATATGTCTACTTTCACACTCCAATTAGAACCTCCTGAAGCAGAGAACTATAGCAAGGTAATGGTGCATTTTAATGTTTTTTTTTCTCTCCTTCACTTTTTCAGCAGTCGCAGCCGCAGCAGCAGAAGCAGAAGCAGACGGGGCATGCATGCATGTGCGCTATAAATAATCCCGTGCCCTCTTCCTCGGTGAGGTCTCGACAGTAATGGGAGAATATCGACGGGAGGCCATTTGGATAATAACCCCACTCTACAGGTGTAGGGGGCTGGAGGTCAGTGGCATATGCGTCAGCGGCCAAATATCAAGCCGTGTTTCTTTTGACCTGCACAGAAGCACATGGATATATATTTAAAAAATAAAAATAAATAAATAATAAAATAATAAAAAAAACTGGCCGGCAGTTACGCTCGCTGCCGCTGCTGCTGCTGCCGCCTCCTCTGGTGCTGCCTGTGTCGGCCATAAGTCTTCCTGCTAATCTCCAGCGCTGAGCTGAGCTGAGCTGCCTCTCTTAAATTTAACAGACTCGATACTGTCAGTGGGTGACAATGACTGGTGTGTGGCTGCCACAATCGAAGCGAGGTGAATCAAATCACATCAGGCATTTTTCTTTTTCTTTTTCTTTTTCTTTTTTTTTTTTGGTGCTCGTTCCTTCCTCTGCAGAGACATAAGTGCAGGTGAAAGTGGTTCCAAACCGAGTTAGAAACAGCTGCCATGCTGTCACCAATCAGATTTAGCTCCATAATCAACTAGGGGGGGATTTGCTTTATGAGCAGAAAATGCTGTAAGGGGCTGAGTGATATTGGGTTGCCAGGAAAAGTGACTTGGCTCTTGGAGGACGCTGTGATGACTTTGTCACTCAGTGTGAGAAGCCACACCTCGCTATGACCTTGGACAGACCTTGTCGACATGCAGCGCGCCCACAGGATATGACACGCTGGGGTGTGTGTGTGTGTGTGTGTGTATGTGTGTGTTTGTGTGTGTTTGTGTGTGTTGAAATTACACCCTCTGCTCATCATAAATTGTCTGTGTACTGTATGTATGCATGTGTGTGTGTGTATGGTCACTTTGGGAGGCTAAGTGTGTCAGCGCGTGTGAAGCTGTGGTGAAATGTGACCCAAGGGACTGTCCCCCAACACACATCCCACTCTGTCCCACTCTGTGCTGTATGGGGCAGGAGTCACAGGACGTGCGATGAGGGGACATATGTTGGTGTATGTCAGTGTGGGAGTGCAAGAGAGTTGCGAAGGTTACAAATACGTTACAAAATGTGTGTTTGTGCACGATTTTGTGTGTGTATGTTTGTGTGTTTGTGTATGTTTGTGTGTGTGTGTACGTGTGTGTATGTGTGTTTGTGTGTGTGTGTGAGTGTGTGTGTGTGTGTGTGTGTGTGTGTGTGTGTGTGAGAGAGAGAGAGAAAGAAAGAGGGGGGGGGGCAGAGAGGGGGGAGAGAGAATACTAAACCCACAGTGAGAAAGAAAGAGACAAGTGTACATTTCTAATTTCATAGTCACACACACAGGAACATATACACTGCCCACTGCCCCCCCCCCCCAAACACACACACACACACACACACACACACACACACACACACACACACACACGCACACACACACACACAGCTGCTCGTAGAAGTCTAGCTATAGTCCACTACAAGCCACAGGAGTCAGATAAAGTTACCATCTTCACCCCAGTCCACACCAGGACGCTGTGACCAGTTCACTCAGACACACAATTCTGTGTGACACCCCATTATTTGGACTTCAAAACAACTTTGGCTTAGTCTGTGAGCAAACACAGTGCTGTTGTGAGAGGTGCGATGTATCCAAACAAACAGGGACTAAAATGGGCACTTGGGGTATGATCCAGCAATTCAATAAATTTAATCTGATTAAAACTCCATTGCACTGCAGCGCACTTTTAAACGCCTAAGTAAATTAAGTACAGTAAAAAACAAATTAGATGTTTCATGGATTAAGTGCGCATATCTACTTCAGTTCAGTCTCCCCAGACTCGGTGTGACATTGTAAAAGATAATAGCTTTTATGGCCACACAAAAAAAAAAAAAAAAAAACCCCAGCCATGACTGTGAAGAATGATGTTACGCAGGGCCGACTGTAACTTTGTGCTGTCATGCGTTCCCGGTGACATGAATCTTCACACATTTGCTCTCTGGCTCTGGCGCAGTGATATCTGTCGGTGGGGAGATGCGCCGTGATGCGCCGTGATGCGCCGTGATGCGCCGTGCTCCCCAAAGACATGTCCGCATCCATATGCGAGGCCCTGAGCCAGGGCTTAAGCCCCGCAGAGCGCCTCCCCTCCACCACCGTGGCACAATGATTCCCATCAATTATGGACGGGCTTAAATTGATCTCACGGCTGCTGGGCCCTCGCGTTCCTCCGGGGCCATATTCTCTTACTTGCGCTCACAGCCCCGTCATAACTGCCCTCCCATCCTCCCATCCTCCCATCCTCCCATCCTCCCACCCCCACCCCCCCACCTCCGCCTCCCCCAGCTGCCGCCTTTCCGTTCGTGCCATTCGCCATGAGAAAATGTTCCTCTGACCTAAAGAACTGGCCCACGAAGTCAAACTCTTCAAACTCTACTCTTTTTTTTTCTTCTCGAAACCCATCTTCTTTTTTTTCTTTTGTAATGAGCACAGTCTCCTGGCTAATCATTAGCACTTCTCTCTCTCTTCTCTCTTCTCTCTCTCTCTGTGCTCGTGCTCAATAAGGCTGAAAGCATAAGGGCAGGAGCCTACCAGGCCTGCGGAGCCCTGTCAGAGCGGGTCATGGGAGGTTAGCCATCGGTCCAGTGCGGTATCTCTGGGCGGTGACACTACACTGAGTGGTAATTGCTTGTGTGTGTGTGTGTGTGCTTGAATAGGGGCTGGGAGAGCATGAGGAGCATGAAGGAGAGACAAAGGAGGAGGCTGTGGTTAAATGGTATTTTGAGCGGTGTTCTATAGAAACAAATTACCTTTAATTGACTGTAATTATGGCAATTAATATCATCTTGAGGTTGGATTTCTTGAGGGGGCTTTTCTTTTACCAAAGGCATTTTTCAAACACAATGGTTTACAGTCAAACATTATAGATACTGTAATTAGATGAGGACTATATAATTAGTCATTGTTCAACTTGGTCATTATGGAGACTGAATGGAAAGTCAGAAGTGTCATTAGGCCTCGACATCTGGTGCCTTAGCCCTGCATGTTTTATAAACAGCCCTGGATGCCATTATAATGAAACTAAAAATATATTATTATGATATTGTCAGATATTATGACAAAATATGACAAATATATGATGGCGATGATGATGCTGATGCCGATAATGATGAGGATGATGATGATGATGATGATGATATTATTATTATTATTATTATTATTATTATTATCATCATTTTATATTATCTTATGTCATTATTATCATCTCCCCATTACCCAAACACCACCCATCATCCACAGTCAACGACTCTGTCAGCACCACCAACATACGTAGACCCCTTCTCTTGACTAATAAAACTGTATGTCTTCTCCTTTGTCAAGCTGGGCATAATTCAACATCATGTTGAAAGCAGAACATATTGTGCTACATGGCTCTGGTTCCATAGCAAACATCTAATGATGTGCACTTATTTAATCTCCATCTGTTTCAGAGGATTTTAATGATTATAAATGTTTAAGGCAAATCAATTCTACACCAGTGAGCTGAAATTGATGTCTCAGTTGAGCAGTCTCCTGATACTGAAAAGCTGCAGGACAAAATATCAGATGTAAACACGCCATAAAAATATACATAAAGCTGTCTGCTCATGAATATGTTAAAGTTGGTGGTTCTGCTGTGAATTTCATTATTCATAGTAAGACACCTTGGCTATACTAAGGAGTTTATATATATATATCTATTTGGCTCTGAGCAAGGTACATATAAATGTAACAATGTTATTCATTGTTTCACTGTCTTTTCTCTGATTCTCTAAATCCATACAACCCCCCCACCCCAAACCCCTCCAAACATGGTTGTTCTCTTGGCAAGCCAATCTTGGAGGGTGCTTCTGTGAACAGAGCCCTGTGGTATGCCAACACAACACAAGGCCAGCACCCTGCCCATTGCTCGTTGCTCCTTGACCTTTCACCTTTGCTCTTTGTCCTTCAAACTTTGGGGTCAGACTGGGCAGAGCCTCTCTTAAACCCGGCCTGTCTGAGAGGAGGCGAGGCGTGTACAGGAGGCGCGTGTCCCACTGTCAGGCTCCTCCTGCCCACTGACCCCTGCCCCTGCTCCTGCCCCTGTTACGTGCCATGATGGATCCTCGCCCTGACTTGTCCCAGTGTCCCCCTTATGACAGGAGGGAACATACCACAATGCGACAGGCCTCAGGGCTTGGCACTGTCACATCACCTCTGCCCCCTTCTCAGATCTAGAGTTCAAACGCTGTGCTAACCTCTTGCTCCAAATGCAGCCACCTTCTTTGAAGCGCCAGGTGTGAGGCCATTCAGCGCGCTGCATCAGGCATGCTCAATCAACCACAGAATAAATACATGAAATGTGGAAACAAATGGCACTGCCAAGCTTAGTCACTGTCACCCCCCCCCAATCCCTCCCTTTAGATAGCCACAGGCCAAACAACATTTTTAGTGTTTTAATTTAAATAAATTTAGTGTTTTATTTCAAGCATCACAGCAACACGGTGTTACGTATGGAGATGCGTCAGGATGAGAAGTGAATGAGGTGCACTACTGTCTGTTGGAGATTCACAAATAGTTCTTTAGCCCACTTTGGTGGGGATGGGGGGGGCAAAAAGAACATACACACAGACTTCATGGAGGCTGTGTGGTCTCGAGGCTGTAAAAAATGCAACCATATAAGGACAGCATGAGCCATTGCCTTCCTGTGTGTCTGCGGGTGATTAAAGTGCATTTTAAATGCAAAACTTAAATATATACTTTTCTTCTTGCAATAGACTTCAAAGGCAAGGAATAAAATATTTACATAAACAATTTATGAAGCCTTGCATCGCTATAAAGGCAAAACACAACCAGTTTCTCATTCCTCTTTTTTTTTGCCACTGAAAGATTAACCCTCAGTAGCTTGGAGGGCAGCTTCGAAATGTCAACACGCTTGTCTTGAAGGCACTCTCTGCCCTGTGAACATTTAGCACGACGGCCCTGTTCGTTGCGTAATTAGCATACTATGGCTGGGGCTAGGGCTAGGGCTAGGGCTCTCCGCCATGCCTTAACCAGAGCTGTGAATATTTTTAAGCTGATATCTATTAATCCACAGCAGCCCACTGGCTTGCCCCAACAGTGAACACATGTCTGAACTCGGCCCACACACCATCCGGTGCCAGCCGGCAGCAGAGCAAAGCATGCTGGGACACCTTGGCATAACATGAAAAAAGACCATGTTCCTGTATGTTTTGGCTCTGAGCAAGGTTGATGCGCTGCCCAATCCTGTGTGTGTGTGTGTGTGTGTGTGTGTGTGTGTGTGTGTGTGTGACTCCCCCGTCTCCGGCAAATGACACGGCGATGAACATTTCTAGCACGGAGGTTGGCTGGTAAAGGGGGGGGGGGGGGGGCGGAGGGAGGGGGGGGCTGGTTGGGCTTACAATGAGCAATTTCACATTTTTCTCTCTCTCTCCTCTCTCATGTGAGTGCGGGTTGTTGTTTGACTGTAAGGCTGGCTGGCTGCTGTGGTGGGATGGGAATGGCATTATTCAGCCTAATTGCCATCCTGCTGTCCAGACAATGCCAACTGGTGCGTTTTTAGCAAAATCACCAAAAATCCTTGTTGCCTCTGACGGCACATGCATATGTACGCGCTTTTTCCTCTGACTGGTCTCGTGTAGGGCACGGGATTTGCACAATGACAACAATGGGCTTAGCACATCATTACAGACACTGATAAATATTTCACAAGGGGCGCCATCGGCAAAAGGAGAAGGTATCCTTACTTTCCTTCCTTTTTTCTTTCTCTTCTGCTAGTATTTCTCCTCTTCCTCTCTGCCTCTCTCTTCTTCTTCTTCCTGTTTGATCTCCTGTGGCATGTCACAGTGAGTCCCAAAGTCCTTCTCTTTGCTTGCCATTCTATGTCAATGGCATTCATAATGGATGAAAGCAAGCAATTCGCATTACTATTTATGCTGTCTTCTGGTGCAATCTAGGCGCAATGCATTATTATTTAAATCAGGTGCAACTCTCCTTCCACTTCCTCTTCCTCCCCCGCCTCCCTCCCCCACACCACTCACTGTAATTAACGTGGGTTAACGTGGGCACGGAGCCGCTCATGTTATTGTTTTAAGAAGTTATACTAGCCCCCGTCCTCTTGACTGATTCGACAGTGCCAAGACGATGGGACCGTTAATTAACCGTTCGCACGAGGACAGTAATAGTGTGGGAACCTCGCCGACCTCTCCGAAATAATTCATTGGCGGCGATTGTCAAATTTACATTCAAGAAATATTTCACTGGGGCAGGAGCTGTCCTCTGCCTTCGCGTTTTAAATTACCCCCTGCCAGAGGAGGGTGACTCACACTTTCCCCAGTCATTCAATTGATCAGACTACTTTGGTCGGGATAGGGGGAAAGGAAAAAAAAAAAAAAAAAGAAAAAAAGTGTGAGGCGTGACAATTTTGACAGCTCCAGCGCTTCTTAGTGCCGCTCTGTCCTCCCATGGCTTATTTTAGAGGAGTGGTGGAGTGGCCAAGGATAGCTCCTCAGATCCGCCCAGATGCATAAGATGGCAGCTCGGAGAGGGGCCAAGAGCGGACCGGCGTTGTAATCGCGAGCGAGAGATGCTAATTGGGTGAGAGGCTCTCGCCCACAACGTCCCCGGTAAGAGACACCCCGATAATGATACATGTCCTCCGTCCCGAAATACACCCTGGGATCGCAAAGACACAGGTTGGTCAACAACCTCTGGGGCCACATGTGACTAGCCGTCGGGCTAAAAATAAACCGAAACTTTAGCGCGTTCACAGGCACTGGGAAGCCATGCACTCATCAAAGAGAGTGTATTAATAGAGGTGGGGCTGTGTGTTTCTCCAACAAAACAACATACTCGGTGTTAATTTAAGTGTCAGGCACTAAAGAAGCTCGCTCCCTCGCTCACTTTGCCACACCAACTCAACTACCCACTCCGAATTCATTCACGTAAGAAACAAACGCTGCTGCTCTATTCCCTGGTGGCTCCTGTGGTTTTAATGAACACTTTTTTCGCCAAGCAGAAACCCATTAGAACATAACGTGCAGATACTAAACACAGCCTTTTTGCAGCCCAAACCAATTATAATGGTATCATTTGGTTTGCATTTGACACTGTGTTTAGATTACCCAGGAAAAGGTCATAAGCCTCTTGTGGCCCGCTGACATGGAGTTGTACTGTTGTCTTTTTTTCCCCCACAGGCTTTAAACTGAAAAAAAAGCTCTGTGCAGAAATATGCCAACTTCTTAGTTGAAAGGAAACAGTAAGCATTATTACCACTTTAGAAGTCTGCATGGCCCTCAGGTCCAATGCAAAGTATGTGATTTGCGAAACACCAGAAATGCTTTCAATATTTTTGTGTTTTGGGTTGTGCACCACGCTGACGGTTGAGAATTGGCCAACACTGGGAAAAAAACGTCCGGACCAGATGTCAGGCATATTGTGTATCACTCAAATTCCACTGTCACTGGGACGAACCGCAGCCTCTCCCACCGTCAAACTATGAGAATCACCCAGTTACACAAAGTTACCATGGAGAACAAATTACCATAAAGAATGCAAATAAAATGAGCGGATGCTTATATGGTTATTAATTAGCAGGCTAAGTAGGTCACAACACAGTACTAGCTGTATAAGCATGCCAGGAAGTGTATGGATCAGAGCAGGTGAACAAGTGGCATCGTTCCAGCATGCGCATGACTCATCTGGAGTGGAGAGGGCTGCTGGTATAGATAATGCAATCTCCAAGTAAAAAATGAAGCATGGCCCACTTCACCGCACCCGTCACCCAGCACCAGTGTGTTATCAAATTTCCCCCATCTTCAATCTCCATACAAAATACTCAGCGCTCTCCAACAATAACAAGGGGGAAGGAGCGCCAAAGTATCACAGTTTCAGACTAAACAGAGAAGGAGAGGGTCTCCGTGGTGGTTTTTCGGACAAAGAAACCCTATCTGTTCTGTCCCCTGTTTTTGCCCGCGTTTTGGGACCCTAAATCACCGTGGAGACAGGGCTCCTGGAGGGCCTCGCCACGTGTGCTGTCAGTCACACCCAGCAAGCGTGACCCCCGGACACTCGGCCCCTGTAATAATTGTCATTCTATTAGCATGACCCACCCTTACACTCCACCACAAACACACCCATTTACACACACACACACACACACACACACACACACACACCGCAAACCTCCCCTCCTTTCAACTCTTCCGTCCCTAAGCAGCCTGCTAGGCTACGGCCCACCCACGCCCTGCCCTTACATCCTCAGCTGTCGCTTCTGCTTGCACACACACACACACACACACACACACACACACACACACACACACACACACACACACAAACTCTTTCAATCACACACACACACACAAACACACACACATAGGGACCCGGGCGGGCCACACAAACAGCGGCCTGCTGTCGTTTACTCACCCTTTTGCCCTCCTTGCCTGGCGATCCAGGCTGCCCCGGCAGGCCGGCCTCCCCCTGGGGACACAGGGACAGAGCAGAGGGAAACACTGTCAGACTGGCCGTTAAGGACATGTTCTGGCTGTGTGCGACCACTTTACACCTCACCACTGCTATAGACAAAAAAACAAGACGCCAGTGACAAATATCGAGCTGTGTGTTTGCCGTGCACTGCTGACTTTGTTGGGCCTTTGGGTGTTTGCAGCATGCCAGAGTGGGCTAGCGGTAGCACAAGTGCTAGAGTTCTACAGGAAAAGATGTTTTTTTTTGTGCAGCTACTCACCTTCTCCCCTGAAGGACCTGGTACACCCTGCCAAAGACAAGTAGTAAATTCTTTAATTATGTTAGAGAGAGACTGTACTAATTCTACTATGTTGAATTTACACGTTTATGTAAAAGAATGTGGGAAGTGCAGCTGTGAATTATGTTATGTGATTCTTTAGAAAGCATTTACATTAGCACAACGCAAGTCCAATATATTTGAAAATATACTCTGACATACTCAAATAAGCCATCCACTGGCAAAACTTTAAAAAAGAATTGAGTCAATGATTATACCAGATTGTCTCTTGAGCTTTGATAACATTTACTGAAAACATCATCTAATTAAATTAGACACATTTCAGACAGAAGGAAAAGCGAAGTCTATTTTACCTGATCTCCCTTTAGGCCTTTCATTTCAGACTGAGAAAAGAGAAGAGAAGAGCAGAAAATCAGGACCATTAACAACTAATCTACAAGCTCACCCACTAACAGTGATTGAAAATATCGGTTAATGCTGCTTGTTGTTGGTGAAAGTCATGTGAATGTTTGATTTTTTTTTCGGCCTACCACCACCCCACCTCATCTTTACTTTATTTTCTATTTTATTTTTGAAACAAAACCAATCATTTTCAAACAGTGAATACTCCAGACTGACCCACATAACACTGTGATACTGTGAGACAATATCTCATCCATAACATTGGACAGAATTGAATGATTACACAAACAGACGCGGACAGACGGGCGGGTGGACAGACAGTAGAGTAGAGTAGACAGACAGACAGACAGACAGACAGACAGACAGACAGACAGACATACAAACAGGCAGATCATCAGATGAATGTTTGATATTTGATAGAAACATAGTCAGAAACATAGTCATTGTCGACAGGTTTAAAAGCCCAAAGTGCTGGTAAACCAGACAGAGGGCATGACCTTTCCTCTTACACAAGCCGTCTGTCTACACGGCCATACTAGAGAAATACTAGACACACCCATGAGACACACACACACACGCACACACACACACACACACACACACACACACACACACACACACACACACACACACAGACTACTGACTTTCAAATGACAAACACATGATGTCTCTCATCAGCTGGCATCTTCACAGATACTGACAACTTCTCGGAAACAACGGCAAAAATAGCCGTTCATTACATGCATTTGGAATGTGAAAGTCATTGACCTGAAGGTGGAGGCGGTATTTAAAAATCCAGACTTTAACAAGGATAGATTGACAACTCTTCGGTATTCGCAGTAAACAAGACTGACAGCACCCGAATGACAAGCTATTTTAAAACTGCATCAGAGATACCAACGATAGAATAACTGAAAAACACACCATTTGGGAGTTTTACTCAAGGAGACGAGCCTGCATTCCTTTCCCCCCTCATGGAAGGCCCCAGAAACACACACACACCCTAGTCTGATCGCCCACATGCAACATTTCACACCCTTGTCATCTGTCTGGGCTTTCTTGTGTCAAAGACTTGGTGACACGATGGTCGCCCTCTTTGTTGTCAGTGGGGAGATCGGTGTGATCACACCTCGGCTCGTAAAACGTAAAATTAGCCAGAGCAAATAGCTGCTCTGTGCCGTGACAAGGTTTCCCCGATGGGTTTACTGGGCATCTGGGTGACATGAAAGGAATGGTGGGGGCGAGCAGGAGGCTGGAACAAAACACTGATTTAAACTGGCAGCCTCATCCACTCTCATGATGTGCTAGTTATTAGCTAACCATCCGTGATATACTTTTAATCTCCCACTGCCAGTCTCGCCTCCTCCGTGGCCCCTGTTGATTCCCTGAGAGTATACAAACCATAGGCATGCGTCTGTTTATGTTCACGTATTCACTTTGCAGTGGTGAATTGTCAAGGCCGTCGTCGGCCATATCTTTGAGACAATGACAACGTAGAGGGCGCTAAAAAGCTGCCGCGTTCGCAATTACCGGAGCCGAATGGATACATCTCGCCGCCCGCTCCCTCATGGCTGGCGTAAATGCTGCAGATAAATAGCCCTGGTCCTCTGGGACACCGGCTGAACAGACTGCGTCGCACAAGAGCCAATTCAATCTCCTGGGCAAAACTCCTCGCCTCAACTGAACTGCCTTTCAGAAAAAAAATAAACTAAACTGCATGACAGCCCTTAACCGTTTCCATAAGCATTCAGAGGAGTGATCTGTCACAAAGCATGCTATGCTAATGTATGCTGCGCTAGATCTACACTTATGCACTGCCTCTGTGCCTTTCCACAACAGTTAATCCACTTCATTGAAAAGTGTTGCATGACATTGCCATTCACACTGCGAACCATAATCGTGTCATGGCCCACTCCGCACGGCGCTAGACAGAAGGAAAGACAAATGCATTCCATTCAGGAAGACTTGTGTCTGCTCGCCTCAGCACATAACAATGGCTTCCTTCCCCTCAGTGACTGACAGCTCCACACACAGGTAACTACCACCTTGTGTTGTGGGATAGATTTCCGATGTAATGTGGAGTGTCAGGGTGCTGCATGTCAAGCAAGTCTGCATAGAGGGGAGGGGGGGTTCGATGGCAAACTACATGAGAATATTCTAGCACCCATCCCGAATGTGTTGAGTCTGCAGTCTGGTGGACATGGTTCAATCTCAGCTACTGTCTACCAGCTAATGAAACTGACATGTTGTTTGTAAATACTTGGATGGCTTTGTCAGAGCAAGAGAAAAGTTGCCAATACTGCACTGACGCATGTTGGAAAAAGTACAGACAGAACACATCTAGAGGCTGTAACATTAAAAACAACAAAAAAGACTATGATTTGGGCATTGTGAGAGATAGATATTATTCATTTGTTCATTCCTTCCTTTCTTTATTCAGTCACTTATTCATAAACATTCTTAGGAACTTAAGCTATTCCCTTGAAATTAACAAAAAAAAAAAAAAAAACATTGCGACCAACTGTCTTTATCATCCAGGTAACTTCATCCAGCCTCCTGGCCGGCTGACTCCATCTGTCCTTGTTGGAGGCTGTGTGACTCTGCGCGAACGTGCCAGTAATGTGGCGCCAAGTGTGTTCACCTGTGCTCTTAACCTCCCTCCCAACAGCGAGCGCCAGATGTTTCACAGCCCATCGAATGGCCTCAACAGCATGTTTTTTTTAAAACAGAGCCCGCTCTCGCCCGACCCACCAACCGCCCATAAATCCACCTTCAGCTTCGGACTCGAAGCGAGCGTGGCCCCGACAGCGGTCATTTACGGGGCAGAGGAAGAATAGTGATTTCCTCTCCCATGCACACATGGACAAACATCAGTGTACACTTGATTCCCCCCTCTACCAGCTGTGCTAGGGGATGGGGAGGGGAGGGGGAGGGGAGGGAGGGAGTACATACCAGAGATCCTGCAGGACCAGGCGGACCGATGTCCCCCTGTAAGACAGCACAACAGACATTAGGTCAGGCATTGTGTTTGTTTTGAAGCACTCGCTAATGGGAGGGAGCACACTGCAAACCGCACACTGCACACTGCACACTGCACACTGCACACTGCACACTGCGAATACCAGGATACTGTAACATGCATCACACTGAGCTACCTAAAGAAGGAGATGGTGGTGGTGGTAGTATGATGGGGTGGGGGCGAACTGCACACACAATTGGCAGATTTGTGGCAGGGGGTGATGCTTGAGGGGGTGAAAGGTCTTGTCCATGCAGAAGCAGTTAGTTCTAGGTAGGGTATCAATCTCACCCAGTCATTGAAGGTACCAGCAGGTTCCCTTTACAGACCATGTCAAAGCAATGCCACAATGGACACAAGCGTGGATACAGACCCTACATTAAGCTATAATTAAATTATATACAGTACTGTGTCATGTGGAGAGCTTGACTCAGATTACAAATAGTTGTTTTTTTCGCATCTCCATTATGCACAGAAATACTAAGAAAACAGCTACAACTGTATGATTAAACATTTGTTCTAAAAAAACCTTTTTTGATATACTAATGCAGTTAGTATTTATATTGGGTGGGCTGTGGCTGCTATTTATCATGGCTACCTTTCATCACATTTTGTAGTGAATATAATGAGTTATATCAGATTTTGGGCATCACAGAGACTAGACAGCAGGAGTGATGTACCAATAACTGAATTATTGGTGTGACTGTAAATGATACTGGTAATCTAGTGAACCGGTACTGTTTGTTGGTGGGTGATTTTTTACCACTAAATGCACATGTTTAAAAGTTAAAAAAGAGCACTGACATTGGCCGAGCTTAACTTTACTAACTTTAAATGCAGATAAAGCTATTTCAGGGGTCCTTGACATGTGCATGAAAGAGCTCATGGCTCACGCTAGCTAAAAAATCTAAAGGTCAGAGAAATAAAAACTACCTCACGTCATTGCTCTGACATTTTGGTACATGCCCACCTTGCACCTTACCACGCTTCTTTCCCCAGGTGCTAGGCCAATATTAGAACCATAAACAACACACCTGTGCCACCTCTCTTAACTGCTAAGGTACGAGCCTTCAAAAGCTATGCGGCCCCTAGAATAAATACGGGCCAAGCTAAACATATAGATAAAAGCTTTGTTACAATAACAGAAAACGAGCGGAACCGCGGGACGAGAGCGTTTGGGAAATGTCACACGTCAGAGGGTGAGCTGTGTGCACGAGGCCTGCGCTTCTCAACCAGAGTAAACAGTAGCTCACAAGACACCTTGCTCCCAAAGCCCTGCACTTACAGACAATGTCAAAACACTACAGGGAGAAGCTGAGAAGGAGAAAAAAAACTCTCCTTCTACAACAGCACACTCTCCCTCCCCAAATGAATGTAAGCGACCTAATTATTTTTTTCCGCTCATGCTTTCTGGCCTGAAAAAAAGAGAAAAAGGTGTAATTTAACACAGTTTGAATCACAGGAAGCGGGGGCAAAGAGTTTGCAAGCTGAAAACTTTTAAATGCTTCTCCATTATTTATTTTCCAGAACACTGAATGCCGCAACGGAAAGGCAAGGTACTGTAGCTTATTATGGCACTACCACTAATACCCACTTAGCATCTGTGTGTACTGCAGGTGCACATTCATTTGCACTAAGGTGTTTTTTTTTTAAAACTCCGGCGCAATATTCCACTGAGGTAGGTAAAATGGGAGAGGGATTTAGCAACAACATCCATCTCCCCGAGTCACAGTAGCTTATGTCTGATACGGAATCAGTCCTTCCCCCAGTTGGCCTTTCTGACAACATACAGGGCTGTATTACATCATGCCCAAGGAGCACGACAGGTCTTCCTCCCTCTGTCAGCTCCCATACAAACCAACAAGCAAACAAACAAACAGTGCCTCCCCTTTGTCCCAGCCAGGAAGAGTTGGGGGTAAAGAAGAAAAAAACAAGCTTCAAGGCTGGGAGATCCTACACCTACAATCACATGCAGTCAGACAGTCCCTATGAAACGCAACAACCACAACGCAACAGCAACAACAACAACAACAACAACAAAACAACAAAAAAGATCCAACAAGAGAGCCTGGGATATGAAAGAAATAGACGATACGACAACTAATTAAGGGAGAACATTTCATCTTGTGCATTGAGAGTAATCCCATAGCACTGGCATGAGTGTGTATGTATGTGCGTGTGTGTGTGTGTGTGTGTGTGTGTGAGAGAGAGAGAGAAAGACAGAGAGAGAGAGAGAGAGACAGACAGAAAGGGAGGGAGAGAGAGATAGAGAGATAGAGAGAGAATGAGAGGGAATGAGAGATTAAGAATAAAATTGCTGAAGAGAAACATCCTCAAAGTTGCATATCAAATGAAACTCATTTACATGCATATTTTTAAGAACAGACTGTGTAAAAAGATGTGCTGATTTGAGTTTTGTTCTCGTTCGTTTTTCACTATTTGAATTTGAATGTGTTTGAAGTCTGTAAAGCACCCCGCTGTGATGTCACGACTGATTTTCATTCACTTGGCCAGACTGTTAGCGCTGTCTGCAACCTCTCCATTTCAGGCCAGAGCCAATTGTCTGAGTGGATTTGGATAATGCTCCCCACTTCATCACTGAGACTGCATAAAGATGACAGACAGGAGGTCAAGGGTTGAGGTCGGACTTGGCCAGCAAAGTCTGCTTTTTCAGATATTAACCAGGACAACTGTCGGATGCAATAGCAACTTATCCATTTGTGTGTATGTGTGTGTGTGTGTGTGTGTGTGTGTGTGTGTGTGTGTGTGTGTGTGAGTGAATTTGTGAGTGTATTTGTGAGTGTGTGTCTGCATGTGTGTGTGTGTGTGTGTGTGTGTATTTGTGAGTGTGTGTGTGTGTGTGTGTGTGTGTGTGTGTGTGTGTGTGTGTGTGTGTGCGCATATGTGTGTAAAGTGTTTTCAAAGCGTGCTGCTGGATGCCTCCACAGAAGGATCTCGCCTCACACGAGAAGCACTTGACTTTGTAATGCTGTTTTGACACGGCACGCCTGGGTCCAAACAACATCTATTTTCATAATCATATTAATCACAAGTAGATACCAGTAACAGGAGCGGCCTCTAATCAAAAATAAATCTGCTGGCAAGATAGCGCAATGTCTTACCCTTTCCGACACCATGGCCTGGAGTGTGAAGTGGTAATGAAAAGATCATGTCTTAAAAGTGACACTATGCGACTAGCTGGCCAAGGCTCCTTGCTTGACAAAGGTGACTTTTAAAACACCTTTTACACACACACACACACGCACACATGCGCACACACACACACACACACACACACACACACACACACACACACACACACACACACACACACACACACACACACATATACGTACTTTGGAGGATATGGCGTAAACATGACACTGCACATCTGTTAGGCATTTGTGATGTCATTGGTTAAGCTACCATGCAGTGTGCTGATCTACCTCTGATACACACACACACACACATGCATACATACATACACACACATGCATACACAACACACATGCATGCATATATGCACAGGCATGCACACACATACATGCACACATACACACACACACACGTGCATGCACACACATACATGCACACATACACACACACACACGTGCATGCACACACATAACATATATACACACACACACACACACACACACATGCACACACACACGGACACACACTTCAGCACCACCAACCAAGGTGAGAGCACCTCAGATAAAGGTGTTAGCACTGAGTCTCATCAAGCACAAGCAACAGTAGCAGACTGAAGGCAAAGGAGAGAAGGGTAAACAAGACAAGAGGAGAGGAGAGGAGAGAAGAGAAGTGGAGAGGAAAAGAGAAGAGAGGAGAGAAGAGAAGTGGAGAGGAAAAGAGAAGAGAGGAGAAGAGAAGAGAAGAGAAGAGAAGAGAAGAGAAGAGGAGAGGAGAAGAGAAGAGAGGAGAGGATAGCAGAGGAGAGGAAAGCAGAGGATGGGAGAGGAAACAAACAGGGACGCTCAGAGGAGTCAAAGGAGGGAAGACAGAGGACAGGTGAGGGGAAGAGAAGAGAGGAGGAGAGAAGAGAAGAGAAGAGAAGAGAGGAGAGGATAGCAGAGGAGAGGAGAGCAGAGGATGGGAGAGGAAACAAACAGGGACGCTGAGAGGAGTCAAAGGAGGGAAGACAGAGGACAGGTGAGGGACGCGGCAGTGCTGGGAGGAGAAATATGCCACTTTCTCCCAACAAGGCCACGGGAGGAGGGAGGAGGGAGGAGGGAGAAGGGAGGAGGGAGAAGGGAGAAGGGTGCCATCAGCCAGCTCCCTGCCCTCGTCCCCTGTCCCTGTCCCTGTCCCTTCTTTTCTGGTGTGCTTTGCTGTAAATAATAAACATTCTGACTCACTTTATCACCTTTGAGGCCAGGTTGACCTTCGGGTCCTGGGTCACCTTTCAGTCCCTGGGGAGAGCGGGGGAAAAAAAACAACGACAAAAAGAAACACAATGAAAGATTGAAAAACAGGCCGTTTATCACGAAAATATCTTTAAAAAAAAATGCTCCATCATTTTCCTCCTGGGTTTTATTGCGGAAATGATGACAGTACTGTACTGTGCTGCTTTCCTGTTATGGCAACAGCGCTCACCTCGTTCCTCCACCCCACCCCACAACCACCCCACCCCACCCCCAAGTGTCATCAGCTAATATGAGGCCATTAAGCATGCAGATGCCTGCGGCCTCGGCTGACTTTACCTTTTTTGTAATATTGTCCTTCTCTTGCTGAGAGGAAGGTGGTGTCGCACAAGTTCCCCCTTTAAATCATGGGGCGGTATTCTTTCTTCTGACAGTTATGCGATTAACAGATATCAGCCTTGCCAACCCCCACCTGACATGACTACCACCCCAGCACCAACACCCACCCCCAAAACACCACCACCACCTTCCTCCCATCCAAAGAAAGAAAAAAAAAAGCCCTGCTGGTCACAGCCAAGATTAGGTTTTTCATCGCCTTTGCCTCTGGGCAGGGGCTGTTTGGGATCTGATTGGAGCAGTAGAGCCCTGGGCAAAGTCAGGACGCAGCGGTGGTGAAAAGCAGGGGCGGGTAGGGGGGGGGCGTTGGTGGTATGGAGGGGGGGGGGGGGGGGGTGGTGGGTGGTGGGTTGGGGGGGTGGGGACAGCTGAGAGGAAGAAGGCGGCTGGATGAATGGCCACCACCGCCGTCGCTGATGAACGAGCCCTGACATGTATCGACAGCCTAAATTTACAGCGGCCCTTGTTAGGTGTGACACATTTGGGACGTCGGCGAACAGCGTTTGAAATAAGTTAAGTGGAGGGGGGTGGGGTGGCGTGTGTGTGTGTGTATGTGTGTGTGTGTATGTGTGTGTGTGTGTGTGTGTGTGTGGGTGTGTGTGTGGGGGGGGGGGGTGTCGTGATGCTAGGGAGCAGGGTTTAAGCGGGTGTGGGGTGCTAAAAGGGCTCAAAACAGTGCAATTTGTCTTAGTTAGCCTGCCGAAGTGAGAGGGCCATTAATGTTGAGTTATATCAGCCGCGGATGATAGCCTTCTTTTCTTTTTTTTATATCATTGCGTCTCAAAGATTCCCAGGCAAAAGTGATGTGACTAATACAGCCGGCATCTACTGTACCGCACTAAGAGCCGCTGACAAAAAGTTCCCCCGCAGATGTGTGTCTGGCCACCTCCACTTACTTCTCTGCGGGGAGAGGTAGTTGGGAGTGACTGGTACAAATGCGGCCAATTCAAGGGTGCAGCTGGCCGAGTGACTCCCTGGCAGTTAGCAGCATGGGCAAAGAGGCAAAGAGGGATACTCCACATCAAGGCAACTTAGTGGCTGTCAAGACTTGAGACATGAAAAATTATTCTGAGCTCGCAGGAAAATAAAAACAGGATTACATGCTTGGATTGCACCTCCAGTCAGTCGGTGCAGCATGCCATCAATGTGAAAGGAGTTTAGGCTGATTTAAAAATTTCAGTTTTTTATGTCCACCCCATAACCTTGAAAACCAGCCATTTAAAACATTTAAGCTGTCAAGTTTCTTTATCCTACACTGATTTGCCATTGTTGCAGATATAATGGGAATGTGATATTTTCACACATCATAATATATATAATATAATAATATTTTATTTTGTGTATAATGGGGTAAAAATACATGTTTTTTTTTACTGTGTTGCACATTCCTTTGGAGAAAAGCGTCTGCCAAATTTTTCAACTAACTAACTGTATAAAGGGATGCAGAAGACTGAGCAGCTCACCGCAAGTTATGTATAAAGGGTGTCTATCCACATGCAGGAGACAAAGATAATTTCACTTATAAATAGTCGAGAAAAAAAATGCTTGCTATAACGAATGCCTGACTAAAGGTGTAAATATATCATTCTGTTGAACATTGACTGGTTGCTTGAATTAGTGGTGTGTTGTCGGGTCGATAAAAAAACACACCGATCCATATTTTTTGCTTTCCTTTTTTTTTTCTTTCCCCCTCAACGGTCGGCTGCTTATTTCGTTAATGTTCCTGCAAGCCCCTGTGCCGTGTGCCACTTCTCGCTGTTGCCGGCGGTCAATATTTATGACGCAGTTCATAAACAGAGGAAACCTTTTTTTTCTTCCCCGGCTTACAGTCACGTTTAAAAAAAGGGACGGGTCCACTTGGTCATGCTTTCTGTGTATATGTATATGCTAGCCAAGTAACCTTGACTGCAATTCAATTAGCCCGCAAGCACACAAAAATGTCACAGGGACATCAAAGTGGATCGTATTCATCGGGCGAGCGAGGATGACCATGACTTACACCCCCACCCCTCCACCCACACACACACACACACACACACACACACACACACACACACACACACACACACCATCTCCATCACCCCCAACGCCCACGTCCCATCTCCCAAACACGCTGTGGTAAATTGACAGTGCACTAAAAGGCACGAGAATGATACACTGGGGAGCCTTTATGATCTGATCTTACATAAAAGATGGACACTGAGAGAAGATGTCAGGGAACTGGTCCTGACGACACCATTCAAAGCCGTATGCTTCTAAATGCCCCTGACGGACGGACGCTTCTCATTGCGGATTC
>CM059286.1:20940590-20975590 GCA_030347295.1 Setipinna tenuifilis
AGTTTCCATTTGCTCAGCGTTTCAGCGTGGCAGATGTGGACAGTGTGGAGGGATAGAGAGCCTGGCGTGACAGGTCACTCCGGCGACAAAACAAGGGATGGATGGATGGAGGGATGGAGGGATGGAGGGAGGGAGATAAGAAGGGGACAGCGAGAAAAAGGGGGAGAGATCCTTCTGATCATGGCTTTGAGCCTTCATCTCGCAGCACAATAGTATCCCTTCAGAAGCTTTCTCTTCCTGTCAGAAGAAAGGTACGAGATTGCCTCTGTGCTGACACATACACACACAGGACCCTTCCATCAAATTGTCATTCTTTTTCTTGAGCATGGCCTCCATGAGATATTTTGGGCTGACCCCCGGAGCCTGGGCCAGCATTCACACCACAACTGCATACTGCGGGTTCAGAGTGTGCATCCTGAACACTTTTACCTTGAAGTATCAGAGAAATGATACCTACCCACATGGACATTCACAGGAAGCTGTGCTCTCCAGTGTCCCCACTAAAAACCCCTGCCATATCATGTACTGGTGCTAAAAGCTTCACCTAAAGTTAGATTATGTAAAGAGGCGCAACAGGAAAACATAATACAAGAATGCGGTTCCATTACTTGTGCATGGGTGTATGTGTGTGTGTGTGTGTGTGTGTGTGTGTGTGTGTGTGTGTGTGTGTGTGTGTATGCTTGTTTGTGTGTGTGTGTATGCTTGTTTGTGTGTATCTGTTTTGTGCCTGGCAACAAAATAAAGGAGCAAAATAAAGGAGAAGCAGCTTACGATGATTCCAGGAAGGCCATCGTTCCCACGCTCACCGCCGTCTCCCTTTTCGCCCTGAGGAGCAGAGGAGGCAGAGGAGGAGCACAATCATTCTCACTTCCATCACCCCACATCCCACCTCCCACATCCCACATCCCACATCCCACATCCCACATCCCACATCCCAACTCCCACATCCCAAATCCCAAACTTCCAATTCCAAGCTCATATATGTAAACTGTGACATGAAGGAGATGATGTTTAAATGAACAACCTATCAAAACATGACAGACTTAACAAGCCTGAGTAAACCGCCATTAAGATGAACAAAACCGGCGGTGGGCGATAACAATTTTTTGAAATGTCTGCAATAACTGCAATAACAGAACGGGAGGTAACTAAGCTCGTTTTCATGGTTGTCTTGGCGCATGGGGGACAGAGCAGGGATGGTGGTAGGAAACTCATAAACAATAAATCTGTTTACAGCTGTTATGTTTGCTTAAAAACCCCGCAGTTTAGAACAGCACTCTGCTAAATATACAGGCTTCATTTTCATAGATAGGGACTCTTTTTATCGCCCTTTTTAAATCTGGCGGCGAGGCGAAAATAACAAAGAAAACTGGGAAATTGGGGTGACATTTGAGTTTCTCAGCGCTTAATTGGAAGACGCAGAGGAGCATGGATTTTCACATAAAACCCTTCTATGCACAGCAGCCTGCTTTATTCCAGTGATCAGCTGTGGGGGTGGGGGTAAATCACGATTGTTTACTCCTCAGCCGTAAATCACTGGGGCCAAGTGAGTTATAGAAGTGATAAAGGCCCAAATCTCAGAGGAGCCCATTATATACAGGTGCCTGGGCCAGACATTTTTCACCCACCCACCCACCCCCCCAACGCTTGATTTGAGGCTTATCAGAAACAGTTGTGTCGGAGGGCTTTCTCTATTTCTTTTCTATTTTTTTTTTCAGGCATCTGAGCTGAATAGTCTGTTTTCTCCTCTGCCTCTGCCTGTGCCTCTCTGCCTGTGCCTCTCTTCCTGTGCGGGGATATTTGACAGACTTGGATGGCTAGGCAGTCCGGATGCACTCCAGAAGTGTGGCGGGGACTATCTGAGAGAGACCATAAAACTGCCTGTCACCAGCCAGATGCAATCAGGAATGAAGTCACAGCTCCCTGGGCCAAGGTTTCTCACAGTGGGGTGTGTGTGTGTGTGTGTGTGTGTGTGTGTTTGTGTGTGTGTGTGTGTGTGTGTGTGCGTGTGTGTGTGTGTGTGTGTGTGTGTGTGTGTGCACGCGTGTACACGTGTGTGTGTGCGTGTGTGTGTGTGTGTGTGCGTGTGTATGCATGTGTGTGTGGGCTGGTGGGTGGGCGGGAAAAAGAGGAGGCGCCAAAAATGGTGAAAGACCCCAAAATAATGAGTGACAACTGTTTGAAGTTCTTTATCAGAGCAATTACACACGCTATAGTACTCCAAAAAGAAGCCTGTTGAAATCCTTGCCAAAGTTTTCATCTACACTCTACTCCTCTTGGCCTCTTGGTTCACATCCATGCACACAGACAAAGCTGTGAAAATGTTTATCTTGTACACAGGCCCAGTGTAATCATCTCTCATGTGTTAGTCATTCTTTGGGCCAGTTCAGTTGTAAGGGCACGCGCATACACAGACAGACAGACAGACAGATAGACTGATAGACACACAAACACACACACACACACACACACAAACATACACACACACACACACACACACACACACACACACACACACACACACACACACACACACACACACACGCACATGCACACACACACACACACACACACACAAATACACCCAACCCATTGCTGTAAGTGAATTATCACATAAATAAACATGTACACTGCATTTTTTTTGGCATTTTGTGTTGTGAATTGTGTACTTGAACCAACATTTTATTTTATTCAATAACAGCAGGCTTGCTTGTTTGCCTTGGGGCACTTTTTAAAACAAAACATCATTTCATTAAATATGTTTTCAGCAGCAAGAACACGCAAATACATTTTCATAATGGATCAACAAAGAAAGGAACAGCGGGTTGACACTTATGTGGACATGGTGAGAATTTAACAGCAATTTTACACCAATAGCAAGTCCAGGCCAAGACTGACTGTAGTCTGACAACAGCTGCATAACTGAACTACTTTACAATGTTGCCATAGCGCTGCATTTTGGGATAGTCTATTGTGCGATTTCAATTCTGTGCGGCGCGCCCGAACTCAAATGCAGCAAATGTTCTTTCAAAGTCCCTGGCGGCCGTTCACAGATGCGTGCTATTAATTATATCATTGCTCAAATTGGCTCATGAATTTTAAAGCCAGTGGCCTTTGACTTATTGGCTTCCAGTCAGATGGGAGAAAAACAAATCTGACTAACATCTGCAAGAGTGACAGGCTTTCATCTACTTAGCTGTATCCCGAGCTAAGGTTCAGGATGTCAGTCTCTTCGCTTTCTGATATGACAGCGAGAGCCACACGAACAAAGGCCACACTTTCCCCTCTAAAGTCGTATGCTTGTTTACGGGGCTGGGGGAAACCTCGACGGCAAGGACAGACCAGCGATGATTGTAATTCATGCAGGCTTCCCACATTACTCATGGCAGCATCTGTTCTGGGCTGTGAGCCTTTCTGTAATACGGCCTGTTTACAAAATGACTTCACTGTAGCGCATTAATAAAAACAGCCATCCGATTCCGTGTGGCTCGGGCCCTTCGTCATAATTAGAGCAGAACCTGTCCAGGGGAGTGATGTACAGCCCGCGGCCTGATGGGACGTGACATGACAGAGCGACGTTATCTCGCCTCGTCCTCTCTGGCCAGATCGGGCGGAAACGATTACGGACTGGACAGTCTTAATTAAACCACTTTAAACCGTCCATCTGCTTGGACCATCAAGGATGGAGCCAGCCCTCCCCTGAATGAGATAAATATGCCGCAGCTCCCTTCCTTCCTTTTTCACCCTCCCTCCCTCCCTCCCTCCCCTTCCTTTCCCTTCCTTCCTTTCCCTCCTCCCTCCCCCCTCTCAGTCTACCCGCCCCCCACCACCCTCCCCCTACTCTCATCCTTTCTGTAACCTTCCACCGCATTGCTTCTCGGAACCTGAGCATCCTGGTACCTTCAGGGGGATATAAGCAGCAGCACACGTCACCGTGACTGCACATCTCTGCTGCACCGGATGGCAGCTGCAATTACAAAGCTTAGGAACCTGCTATGGAGCTACAGTAGCTTTAGCAGTGAAAGAAAACATTGCCACCCTGATGACACCAGCGTCAGTGTCTGCTCATTACACTCCAAAACAGCCTCTTTGCTCCTGTGGTGGTAAATGTCTTATTAAAAATACTTTTTTTTTCCGGCATGACAGTGAGCAGAACCTCTGAGCTGTGGATTAGTCAAGCCCACCTGCCACACCAGAAATGCAAGCATGATCCCCTCTCACTGTTTGGGATGTGTGAGCTGACAACGAGAACATCGACTAATTGTTTGAAAACAGCCCTAATCGATCAGGATTATATTTTTGACACCGGTTCCAATGTGCCCTACCTGTGTGCCAGACAAGTGACTCTTATTCGTGCCTGCCTTGTGTATCTGAAAGCCCACATAATGCGGGCATATTCCACTCTGAGCATGCTCTTCACAATGCTGGGGGTGGGGGTGGGGGTGGGGGCGGATAAATAACCCAAAGCCATTCAGGAAACTCCCATGATGCCTTGCAAAGGCAGTCTGGCAGGAGCACTCACCTTTTCACCGCTGATTCCTTTCGCTCCGTCTAATCCCGGCTCTCCCTACAAAAGGCAGACAGATGGAGAACATGAGCACCCTGAAACGTCTGCCGTCATGCCTTTGGTTCAGTCCTGGAACAGCCTCTATTTATTTCACTATTTGTTTCGATACAATATAAATCTGCACAAGTGCAATAATAATCACTTCACAGAGATGCCTGATGTCTGATGTTTCCCATATGTTATGGTGTGCCACAACAGTACATTCACAGCTGTGAAACCCCATACCAGATGCTTGCAGACATTTACATTGTTTTCCTTTTTTTATCTATTTTTATTGACTTTATGTTATCTGTAGACTCTACTATAACACTGCAAAAGGCCAAGGGTGACATCCACCTACAACAAAACTGAAGGCACTGCGCGGTATGTGTGTGTTTTTAATGGTACTGTAATATTGAACTTCTCGCAGAGATGATCCAAGCTGAACTTTACCCAGCCAACCCCAGTGCAGGCAGAGGAGCATTACAGACGCCGTGCAGTGATCAATATCCCACAACTCCAGCCACTTTATTTTCAAACTGGATAATCCACACCAGCTGAGGTAGAAGATTTAACTGTGCTGTTCGGACTTAACCTGATCCCTTTCCACAGATTATATTTGCTTTAGACGAGGGGTACTTCATATCTCTACAGACTCGAGCACCAGTGGCTAAACAATCACTGCTTTTCGGTTGGGAAATGGGGGTTGGGGGTGGGGGTGGTTGGGGAGCCTCGTGCAGAATACAGATTGTTTGGATTATCTTGATGCCCCAGTTTTCACGGCACAGCAGGAGTAAGATGACAAGAGCAAGATGCCCAGCACATGGCTACTGTAGGGACGATAAGGACCGAGGCCCTATTCTATTTCAGGGAGCCATGGTGGCGGCCATTTTATTGGGCTTTAAAATCTTATTCAGGGGTGTGGCCAGATGCCTGCACTTTAGGTTGCTACATACACATGTGACAAACATGTCAGGGGAGATGATTTATGTATCTGGATTGGGATTACATGACATTACCTTACTACCAGCACCCCCATCCAAGCCAGGGAAACCAGCTCCTCCTTTCTCCCCCTAGGACAAAAACAAAGCAAACAAAAGATTAGCAATATGAGGCTGAGAGAACATGAATGAATTGTTAATAAGCAATCATAATAAAATAATGATCATCCATCATCATTTGTAAGTGGCTCCAAATAAAAAATAAAAAAAACGAACTAAAATTAATTTCAGACACATGTTTTTTACCATTCCTTGGCTCACTGCTTTGGAACTCTATCACAACAAAACAGTTCATTAAAATGTCACAATAAGAAACTCAACCTTCAAGTACTCTTAAAAGTGAGAGCTGTGAACGTCCTATTTTAATACAAACAGTGTGTGTGTGTGAGAGAGAGACAGAGTGTGTGTGTGTGAGAGGGAGACAGAGAGAGAGATAGAAATAGAGAGAGACAGTGTGAGAGAGAGAGAGACAAAAGATCGCTAGTGACAAGTGCTGGACCTCATCAGGCAAGACAAATGTTCAGGGCAGCGCTTTACAATTTAAACATGATGTCCTTAGATTGGATAGAATTACACGGGCTAAGATGTCTCTGCACAGCTATCTTAACATCCGCCATGGAAACCCATCTTGGATTAGCACATCCTCTGCACGCTGCAATGAATATATTTATTGTTGAAGTGTGGCTTGCGAGAAATCTCTCTCTCCATGGTCGCTTGCAGAATCCCCAAGGGATCCGAGTAGATATATTAGGTGTGATTATGCACAGGGGCATGCTGGTCTTTCTTTGGGGATTAATCTGACAGAAAAAAAGCCTACTGGAATCAACAAAATAGAACATGAAGTATCCTCTCCCTTCCCCGGAAAATGTAAATCAGAACAAGAGGCAAAATGCAATGTTTCCCCCCACTCTGAAACGTTTTGTTGCTCTAGTACACTAGATGTCGAACAAAGGAACCTATTGAAAAAGCAGCGAGTGAGCAGCACAGCCTGGCTATCGAAACTGGAATATGAAAGACGTTGGCTCCCAAAAGGGGGACGTGCTGTGTCAACAGTGCAGTCAGAGGTCAATAGGCACAAAAATGCCCTTTCTCAGAAAACGTGATGAATTTTGAACTCCTCAAACAGACAGAGTCCCTTGTCAAACTTTCCAGTGTGCTTTCCCCTGATTGAAGTCAGCCATAGATTAGGACAGACATCAATCTTCTCTAGGGGTGAAATGGAAAGGCAAAGTAACACCCCGTCTGAAATATGTGTTTACTAATGCTGCATTGTGAGTTTGCCCAGTCACATTTGCACTATATGAACAGGTACATAAAGATGCAACACTATAGGCAATGTTATTGTATCCTGCGTACACTCAGTCTGTCATACTCAAGCATTAAGCATCAATCAAGCTTCATTTTAAGAGTCACTTCGGATGTCCGAGAGACAGAGAGAAAAAGAGAGAGGGGAGAAAAGAGGGGAAAAACAGTGTCAGGGAGAGGCCGATATGAAGACAGACAGCAACACAATCAGCCAGACAAACACTTCAGGTGTCATCGCTCCTTGAAGGATGAGCACTTTATACCAACTAATTTTGTCGTGAAATACACAATGGGGCTGGGAGTGTAACAGAGCGGCTATGGAGACACCGCCTGTCTCAAGGGGGCTGGAAAAACTAACAGGTCTGGCATTCATCTCGGCAGCCATCACATCACAGTAACGAGCCAACTTCCACTCTGCCAACTTCAGCAGTGACCCAGTGGAGAGGCTTCAAAGCACTGTACCTTCATGCCAGGGTTTCCCGGGTACCCGTCCGCTCCAGTTTCACCCTGGAAAAAAAAAAAAAAAAAAAAAAACAGTTAGTTGGTGACTGAGTCAGTGCTAATTCATCTGTATAGAACTGCCACACTGGCTATGGCCACTGAGGTGCGAGCTAAGAAACTGGGAGTAAAAGTGGGGAGTGGGGTATGGGGAGTGGGGTGGGGCAGGGGGGAGCAAAGGACTGTCCCTTGCTGACACATTAGTAAGTGGATTTGAAGGGTCACTTCACGGCACTCTTATTCTCCTGCAGATCGTTACAGCTGTTCTTGGCCCCCTTTTTAACACAGTGGACCAGCAGCTGCAGCCGTGTATAATATTACCCATTAATTGGGAGGCTGCATGTTTCCAGACACACAGTGACCTCGTTGGACATGCTCGGCTGCACAATGGACCTGCCTGACCAAGTGAAAACACATTGTAAATTGCATTGCTACTTAGACAAGTGTGTGTGTGTGCGTGTGTGTGTGTGTGTGTGTGTGTGTGTGTGTGTGTGTGTGTGTGTGTGTGTGTGTGTCATGTCAGTGTGTGTGTGTGTGTGTGTGTGAGAGAGACAGAGAGGGTGTGTGGGTGGGGGAAAAGACAAGGCAAGAGGCCTACACTTAGGAGAGTTAAACAATTACAGCATCTTGTGCTCAAGTGGCTGCTGAAGGTCATATATATGTCATCCAAACACGTGTGCATGTGTGAATCACAGTATTTGACATCTGACTGCGTGACTCTGGGAGGATGGGTTCGATTATTTGTCTCAAAATCACAAAATAAATCCAAGTAGCCTACATATTTTGTGCAAAGCCACATACTTTTACGGGACGGTAATAACTTGTTTTTCTATCTCATTAAGTCCAAAGATTTGGTAGGGACAAAAATACTTGAAATTTCAGTATGGAGTTAAAACTTAATGATGGTCAAACACAAAATGGTTATACGACAGAACTCCATGGTCTTGAATGTTATTAAAAGTGTCTAATAGGCTTTCTGTGCCTGTAGTTGTTGCTGTAGTTGCATTTCCTTTCATTTATTTCATGTAATTTGTTTTATTTTCTTTTACGGAGAATGCATGCTAATAAACATTGCTGTAAACGTGCCAGTGTTAGCCAGAAGGATAATTGTAACTGTTGTTCTTGTTTGGGCATGATGTGTAAATAGCCATGGATTGACCAGTTGTTTAACAGCCTGTAGAGTAAAATGTAAAGCATATAATCATGAAACAGCCAACATGTCCCTGAACTGGGTGCCAAGTCTGAGCCAGGAAGAAAAAAACAGATGAAAGACTAACTGTACTGAATAAAGTAATTCTCTACGGTTTCTTCTTAGTAATTGAAGTTAACAGACACGTATTGGATCTGATGAGCCCACTGATTAAAAAACAATGAGTTAATTTGTGAAATTATCACCAAGAACAAGACTAGTTTCAGATGCTAAATCAATAATTATTTTAAATGAAATACAAAAACCAGCAAAAGCAACAGTAAAAAACACTATCAACGCGTTCACATGTTCGCATAATTACATGACAAGAAGACATTTTTGGTTGACAATAAAAAGGAATTATACACTAAGATACCGTTAATAATCCGAACTGTAACTGTGTAGCACATCTTCACTGCATTGTAATGCAATGCTAATATTAGAGTTCTTGTTCTCGTAGGGGCAGAGTATGCGCTAATGGTGGGATTTATGAGCAAGACCACGAGAAATGGATTTTCTCTGGTTTAGGCTGCATCTTTAATGCCCACACTTTATCTCCTTAATTTCCTGAAGGACCCTAGATTAACCAGGGTTTTGTAATCCCTGCCAAAAGAATTGAGGTCTTCCCCATGACTTTCACTAGGATGATGAATGATATTACATGGGAAGTCAACACACCCTGTGTAATCCTTCTAAAACCTGCTCGTGTAGGTCATTATCAACTTATCACAACCCTTATAATGAAAAAAAAACCTAATGGATGTCAGTACGTCATCGCATGCCAGTAGGAAAATCTCTGCCAATTACCTCATACAAATACTATGTAAAATACGCTGGACGTAAGGACAACACTTGGCAAGCGTTTCTAGTGGATTTAAATAAGTAAAAAAAATACTTGGGCAAACTTAAGTCTCTGCCACAAAATGACTTGATTGATTTGCTACAGATATGTTCAGTGGGCATGTGGTTTCACAGCAAATTTTCACACTGGGATTTGTAGAGATGCCTGCCTCTTAGTTTTGCTTGGAAAGCATTGCATCTGACACTGTTTTTTTAACCACTATGTCTTGCCTTACAATGGGGGTCACTCATGTTGATGTGTGAGCTTTTGCAATCTTTATGTGTCTATTATCACTAGACTATCTCTGGTGGATTTTTTCACAATGGACAGATTTATATGCATTTATTCATCCCAAGCCTCTATACTGTGTGTTTTCTTGCACAGAAGTAAAAAAAACAGTCGCCATGGCAGATTATAGACAAATTATTTTCTTGACGATGAGCATGAAATGTGTTTCATATGAAGTTGACTCTTCGGTTAGCCCTATTCAAATGTGTCAAAATGACAGAACACACACCCAGCAGGAAACCTCCCAAATCCCTAAATACATGACAAACGTGCTTCATTCATGGTTAATGCATTTTCCCCCCTATGTCTGTCTTTCATATGCACAGCAAAAAGACATATCTCTATTTATGATTTCCCTGATCTTGTAAAATGTAGGTCAGCCCTGTCTATTTTCTGCTTTCTGAGTGTTCATGATAACACAAAACTGGAGCAAAGGTTAATCACTGAACAGATCATCTTAATGAAAGGAAAAAAGGAGTTTGCGTATACTGATATATCTGGATAACACTTAATCAAGTACAAGGGCACAACACTCCAGCTGTAGCGAAACCACTCCAAGCCTCTGTGGCTGTATCAGAGAGCACTCTGGCAGGACACAAATACCTGGCTGCTCAAAACTTCCTCAACACAGACACGGTGGAACATATATAAACTTCACTTTTAAACCTGATTGAATAAATACGTTCGCAGTCAGATGGGTGTGATTTTTTCAGAAGAAAAATAAACGATGGTAAGAAGTATTTGACATTATTATGAAGATGGATGATGCACAAAACTTAAAGACCTTCATAAATTTGTTTAGCATTCACTGGTTAGCGCAGGACTTGATCCAACAACATCATTACAGACCTTGCTGAAATTCTAAAAGGACATCAACTTTCCAAAACAGCTAGTTTCAAACCCAAACATCTCTGCTTTAGAAATAAGCCCTACACCAAACGCTATCCTAAAATGCCACCTGGAATAAACTTTAAAAACCACACTGTAGTTTTTTTTCCAGATTCAAAAGAGTATTTTCCCTTTGGAGTAGAGTGGGTCTGTTCTTTGACTGAAATGACAGCAGTATAGAACAGCCCGTTTCTATGTACCATGACGTGATTAGATTGTCAACACTTAGAGCGAACAATACCCCTTTGGCATATAATGATCACCTTCAGGGCCCACATATGTAATCTTTGAACTGTTTTGACAGCATTGTCAGCATCTCAAATGATGCGTTACACTTTCTGGAACTCACTGCAGAGGAGGCTCTTCATCACTTGATTAGAATGTATCCAAACTAATTGGCGGGAATAATAGCCTATCATGCCTGCTCTCAACAGCTGAGCAGTCTTTTGTCTGGTTTCATCTGGATAACAAATTAATGGATCTGGACTGGGGGGTGGATAAAAAGGTCAAACAATTTAATTTTTTTTTTCGGTCCAGATCGATCTTATTGAAAATTTAATGAATACACTTTACAGAGGGCCACGCAAAGAAAAGCCTTTGCAAAGTTATCAACCATCAGCCAGGATCTGACAATGCTTGCATCATGGCTTTATTAGTACTAATTGGTGTTTGTGTTGATGAAATAATTGATGACAAGATAATTGATGACAATGACTCATAACCTCTTGCATTTCATAAAGCACCGTGCTGTCGTCATATCCTTGGCCATCAAAAAAAATAATAAAACTCAGCTGCAACTAAAAGTTTGTCAATAAAGCACGCAATGCACATGACAAAATGTTTTCTAATCACTGCCAGCCTGTGCCACAACTTGTGTTGACTTTCAAAAGCTTGAATGTGTTTACACTGAGTGTCGCCGTAATTGATCTCTGAGGTAACTATTTGAGCTAACAAATGGGGGTAAAAAATCAATAAAATTAACTTTCCTCTCCTCCTCATCCCTAATGAATCTGGTAACAAACTCAATGCCACTTTCCAACGAAAAACCATACTAATTACTGGGCGCACGGACTAAAAGAGCTCAATTCTCACTCGCAGTCCATCCTACAGGTACAGTGATTTAAAGCCGGCAAACACTCGCGACAGGAATTCCTCAGTGCCTGCCGCAAAACAAAACAACCCGTGGTCCTGAAAAATGTCCTCGTCCCTAGACCACAACACAGTAATTAGGCCACTGACCTCAAAGGCCATCTGGCCTTAATAGGCATATCACCACCTGTTCATCCAAATGAATTCCTCTCATTCCACAACCAGGGCCTCAGCTCTCTCCAAGACAGTAAGTGTGGCTGGAGCCGGCCCAGATTGCACCCAGAGGCTTTCTGGACAAACACTGCACACCACACTCGGGCAGTTGGGCAGTTGTTTCGTGATGAGTACCTGCTGTGAAAAGGCACAGTGTGTGTGCACATATAGAAGCCCTGTATGTCTAACAGCTGGCCTGGCCTACAGTATACACAACTGTGTCCTCTCTTTGCCATAGTTTGCAGGCATAGTCTCTGCTCGGATCAGGAAAAGGGAGGGTAAAGCAAAAGCACACACACAGAAATGCGACTAGGAAGGTTAAATGGATTACTCTTACCCTGTCTCCTTTGTCTCCTTTTTGTCCTGGCAGCCCAGCCAAACCTGGCAAGCCTGGATCTCCCTTCAGAAAGGAACACAACGTCAGACTTAAATTATGTACCTTTAAAGGAGGGTAAGCAAATTGTTTTTTGTTCCCTCTCTTCCTGAGGATGCTGTCAAAGTTAACCTAAAGGTGTGATAAAAATGCAAGCGGGCATCTCCTACCAGACTTCAATGAACTTCTATCTCTTGAGTACTTCAGAGAAAATTACTTTAACACACCGAGTGGTTAAGAGCATGCCTCCCGTCAAACACCCTCTTATTTGTGGCAAATTGCAGCTAATAAGCTTTTATTTCTGCCCCTGGCCCACGTCCAAGAACACTAGCAGGCAGAACCGCTCCTCTAATTGGACATTTGCTTTTGCGTGCAGCAACCACCTTTCAAACCACACGTACGCAGACACACACACACACACACACACTAACATCCCCACCGCTGTCACTGATGTTGCAGCAGTGGTGTGATGTGGGTGCTATTATGGGATGGAGGAAGGGGGGGCGGGTGGTTTGTTGTCTCACCTTCTCTGCAGAACACTGGCACTTGTCGCTGGACGGACTCACGGGCTGAGAGAGCATCCTGGGAAGGTAGCCCGTGACCTTCGGAGGACCAGTGGCAGTCTGCACCTCCTTGGGCGCGCACTGTTGGAAATGATTGAACACTTTGGTGTTTCGACCACACTCATTCTGGCAGCAATACACTGCAAGTAAAGGCAGTGCATTGAACATTTACACCCTGAAACAAACAGACTTTTAAAAATCCTTTAATTATTTGTTGAACGTGGGGGGTTGGGGGGAAGGGGGGGGGGGGGGGGTCGAAGTGAGTGTAACAGCATGTTAAGGCCTTTAGTGGATTCCGTTGCATATCTACATCCAACGTAAGTGTGAGACGTAACATAACACTAGCTTAACAGCATAGATTATAACACACACTCTAATGTCAGATGACTAATGATGTCCTCTGTCACTACTCCACACAGGAGTCTTTCCTAATTGATCTTAAGGGAACACGAGCCGCGGAGAGACCTCTCTGGAGCTCTCAGGACATTTCAAGACCTTCTCAAGGCGAAAACAACCAGCAACTGGGAGTTGTTCCAGAACCATAAATACTACCTTGGATGGCTGTGACAGCCAGACCTCTGAGCAGTTCACCCACCAGTAATGAAGATGCAAATGCTAACCAGGCCCTACATCAGCAAATGCATGCATAAATGTCATGATGGTAATGAAATACAAATACAATGTAGCTTCTACAAGGAAAGTATTTAAAGGGAAAATATACAGTATGTATTAAATTCTGTTTTTATGACTCACTTGGACCTTAATGGCTGGCTTTATATAGAATATGCCAGCAGGCTACAAGAAATGTACTTAAAAAATTATCAGTGATTTAACAGAACATTTCTCACCGTGGATCCTGGAGACTCACAGCAATTCACCATCTCTGCCAGTTGGGGGTCACAAAAAACCAAGATTTGCTGCAGCTCAATCTGCACAAGAACAAGACAGCATGCAAAATCGCAAAGTAAGTGTTGACATTCAGTATCAATATGGAGGAGTGTCTCCACTATCTCATTCAACAGAAAAAAAGTCAGTGTTTACAACTCAAACACACAGCAGTGCAGGTCCACAAAATACCAATAATTTACTGTAATGTGCATATACATTGAGCTGTTGAACACTGGTTTAAGCCATAACCGATGCAGCTGTACATTATTGTATTCATTACCCCAAACTGAGAGCTTTACTACTACGATTTTCAGGTCATTTTGAAACACACAATGCGGCTCTCTACTGTAAGGATCCTGTATTGACTTAGTGATTCAGGACTGACAGAGATGCCGGGGGGAGAAACACCGGGGGAGCATCAGTGTCTTTTTCGCGGTGGGGAAAAAAAAAACCACTCACATCCACCGGCCTGCCATCCTCCACCCGTGTGGTGATGAGCGTACGCCCGTGCATGTCGATGGAATCACGCTCGTCCATCTGCCTCCTCTCGATGAGCTTGCAGTCCAGGAAGATGGAGACGATGCTGTTCTGCACGGCCACGCCAAGAGTACGCCACTGACGGTCAAACAGGGCATGCAGGTCGCGGCTCTTGAAGGTGTGATGGAAGTTGCTCTTCAGCAGGCCTACGGATGAGAACTCCACCACTTTCTTGGCACCGTCTACCACAATAGACACCTGAACAGAGGGAGCAGTTATGGAGGGAACACAGGAGATGAGTTATAGAGTCGCGTAAACTTCAGTCATGTGGAAAAATAGGTTTCTTTTTCAATCTTCTGGACGAGTCACCTAAATGTCCTACCTGACTGCCCCCCGACTGATCAAATATCTGCCACAGATACCAGCCGATCTTTCTTTGTGGTTTTCCGGAGCCGGAATGTGGCCACAATGGAGTATTCATTTGGTAGTCCATTCGGAAATACCAATCTGCAGGAATGAGACAAAATTGAAAGTTTATTCGCTGCTCTGTTGTTCTACTGAAAAAAAAAATTGAACCTGTTTAGACCCCCAAACAAAAGCTGAGCACTGTCTGGAAAAACACATTCCACTGTCCAAACAGTGCATTACCTCGAGAATTGAAAACTGAATTATAGTTTTGTTTTGTACAAACAAGGGTAATAATCTTCAAAGTTTGTGTTATTTTAGAAGGCCTGTGCTTGTGGAATAGGTTGATCATTACCTGTCACTCTCAGAAATCTATGCGCCTTAAACACAGCTGAGCTTACCTAAGCCTTTAGGCATTCAGATGATCACATATTTTTATGTAGCTGGACTAAAAGGTGATGTGAGGATACAGAAAATCCACTTTAATAGTATATCCCTGCTAAGTTTCATCTGAACTCTTTGATGTTGCGGGGGAAAATAAGTTAAGAAAACTAATTGTTATTGATCACAAGCTTGATCAATCCTGCAAGAATTATGTTAATGTCTTTTCTCATTCACATGACCACATGCAAGTGCATGGCAAAAACCTTCTAGAAACCTTTTAAGAAACACAAGGAATCAATGACCCATATTAACCTGCAGGCACATGCCTTCAGAGGGACATGAAACTGGCATATTATTTCTTGCCTTCCCATATCTTATTCATGCACACACAAAAAAAGGTCCATCCCATTAGCTCAGAGAGCTTTACAGCTGTCAAAGACAATTTGAAAAGATTAAATTAAATTCCTGACAGAGTCCTTCCACAATGCATAGGTGCTGGGAGGAAATCCCTCTCTACCAACCTCATTCTAGCAGTGAAGTGCCGCTCCTCCCTTTATAAAGAATGTGCTTAATTGCCTTGAACTAGAGGCCAGATATAATAAATGCTTTATCAGCTAAAATTGGGAAACCAAAACACCATCAGCAGATATTACAATGACAAAAAGCAGTCCAGGAAGTCCTTTCACAGCAGAGGTTTTGAGAGCGAGGGAATGAGAGAGCAAAAGAGGGAAGGAGAGAAAGAGAGAGAACAGAAAAAAGAAGGGAGGGATACTTCAGACAGGCTTGAAAATGAGGTTTTGCTCCAATAGATCTTCCATTCTGTCAGTACTATACTCCCCTTGCAAAATGTATCCTTTGCATTCAGTGGGAGCTATGGAAACACTTATTATTTGAAATGATATATGTGCTGACTTTAAGCCATGGCAAGATCAAATGCTTTTTGTGCAAATGGAAGAGTCAGTGCACGGTGAGGGCAGAGGAGAGGCCTGAAGGCACCCAAGTCATGTAGAGAAGGCAATGATGGCCAGGTCATGCTGAAGATCCTCTGATTTTCTCTAGAGATGAAATCTCAAATGAGGGAGCAGAATGCAATTAGGGATCCTGTGCCAATTCTCCATATGAAAGCAAGAGTGTTTGCTTTGTAGTGTGACGCTTCAGGGTAACTCGTGGCCAAAAATAAATTAAAAAATGTTTTTAAGGCTCTTATCTGTTTTGAGGTTGCCAAGGAGCTATCAATTCATAAAGTCTGACTAAAATGTAAACAACATGCTGGTTATTGATTAGCCTCCTCAGTTCAATGCAGTTCAGTGCAGGAAGTGGATGATACAGAATTTTAAAGAGACTCCTTCAGCTCTGCAGTGGTGGGGGCACTTAACCTGTAGGTTATGATGACCCAGTGTGATCAATTATACTCCAGAAAAGGCAGGTTTGCCATGTTATAAGACAAGATCCAATGGGAATTTGGACCATGACATTTTACAAAAATATGCATGTCAGTTGAGTTGAAAATTGACTGATAGACAAATATTTGTGAGTATGTCAAAAACATATGCTCTTTAACTGACTGAACTGACTGGCAAAGCAACTGCTAAAAAACTGTAGGCAAAAGAGCAACAAAAAACTAAGTTAACTAAACTGAAGACACTGAAAGAGCCCTGAACTCTTATGAGGCAGCACTGGCAGAAGCTGGGCAGTGGCCAAACATGATCCAGACTCCGAAAGATGAGCCTGCCTGCATTTCCTGAGGGTAAAGTGAGAGATGTTTGGAGTTTGTGCTGGGGCTCCTTTTCCCCCTTTGCCCCCAGCTGACGAGCACCATCACCTGTCAGAATGTTCTGATAATTGAAGATGGGAGGGAGGGGGGAAGGGGGAAGGGGGAAAATCTCTCTCTCACACACATACCATGTGTCTCTCTCTCTCTCTCGCTCTCTCTCTCTCCTTCTCTCTCTCTCTCTCTCTAGCACACAGACACACACTTCTGTCTCTCTCTCCTTCTCTCTCTCTCTCTAGCACACAGAGACACACTTCTGTCTCTCTATCCTTCTCTCTCTCTCTCTAGCACACAGATACACACTTCTGTCTCTATCTCCTTCTCGCTCTCACTTTCTCTCTCTCCTTCTCTCTTTCTCTCCTTCTCTCCCTGTGTCTCTATCTCTCTAGCACGCAGACCCACACTTCTGTCTCTCCCCTTCACTCTCTCGCTCTCTCTCTCTGTCGAATTCCTTGTGTTTGCTCCTACTGTGCCAGTCTCAGCCATGTACTAACAGACTAGCAGAGAGCCCAGCACAGTGAGCTGGCGCGAGCCATGCAGAGCCAGATACATACACAACAGGGACTGTCCAAAGAGACTGGGGGATTGACGACGGAACAGATCGCAAATCACCTGCAGCAGCAGTTCTACACTCTGCAGGCAGGCAGGCTCTCAGGGCCCTGGGACTGCGCAGTGTGTTTACAGTAGTGTAAAATCTAAAAATACCCAAGTCTCCTCATTCCCTTGGACACCAACTGGGTGTTCTTTTTCACGGTGGGAAGAAGGCGGAGAGCTGATCAACAGTGTCCCTGCTTTGTAAACTCCAGGGGAGAAAGTGCTCGGGGCACGGTCATTCATTTTAATGCAATGCAAGTGTTTGTTTATATCCCGAGAGAGTACGCATCTAAGAATGTGATCACCGTTAATTCCAATCATCTAAATAATTACCTGTGCAATAATTATGCATGTGCACGTGACATTAAAAACATTCAAGAAGTAAACAATAAAATATTTTCCCTAATAAGCGGTGTGTGCGTAAACGATCCTTTCTTCCAACATATACCACAGCAGTACAGCCATGTGTTGGCCCTGGGCTTTGAAACGAGAACAGAAAGGCAATAACATGGAAGTGCAGCCTCTCTCTCTGTCGTAAAACATGTTCGTTTTTATCTATTTGCTCATAACCCCTCTTTTATTGTTCAAATAAAACACAGTTGTGTCCATCTCTTCCTTTTTCCAAAGCACTGCCATGTGTCCGTCCAATTTCCTTCAATAGAATCACTACTGCTGCCATCACAGTTTACTCTTATTAGCAAACAGAGCCAGATTTATCCCGAAGTGACTAAGTGATATCTGGGTCAGCTCATGTCATCGCACCAGGAAGGCAGGCAACGGTTGTACTGCTTTTTCTTCCGGATATCAGCTGAACTGGAGGCAAAGTTACACCCTGAGAAAATATTGGTTTGCAGTTTGGAAACCCAATATTAACCTGGCTTGTTTTCAAGTCTCCAGTGGCCAGCGTGAGTGCTGATTTCATGCAAGGGGCCGTTTAATAGCTTAATGTGGCTCCCTAAACTAGCCAGGCAGCTTGGCAATGGTGTACATTCAGTCCACGGTCCTTTATCAAGGCTGCAAATAGATAACCAAGTGATTTTAATAGCTTGGGTTTTATACCTAACAGCCTCACTTGCTTCCAGACTGCAATTACACTTGTTCCACAGTAGAAGGGAAATAACAATAGATTGTCTTAACGTTTTTGTGGGGCCCAACCCAGCCACATAAATTGTGTCTTGCAGCGTGACTAAAGCAGCCTAATCATGCAGTGATATCTCCAGACAAGCTGCTGTCTCCCCACACCACAGCTTTTCCTCGCAGCACTTACTCTGTAGGCTTAATGAGAGGCTTGCTGCCCAGGCGAAACATCGGCCTGTCCTCCACCACTTTCCTTAACACGAACTTCTCTGCGAGATCGAATCCTGCAGTGGTCAGACAAAAAGAAAAACTGCATGAGATACATTTTCATGGAAATTCATGTAATTTTGCTCCGAATGCTTTGTATTTTTTATTCAACTTTAGCTGACATAAATGGATTTTGTTTTTAATAATTAAATTTGTACCTGTAAACTCATGAGTCTCAGTCATACTCACAACCGTGCCTTCCTCCAGCTTCAAGGGAGGACATGTGTGATCTAAAGGTGAAATGTCACAGACATGCATAGCTTCAAATTTAAAACCTACATCATACTTAAATGTATTTATGTGCATTGCTTTACATCTCAAGCTGTCATGTAGAGGAAACGGTAAAGACCACTTCCAGAGAGCCCGATTAGTATTTCTGACAGAGATTGAGACCCTGCGTCATAGATACAGCCTCTCCATTCATTTTTACACATGGCGCATAACTTGCTAACTGCGTATACATAATATTATATACACTTATACTGAAGGTTGTAAATAGCTTTCAGTGAGTGCTTGTTAGTCCTTTTTGTTATCTTTGCAGGCTATACCCCAGCTTCAAAGTAAAGGGGACTGCAACTGTTTTGACAGCTCTCCAAACATGCACAACATAGTCAGAGTTCCTGCAAAACCCCAGTGTCACAAGAGGAGAGAAGACATGCACTTAACAAATCTCCATCATCATTTGGAAAAGGTGACGCTGGACAGTTGTGAATTCTCACGTTAATCCGCGGCTGGAATGAGACACATACAGTACTGCATCCCAAGTGTGTTATGTCCTCTGTTTTGTACAGGGGGGTGGTGAACATCAATTAGAGGCAGTGAGGTCAGTCAACCATATGTCTATGTGCTGTCTATCACCACAAACAATTCATTAACACTACAGGTTATCCAAAACAACGCTGCCAAACCAGCTTGCTATAAAAGGGGCTTGGAAACAACAGCTGACAGAACGTAACTCTGGTCTGCAGTCTCTAGCCTCTTTGGTTGGGTGCTAGTGCTGAAACGTGAAACAGCATGCTGTATAAACAGTATGGGAAGAAAGACAGAAAGAAAGGTGGCTTTTGACAGAATCAGCTTGGGTAGTTTACAGCATACATACCTATTCGTTCATTCACAGCCATTCCACAGGTCAACGGAATGGTATTTACAGTCCAAAGAAAAACAATCCATCTCAAGAAGTTAGTCATGTCCTCTGCTACATGTGGGAAAAGACTTCTTTGAAACCTGAAAATATATTAAAGTCGGCTTAGTCACAGCTCACCTGGAGTTAACAATTTATGTGCATGTTTTGCAAAGTAACCAATGATGTCAGGATGGTCATTCCTGGAAACATTACAGGAATCTCTACCACTTGCTCTGTCTGGCTCTTCATAGAAAAACCTTTCACCCCTGCACTGCAAGCTTGCAATGAATCACAAGGGCAAATCACAAGGGCAAATGACATCACATTGGGAGTGCATGGAAATACTTGACTTACTTCCACACAGGCTTTTATTTCAAAATTGAGATTACTGGGCCCAATTACACACCTATATCACACTGTATAAAACACTGTATAATATTATGCTGAATCGATGTGGACATTTTACTCTGAATTAGATTTTAGATCTTTAGGACTTTGGTATTTAAGAATATTTTCACAAATCAAAATTGCAAAAGTTAACATTCATACTTGTCAACTAATAAATATCGTATTGCTTGCTCTAATGCACGATAGTCGCACTGCATAGTTGAGACTACGAATACCTTTCCTCTTATTGAAAGGTTTGGCTCTTGCATATGGAAGGTTTTGTGCAGAATCTGCACACCCTTCGGACGTGTCTGTATGCGCTTTAACCGCTCAAGAAAAAAGCTGATGACCTATGTTTTGAACTTGAACCTGAAACACGAATCCCCCGTCTCAGAGCTGTCTCGGATATGCAGTAACATATATCCCATTAAGAAATAGTTGCTATAGATCACGTGGATCTTGACTCAGAGAGAGAGAAGCCAAATCTTCCACGTCCATCACAGAAGCGGAGCCAATGGTAAGTGAAGCCTTTCTCGGTTGATTCGTGTCTCACAGGAGACATCATGACCATGCAGAGTAAAAAAGTTCAAAACTTTGTCAGGCAAAGAATAAAATAATAATAAAAAACGCAGTGTGGGAGAAGTAAAAAGAAAATAGCAATAACAAAATTATTTTTTAACATAGCCTACCATTTAATGCTGTTTTGTTACAAAACAAAATCGGCTATTGTCTGAGAGAGACATAACGACAATTAAAAAAATAAAAACTTATCATAGCGAAATAGCATATGGAGATGAAGTAAACCGACCCCGTGCGTATTCGTCATCACGGATAATCCATAAATCATGACGGAAGGAAAACGTGTTCATTCCCCAAGACGTAAAATATTGTAGGCTACAACCCTTCCGACATGTATCGGAATTGGTGCGGTAATTCCGGATCACTTCAGAAAAAGATAACTGAATGTCCCGGTAAAACCCTGTAACCTGTCCTGAAGACAAAACATGCTGATATGGATGATCATCACCAATATTTGAGAGCACATTATAACAGTGACACTTTTCACTTACATCTGCCGCAGAACTTTCCTCCGAATGACAAAAGAGCAATCCTTTAAGGGTTTTGTAAACACATATCGTAATCTGCAATTCCAAAGTTCACTTGGAAATAAAAAAGTGAGAATGGATCTCACGCAGGATCCTAGTCCTTATTAGTCTCACTGACTGACCCTCCCACTCACTCATTACTAAAATACTTAGAGAGGACAGAGCCCCCAGTCTACTATCATTGAGGACAGCCTGCCGCTATGACGCGTCACTTCAGGAGAATAAACACGCGGTTTATTATTCCTCTGTCACAGTATGGAAACTCTAGCTTGGTTTTATAGTTAACACAGGAAATATTCGGAGCTATTATTACCAATCCAAGTGTTGTCCTTGTTATTTACACGACAAAATTACTATAGGAGATATTCAATTGAAATGGATACCAATTGGATCAAGACCTCGGTGGAAGTCATGTATTTGTAACGGTGTTATTTGAAGTGTTAAGTCCTTGACTGACGTGTTGTCAGTTCGAGTAGCAGGAGTTTGTGACTATTTTAGTCGAGCAGAGTCAGTCAAATGTTAATGTTTCGCAATGTCTGAGAGATTTAGCCTTAACACAGTATTTGCTGTGAGTTTACCTTGCTTTGACTGTATTTGACTACGTTTCTCTTCAATTTGTTATAGCATTAAAGACAACAGACCACAATCAGGCAAGTTTATACAGCATACAGCTGTCCATAACTGCCATGGTGTTAAAGAAGAGGCTGTCTCATTATAAGGCTGCACGTTAGGGAAAGGGCAGTGTTGTTTCAGTGCACTTACCAGACACACTGAAATGATGTTGCATGGTTTTATTGTAGGATAGTTGGATGGAAATCATGAAATTAAAACACAGCTGTCATTTGTTAAGAAAACAATGAAAGTTTATCCAATCAAACCCCATTTATGTTTATTATTACTTTGCATTTGATAGCTATCAGGCAATGTCATAGAAAGCTTGTGTGGGTTCTGTAATAAATTCAAATGGTTCTGTTATGTCCCAAAACCTGCCAGAGTTAATGAAAAGTCACCCTTGAGGTTATTCGTGTGTGTGTGTGTGTGTGTGTGTGTGTGTGTGTGTGTTTGTCTGTCTGTCTGTGTGAACTGAACATTAAGGGATGAGATGGACCTCAGTGGGTACTGCTGGTGGCAAAAGTTTGGCAAATGTTTGCAATAAATTCTACAATTGCTTTAAAACCAATTTCACTTGAAAGTTTCCTTTCAGCAGAAAAGCCCTCTCTTATTCCCTTATACTTTGGTCTGTTCACTCTGTTCGTCTCCCACGTTTGCTAGTTAGGGCTAATTGGGTCTGTGTGGAACCCAAAAGGTTCATGTTGCGGCAGATATCTTTTGCCCAGGAGCAAGGAACTGGAAAACAAAAGAATGTTTTATTTTTTATTTTTTAATGGAATTATAGTCTAACTGCAACAATAAATGATTCTACAACAGGGGCACACATGTTTTTTTTTTTTTTACTTTCTGGCCAACCTTGATTTTTCTCAAACCTCATTAATGAGATTCGAAGCACAGCTCTGATATTTCTTTTCATAATGAGTTCTCGACATCTGTTTGGTCCACAAACAGTACATAGTGTGTGTTCAGTTTTGCATTTCCAATATTCTTCAAAATAACTGCCTTCCAAGCAAACACAGGAAGCACAAAACATTGTGTACACAAAAGTACATTTTTTTCTCAAACAGACTCGCTAAACATCTGTTTTGAAAGATGATGTGTTCAAAAACAAAATAAGCCACTTTCAGATGATGAAATGTACTCGTCTACTTTTTCCCCTGCCAAATCAATTTCATTTGATTTCATGAAAGTATTGTTTCCCTCGCACTAGATGACTAGGTGTATGGTTTACTGGAAAAAGCATATAGCAAAGGACACTTTGCCACTTGGTCCCAACAAAGCACTTGGCAAACATAATGTCATTGTTGACAGTCCGACCTGAGTGACTGATCAAATGTGAGTAGAGGGTTGAGAACATCAGGCACTCAAGTACTCCAGTTACTGAGCCAACAAAAACCCCCATAAGAGTGCAGACTGCATGCAATCTGAACATAATGGATAAAAGCAAAGGGAAATACAGTAAATAGAAGGGCATTTACTCTAGGTGAGTGGATATTCATTGTTCACTGTCTGGGCGAGTGAAACCCATGCAGTCTGCACGTACATCACTGATGTACTAAAACAAGTCATGCGTTTTTGAAAGGAGTTACAGCAAGGCGTTGCAGGGTACAGAGCTTACAATATAGATCCTACATTGGCCTCAGATAATCTTTCAACAAAGCATGACAAAACAATGGATTTGCCAATATCCTTTGAGGTCATTTGATCTGCTTTTGACCTCTGTTGTATTATGGACCTTGGATGATATGTGGACACCGTATACATAGGGGTTTGGCTGAAACAGGTTGTTAGCCGTCAATATATTGCTTACTGGATATTTTAACCAGATGGAACTGCCTGCACTTGATGAGAACAGTGAAAGACATGAGTAAATATACAGCCAAGATTTTTCTTATGTCTGCCAATGACAGAAACAATATGTCCCATCAGAGACTCTGCCAATGGATAGGAACACATTTACCATGCAAGTGTGACTTGTTTTCTAAACCATATTAAACATAATAATCATGACTTTATATTGCATCAACACTTCTTAGTATAGTGTTGGAAAAGTACATCTGTTTAAATAGACTTAATCATCTTAACTGCTACACTGAACGTAAACAGCAGACATTCAACGCTAACGTTTTAAGTTTAAGCTTGGTAGACTATTAGCCATCACAAATTAGAAATAAAACAAGAGATAAACCAAAAACTATAATTATTCTTCAAGTAATTCTACATTTGTGTGGTAATCTTGCCTGTGCAGAATCCTGTCCATTGCCTCACATTACATTTGGTGCTACATTAAATTTGCTTTGCTGTACCTCTGCTATTCATATACAATTGTATATTTCTGTAGAACTATGAGGGCCATTTTCTTTTGAAGCCTGAAGTCTTTTTAGCCTTTTGTTTTTTTTAGTCACCAGTGGCAGGATGCCCACACTTATTATTTCAGTGGTCATATAAAGGATAAATCTTATCACAAATAGAATTTCAACATAATTAATGGGTTCTCTCAAGGCCCGCTACCACACTTGCCATCTACTGCTGCAGAATAATATGAAATGAGAATACTATAGTACAGGTCTCATTGAAATTCCGTCATAAGGAGCACTTTTAGTAATGAATCAGTAGCCCACTGCATTATGGGAAAAACCACTAACCCCCCCTCCTCCAGCACTCTGTGTCACTGTCATTCAGAACAAGACACAGTTGCAAATCATGTTGAGTAGAAACACTGTAAATGCTATCCAGAATAGTGATGGCAGAACACATTTTGGCTTTTCCAGGTCTAAATTTGAAACAGAAGACAAAGTTGTAGCTGACAAACAAAGCACTCAGTGACCAAAGCTAGCATGATCAGTTCTGAGGTTATGTGACCTCGTTTTCGTGACCTCATATCAGTTTCCTCAAGTCATTTCATAATCTATGCCCTTTGGTTGGTATTTGGCTCTCTAATATTCGGCCAGTTTCATTTGTCGGAAGTGGTGATGGAGTGTCTGCTTTCCTTCCTGATCACTTTCCATGCTGTGTTAAATCACTATGGCGACTGTTTGAATAGACTTCAAAATGGCTTCCAAGTAGGTAAACTGATGCTGTTTATAAATAAAGCACAGACATATAACTGCTAAGCAGAACAAGCATTACATGGGCAGTCTACTTTACTGCAGCCTATATTTGACTGTAAACAGTACAAATAAGCAGGATTTTACACCAATAAAAACATTTACACATTTTTTCCATCTTTTAAATTGAAAGGATATTGCAAACATACTACTTCTTTACAAGGAGCAGAGATAGCTTGACTACATATACATATAATGCACAATATCATGACAAGCGGTACAAATGACCTCTAGAAATGTGCTTTTTTTCTGACAAAATCAAGTTATTAACTTGAACAGAAAGTGTCCAACAAAGTGCTAATAATAACTGCATGTCCTCCTGGGAAGCAAAGTTGGGGAATTAAAGCGAGCCTTAAAGCGAGCAATACATTTTATTGCATATTTTCTCTATAAGGCTCTGTTCATACTGCAGTGCTACATCAATCTCGTAGCACATTTTTAATTTCCATGCCATTGACATACCCCAGGCTGAATAAAGTATAATGATTCTGGCTTCACGTCTTAATTAAATTATGTGCCAAATGCATTAACAAGTTGAGGTCAATTTGGGATTAGCTGCGTGGATCTTTCAGGAATTTAAAAAATATCCCTCAAGACATCCCCAGTATTCATTTGTAGCTTAGAACAGTTTAAAAACATGTTAAAAGGACTTTGTTGTTTTATGCTCTACAATTCCTTGAAGCTGTTCATAAAGTGAGATCATTCTCACTTAGTCTTCTTCCTTGTGAGAACAGCCTAATATTCAGCACCAGTCCTGCCCTCCTTTGCAGTAGCAAGCCTGTTATTAACTGGGGCCTTTCATATTTATAATTATTACTATTAAATCTGTCTGACTGACTGCATTACATTCCTATTTTGATCTGGTTTATTGGAGAAAAAAAGAAAAATACAATAATCATGAGAGTGATTAGATGGCAAGCAGTGAATCTCAATGAAAGTTCATTATTGGAAATGGCTGAGTTAGCAAATACGGGGTGCCGCGAGGAAAGTACAGACACATCCCTGTGATGTGTGGCGCATGGTGAGACAGACGTTGTTGACATCTACACACATCCAGGCGAAAGCTGTGTTGGTGTATTTTTGAAAGCCCATTGTTGTAAAGGAGGGATGACTGATGACTGAGCGCAGTCCACACTGATGATTCAGAATTAATGTCCACATTAAACAAGGGCTGACATTTGTGTGTAGGCCCATCCCTTGAAAACATGAGGTCATACTTCACATAGGGCTTTTTTTTCCAAAATGACCCATTGTGGCACAAAACTTTTAAAGTTATGTTTTATAACTGCTCTATGGTCTGTTACATCCAACAATGAAGTCACTGTATTTTGTTGTTCAAAACCATGATTTAAAGAAAAACCTGAGCAAAAAAAAAAAAGAAAAAAGAAAAGGTCACTTCACTAGGGCTCTGGCTCTCAAAGTGTGATTTGGGATAAAATATTGGCGATTAGGGAAGGGATTTATTGGCTTAACAGTCACTTTCTCCGATCTTGGCAGCTGAGGACAGTTGAGGACACATTGGGCAGACTGATCTGCATAGGATAAGAACCAAAATTACAACCATTTAATTTGCTGTGGCAAGGGCAAAGACTTATTGAGACGTGTGTGATGTGGTGAGAATGGTGTCGCCTAGAGAGCAGACTATTTTAGAAAAACAGAGGGAATTAAGAAAAAAACGTGTGTTTGTGTATTTCTGTGATATATTTACTTTGCAAGTGTACAGTTCTGGAAACATCTAGACTAGCTTACGTTATGACAGCAGGCTTCATTAAACTAGGACAGAAAAATCCCCGCCCTCCCCGTGACGTAAGTTCAAGCACGTGGGTAACCTTATTTGTTGCAGGAAGTTTCATGAAAATGGCGTCTTCAAATGCACTGCTAACGGAATCGGTCCTTGGGTGGTCGATTTTTGCGGTTGTGCTTCTGGTAAGACACGATTTGAACTCTGCACCCAACATCTCGGAAGACTTGTTAAATGTTTCTTGAAAATAAAAAGACAAACCGGAATAAAATGGTTCTAAACGCATAGAGTGCCTAGCAGGCTACCTAGAGAAGCTAGCTTGTGGGCTTGAAGTTTATAGACAACATTAAGCTCACGTCAGCTAGCTTTTAGTAAGGTAACATACTTTCCATCTCGTTTACCTTGTTAAGATTTGATGACAGCTGACAGACATTCTTGTACCAACATTATTCCTCTCTCCGCTGTATGGTAATCTAAGCGATTAACGTCAATTATCTAACCTGGCTAGATGGTAAACAAGACAAGACAGGTTGTTAACCGAATTCACATGTCACCGAGCTGCAGTCAGAAAGCAAACCGTAGGTTAATTTCTTGCAAATATATGTATCACTTTATTGTAATTGAATGTTCGTTGGCCATGTGTGCAACATGGCAGGTATAGGTATTAGGGCTTTTCCAGTAAGCTGGATATTAATTAAGATTACGAATTCAACTGTAGGTGCGAGGGAAGATCCAGAGAAACAAGAACGTTAGTCAACATGTAGACGGCGCATTGATTACGCTTGCTGTAAAATGACCCAGTTCATCGACAGCTTGCAATACTAAAACGCACAGTAAGCTGTGAATAGGTTACTCTTAAATGAACACCACGTAGAATCACCAGTGCTACAGTCTGGGCCTATTAAAACGCAGTTGACAGCTCGTATATTAGCACAACTTCATGTTCATAGGATTTTATAACACTGAACAGAATAAAAAGTTGCACCTCAAAAAGACTTCCGTTAATTAATTCAAGCCGCTCAGCAGGACCTGGTTTATATTCAGAGCGTGGGCACTATCTGGCAGGATGCGCCTTCATCGGCTTAAGTGCGCTGGCCTCAAATTGATCCCGTCTGAATACGGCGTACCTTGATCACAGGGGACTGGTCTTAGCAGTGTCCTCACAAAGGTGTTTGCCCATGGAATGTGACTGCTGGCTTGAAGTCTAGGATTAAGGCCAGTTGAACCACTGTAATGTTGCCTTTAATGAGTTGTCTGTGACACTGACCAACAAGATGTCACCTGAGCATCATTTGTTGCTTTCTTCTGCTGTACAGAATGAACAATGACTGGACTGGTAATTATATATGGATTGTGTAACACCCTGGTAACACCTCGGTGGAATTAACTTAATCTTTCTTGCACAGATAAGGAAGCCCCAGCTGAACAGTACTGATATCTTTTTAATTACCCAACTATATGCATATATTCCATCTCTGTGGGTGGATTTTTTGAGTAATAGTGATTCCCCACAGTAACCTTTAATGTTGCCCTCTGAATTCCCAGTGGACTTTTTCTTTTGTCAGTATGAAGCAGGCTGTTTTCTTTTATTAAAGTCCAGAGGGACCAGATTCTCAACATTCTCACCAAGCATTTAGAAGAAAAGCTTACCCGCAAGTCAGTGTTGCTGACTGAGGTACCTTATATAGCACAGATCTCAGCTGTATTGCTATGAAACAGCAGTAGCACAATGAAACTGTGATAAAATTTGTAGACACCCCCCCCCCCCCCCTTTGTTAATTCATGTTCTGTAGTTGTTTGTCTACCAAATATGCAAAACAAACATTTTATAGACCAGTACAACCTGACTCTTTGAAACTGAGTTTAACTTCCCCCCCTCTGCACCAGATAAATCCACAGCATTTGCATCCGTGTCTTATCACAGTGCAGCTTTTGTAGATAAACAAAAATACATTGTCTGGTCTAAATAACAAAAGCACTAAAATTTAGTTTTCTTGGTCCAGTGTTTGCAAGGTAAGAGTTATTGACATTCAGCCCAGCATTCTGTCTGCAGGTTAATTAAAGGTCATAGTGTGGCAGACGAGTCTCATCCTCTTTGCCATTTCCCAGCAGTTGTTTACCTAAGGCTATACGTTTGAGCATTTAATTGGGTTTGTTAGCAGCCTTGTAGGGAGATGTATTTAGCTTTTTAACAATTAAACACCTAATGAAAGCAGAAATGTTAGACTAAGCATGTCCTTTTCCAACTGTTTTTACTGATATTATCGTTACTCTGATATTACTGTTTTAAGTCAATTAGTTCTCTAAAAATGTCAGAAACACTCACTGTTTTTATGAGGACAACAGGCCCCTATTCACACAGGCTAAAACAGTAGTTAGGGCTATAGATATATTTTCTTAGAAACAGGCATTATGGGGTAAATGCCTTAAATAGTGAATTATTTAGCCTCCTGGTAGATTTGCTACTAGCCAGACATGAACAACAACAGCGTTGACATGCCATTGGCATCAACAGAATCAAAGCTATGTAGTATGTTAGCGATGAATAGAGATGTGCAGTAAACGTGCAGCTATGGCGTGTAGAACTGCATAATGGAAGCTATAGCCCACGCTGCTGATCACACAAACAGGTGTGTTGATCTCTTCCCTCCCATTGGCGTAGGTAATATCATCAAAACAGAAAGAGAGAGGTTATGGAGACTAGTTGCTGGCTTTGGCAAAAAACCCTGCATTGATTTGGCTCTAAGCAGATTTCTGTTCTCTCTGATTTCTTAATGCTTTTTAAACATTTGTCTTGCTTCACCAATGGCATGGCCTTGTTACTACATTTTTTGGGGCTTTGCTTCCTAGCTTGTCAAAAGTGTGGACGAGATGTTCGTAGATTACAGCTTATGTCAAGATGCACTTGCACTCCTGAATAAGGCATGAAGTACCAGGAAGAGTCTTGGAAATAGGAAACAGTGTTTCTAGTGAGCATCAGCTCGACTGCATCAATGAGGAGGCCTGGGGTAAGACAGAAGAATAGGAGTTCCCCCATTACATTTCTAACATAAAGGAACATTTGTTGCAGTACAGTGGGCAAATGTTTATGACTTTTTCTGTTAGGTTTGCGCACTGGTTTGCCCGCACGGTGGCCTGGAATTTCTGCTGACACAGCACCATTTTGTGTCCCCTCACAGGTCATCTTGGCTTTCTGTTGGGTCTACATCCGAAAGTATCAGAGTCGCCGGGAGAGCGAGGTCGTTTCAACCATTACCGCAATATGTGCCCTGGCCGTCGCTCTGATAACGTCTGCCCTGCTCCCCGTGGATATCTTCCTGGTGTCCTTCATGAAATTCCCCAATGGCACCTACAAGGTAGGCTGTTTGTTCAGTCCATTTGCTTAGGAAGTCCTGATAGCCTGAAATCAGATCTATTCGAGGCCCTCCTGGTCTATCAGCCATTTTCCTGACAGAACACTGCACAAATCTTATTAGGGGCAGTTATCTAAATCTAAAGGCTTCAAATCTAATAAGCTCAGTAATACATATTACTGACCAGTGTCAGGATGTCTTGAAAGTGGTTTGACAACTGTTCGTAGATTGTTATGGAGATGTTGGTTAAAAAGTCAGATGTTGCACGACTCACTTTGCGAGCGCGCACACACACACACACACACACACACACACACACACACACACACACACACACACACACACACACACACACACACACACACATATACATACACACACACACACAGTTGCACATTTCAAATGCCTACAGCAGACCTCATGCAAATCTAAAAGATCAAATTGAGATAATTGGATCAGCAGCACTTGAGCTGCAAAATGCAAAGGGTAAACTAGTTCGCTCAGTATTGAAGTGAGTGCAAAATGAATTGAAGATTCTCAGCGGATCACATGTTTCCCAGTATTTGATTTTTAATTTGAAAGAAAACCTGTCTTCACAACTTAGCAAGATGGGGGGTATGTGGAGGCAAAACAAGCAAAAAAAAAAACAGGAGAAAAACAGAAGTGCTCTGTGGTTTGTGCATAAGTGAATCCAACCTGTATTTCGCTGGTCTGTCTAGTCCATGGTGTTGCAGTGGGCCCTGTCAGCGTACAGATGAGCAAGGGGGAGAGAAGACACACACGACACACACTCCACACTAGCGGTTACCTCGAGTAGCATCGGCACTAAAGAGATTATATGGTAATGCCAAGCAGGTCACAGAGATGACTGATGATGCCCACTCACCATTCCAAACTTGGACAGATTGCTTGAGGGTAGGAGCATAGGGAGGCGGTGTGTGTGTGTGTGTGTGTGAAGGTTGTGTGTGTGTGTGTTTGTGTGTGTGCGCACGCGTCTGTGTGTGTGTGTGTGTGTGTGTGGGAAGGGGGGGGGGATACAGCGGGGTACAGAACAAAGTGCTTAAATCTATCCATGCTATTTTCTAAAAGCCTGTATTTTTTTCAGATGAGTTAGACCAAACGAGATTGAAATGGCTTTTATACAGGCCCAATGCCATAAGTACACCGGGGAGGCTGTCTACTCCGGTTTTTGTTTAGCGTACGCTTGGACTGTTTGTGCAATCCCCCAGCATAAATCTCCCATACATTTGCATTGTTTACCCCCTTCCAACCATTTACATTATGGCCCAGTCTGGGTATTTTACTGCAGAGAATTTTTCATAATAATAAATTATATAGCCAGCCTCTTTCTTATGGCAGAGGACTTGCTCTTTATTATAAATATTCCACGCTTGGATGTCTGCATGTTGTAGCATGCACATTGTAGTGTAATATTGTTATACAGTTTAGACATGTGTTACATTTAGTTTTATGGCAGCAGAGTTGTTCCACAAAGGATTTCCGATTTGATAAGCAGAGGATATCGGCTGTGCAGCATTTTAATGGGATGAAGTGGTCCTCTGATCCTGAGCTACTCGGGGCAGGAGATTGCTCCCTGGCTTGGGTGGAGTTCACCCACCGCCCACCGCCAGCAGAAATGAGTGACTGACTTCAGTGCGGTCGACAGCAATTGTCTTTGGCATTCGGGTCAGCTTTGAAAACCCTGCGAGTCATTGAGGTGTCGGGTCACGTTTTTAAAAAAATCTCTGGCCACAGAGGACGGGGTTGAGAGACCAATATTCTGGTAGGGAACAAAGAAACCGCATGCCCTCTATAGTACTGCAGGGACATGCAGTATGCAATTAGCCATCAAGACATTTTTATCTCTCTCGGCCAAACCAAGATGCTTTATACCCTTTGTTCTGTAACACGGTACAGTATTCTTTGATTTATGTGTGTATGTATTTATGTATGTATGCATGTATGTATGTATGTATGCATGGATGTATGTATGTATGTTTAGACCTATTCATATAAGGATGTAGCCTAGATCATGATGTTGAAAGATCTAACATGAAAGTGTTTTAGTACTTATAATAAAAGTTTTGAAATCCACTGTCCCTCCCCTGAGGCTGAAAGAAGGACGGGGCCTGATTCTGAGATAATTTTCAAAGCCTTTTGACATTATGTGACTGTTTGTGCTCACAGAATGCAGAAAAGTTCCCCGACTAAGGCTCGTCTGTTCCCCCTTTTGTTATGGACTATTGCTAGTTTTTCGATGGGAATGAAGAGGGCAGCGTGTGCCACGCATACTTCAGTGGTTCTGTAATGGTGTGGTGCGCCGCATCGGTTAATTGGGTTAGCCAAGCATCTGAATCATTACACAATCAGAGTGAGTCTCAAGGTGAAGTGCAGTCCTCGCTGACCCTAACTAGCTGGCAGATTGCTGCTCGTTTTAATTTTTTTTTATTTTGTCAGTGAGCTCGCAGAATCTTCCCCCGCTTAAATTAGCCCGGCTGCGCTTCAGAAGCTCTGCCAGAACAGAGGTGCACAGTGAAGTCTCGCAAAAGTTGGAAGGTGTCTGAAAGTTGAGCATCATCATCTTACTTGCACCCATATGCAAATAAATTTTCTTTGTAATTTTAAAGGTCTGCGCTCTATTTTTTTGTCTTTACAGGACTGGGCTGCAAATAATGAAACAAGAGGACAAATTGAAGACACCGTGCTGTATGGATACTACAGTAAGTAGGTTATATTGCCTAAGGTGTAAATGCGTTTTCACATTTTTGTTTAGTTTTCTAGTCTTGGTGACCAGCATAAAACATTTGAATTTCACTAAATGTAATGAACAATAATGAAAAGTAGCATTTATAAAGGTAACCCCCCCCTTGTTTTCAGTGGCATGTGGCAGGCGTGATGTCTTTGTCAGCGTCACATTTGTCTTAGCAGTGACCCGTCACCAGCTCTAGACTTCAGCAGTCATTAGGTGTACTGTGCAGTAAAGTTAATGGTGGATTTTATTAGGCCGAGTCTTTCTGGCAGTTCTTGAGTTAAGTGACAGAGCTACTCACTCAGGGTCACAGGGTCGTCCTGTTAGAAGGGGATACAACAGTTCAGCTGTCAGCTAATGCATCACCCTCACAGAAGTGTAAACACACACAGACAGACACACACACACACACACTCCCACACACACATACACACACCCACACCCACACCCACACACACACACACACACACACACACACACACACACACACGCACACGCACATGCACACTTCCAGTCAGTTAGACGCAGTAATTAACAAACACACATTCGCAGTTAAAAAAAAAATCATATTTCATATGAAATGCTTGTATCTCCAATTGTGACACCCACTTCATTTGTGATCACATCAATAGCACTTAGTAAAAGGGCTATTTACGGTAATGTAATATAGGGACCACCAAAGCTTATCACTACTGTAGTGGTACCGAGGAGACAGAGCAAGTCTGTTGGGGGTTGTGGAGGGTTGCTGTGCAAACCCTTAAAATCCCCAGCAAAGGCGTGAGGCAGATGGGCTAATGGGCATTATTAAAATAAATGTCAGGTCCACACTTGTGATCTATTAGCTGTATTATTGCGCTGGATTGTCTCATAGCTTGGCACCGAAGCACCCCCTTCAGCTTTACTCCTCTCCCCTTCGCCTTCCCCTTTCCCTGCAGAGCACCTGGGGACTATCCCCCTCCTGTTTTCCCATCCTCCTCTTTTTCTTCTTCCTCTTACTCCTCCTCCTGCTCTTTCCTCTTTCTCTTTTCCTCCTCTTTTTTTCCCCCTCTTAATTTTGGTAAATTGAGTCACGTCACAGACGCTTGATCATCAGCCATTAGAGTTCTGCAACAGATGCCGGCCCAACAGCCTGTCAGAGCCCGTGTGCGGGGACGTCTGTTTAGGAATGCCAAGCTCATGGGAGACAATCTGTCTCCCGGCTAAAAACCCAGCCAGTCCAAGGCACTTCATTCTGTCGGGAAAATTGCATGATGGCATTAGGCGTGACAGTGCAGGTAGGGTCCGTGCAATCCTGGCCGGCCATCGAGCCAGCCGCTACCACTTTGTCCTTCAGACGAAGCAAATATGATTTTGTGGCCACAATTGATTTTTTTGGGGTGGTGGGGCTTTCTGTCAAGTAAGTCCTGGGGAAAGTGCCCTTAAAGCAAACTTTATCTGAGTGGGATTTTTACAGGCTCAGCCAGCGCAGCCCCAACAGCCCCTGGACTTGTGGTATTTATTTTTATTAATGCACAGCTGTTGCAAAGCCACTTAAAACAAATGATCCTACCAGAAAAATTTGTAGTTCAATCACAAGTGCTACCTCATTTTGTATGCCTTTTATTTGCCATCTATGATCGGAAGCCGTTTTCTGCCTTATTTACCAACTTAAAGCAAATGTAAAATGTGGAGCATTCTGTGTTCTCTCTGCATAATGCATGGCACAGAATGGTATGTCGTTAAATAATTGAAGCAGGAAAAGCTCTATAAAAGAGTTACATTTAGCAAATACTTGACAATGTGTGGTCGGAAGGATCGTTTGGTCATGTTACACGTTCCCTACTCAATAACTCGATTTGTGTAGCTACCAGTCTGCCTGGAGATCATATGCATGTGATTTTTCTGGCCTTGTCTCTGCTTTGGGTTCATGGGGTTAGCTCTGGGCCCCCCTGTTGTTTATGTACCATGCCATTATTTTTCAAAAAGTCCTGTATACATTAGCGCGATAGCCCGGTTGCGACATGGCTAATGTCTGTTCAGTGCACCTGACATGTACACAAATGTCAAATGTGGTATGCGTGCAGGATCGCTGGGCCTTTTACTGGTTTATTTTTCATTAGTTGTAAAAACTGTTCAGACTGGTGCAGATTACTTTAATCAGTTGTTGTTTAAGGGGCAGAAACACA
>CM059286.1:20980590-21015590 GCA_030347295.1 Setipinna tenuifilis
ACCTGCTAAGTGATTACAAAGGGGAAGTGCTGGCCTAGGTGGAGGCTGCACGGCCGAAAATTCTTGACAGATTGCACATCTATTGGAACGGATGGCTGTGTTGGTGCGAAGTCTGTGAACTTCCCCAAGATAAGTGCTCAAGTCTTAAACTAGGAGCACTGCCAATGACTTGCCTCTGTTTCTTCCTGGATTATTTCGAGCTCAATCCCTAAGAAAATCCATCCTTGAAGAGGATGGCATTTGAGATTTTCAAAGATCAGGAATCACACAAATGGATTGTGGGTAAATCTTCCAACGGCTAGCTCTCACGACATCCCTGGAGATTAACCTCGTAGGTTAAGTAATTAAAGACAAAATATATATTTGTACGGCTGGCCTCGTTCCAAGCCCTCCTTCAGTGTCCATTTAATGTAGTGTTCTTTTCAAATGGACACTCTGGCCTTGAAGCTTGGCCACAATATGGAAGGTAAAATGAAGAGTGATCCTTAAATGAAATGAGAAGCCTTTATATTAACACTTCAGCATCCAGATCGCCATCTATTTTATACTTTTTCCCTTTTTCATACATGGCACTCAGTGCTAGATCGCCCATAGTTTTGTTGTTTGAATAAAGTTGCTTTGTATTTATAGAAATTGGAGTCAAACTGGATAAAAATGTCCTTTAAATCCATTGCAATATGAAATTTGTCCTTGTTGTTAAGCCCCGTGCCCTATCAAAAGGATTTGTCTTTGTTTTACGTCATATTCTCTTCAAGATTTTATGATAAACCGCAGAAGTCTGACACTAATGAGCTTACTTAGCATTCCTGTCAGACAGTAAGAAAGGTTTTGAACTAGACTGTAGCAAAGTGTATTCAGTGCTTGTAGTGTTGAAAGTTTTGAAATTTAGCATGCCTTTGTCCTAAGTTTAGACATTAATTTTTGCCCCCTCCCAGCTTGTACCTTTCCAGCTCAGTGGCAAGACAGGCTAACAGCTAAACACTGGTAGGCTAGGAATTATGTACCTCATTAAAGTTTGGGGTAGGCTTGCTTGATTGTGGGAAAAATTATAATTACAGTTATTTTGGTCTTGATATTAAGATATTAAGGTTATGGAATGCAATTACTTTGCATTTCCTGTAGCATTAGTTTCAGGGGTTTGTGTGCAGATGTACCAACCTTCATTGTTGTTTTTTTTACAGGGTATTTTTTATTTAAATATTATCCGTGGCATTATCATGAATGCATATTGTGTTGATTGAAATATATTGCAGTATATATATATTTTTATACATTGAGATAATAAGCAAACATGTACAGACATGTTATTTACTTATTCTTTATTTTAAATTTGATGAAGTGTACATGTTTTAAATATTTACTTGAAAAGATGAACACCATGATCTGTTAGCTGGTCATTTGAGTAAAAATCTGCCATTTAAAAAATAAAATGGTTAATTTAGTTATCTGTTATGGTGGTGATAGAGGCAAGCAAATTGAGCGAAGCAAAGTTCAGTGTTCCATTCTGACAGCTCAGCAGTCTACAGCTGATTATAACAGACTGTCGTCGATTTGATTCGCCACCGCAGGCGAAATTCGCTCCTTATTTGTATAAGATTAAGCTTCTCTCAACGTTTTCGTGCCGCTTGCATTTATCACCAGTGTTAGTCTTTGGTTGTTTTGCCTGAACCCAAAGTCAGCTTTTTAGGCGTTCATTTCTAGGATTGCAACACATTGTAAACAAGTGCGCTACCGAGAAACTTAAAAAAAAAAAAAACTGATAGTGTCTTGAATAAGCTGTTGGTCGATATGAAAAACGGACGACTCCCCAGTGTGTACAAACATTGGATATGGTCAGATTTCGAGTATGTCTCAATGCAGTCTTTTAGACTTGGACACAGAAACACACACACACACACACACACACACACACACACACACACACACACACACACACACACACACACACACACACACACACACACACACACACACACACACACACACACACACACACACACACACACACACAAACTGTTAAGACTCCACATTATGAGGCTTCTGAGCCTCTGGGTGAAACTTGCTGGAAAGATCACCAACACTGCCGTGGTACAGTGCTTAAATCTCACAAATGTGTACCTTGGGCCATGAAGTGGGCTAAGATCGCAGTTTTTAAAAAAAATCTGCAGATCTGCTCTGCCCATATGTTTGACATTATAGGTCTAGTATTGTTACTTAAGTCCTCATGTTTGTCCATATTGTATTTGTCATTGTGCGGAAGGTTTTTTTCCCCCCTTTTTCAGCCCACCCTGCCCACCCTGGTGATAACTTTTTGATATGCTTTTATCTTAGTTGTGATATTCCTCAACCTCTATTGGGATTATTGGACATCCACAGCATCAGATATGTACTTTTTATACCAGCCACCATTTTGGGTTATGAATCTGTGTTTTTCCAGACACTGAACCATAAGTACAGCACTATGAAGCGAAAATGCTCAACAGGTGTATAATGGCAAAAAAAACAAAACAAAAGAAGATGGCCTCTGTCTGGACACTGATGGAAACCCGCCATGGCCTGACGCGACATGTGGATTGGCCAGCCTCACAGCCTCACACCACCCTGGGCAATCACACTCTTTATCAGTCCAGGCCCTTCATAACACCAACTGCAGACTTGCGATTGTTTCTTAGTTAATATGTTATTGACTTTCACCTGAGTGTGCAGTCATAAGCGCTGAAGATATAGGGGGCTGTGGCTGGACGGCTCTGTCCGTGTTGTTGCCATCAGTATTCCTGCGGTGCTCGTTGGAGGACGGGGCGGCCCCAGGGGTCGCCACGGCAAGAATCCAATAGAACGGCAAATTATCACCCTCCCTGATTTGTAATCCGATGGGCCCTGTACAGGCCAAGAGGGTAATGCTCCAATAGTGGCGGGATCTGCTAATTTACAACCTTGTGACAATCAATCGCAAGTTTGGCGAGGTATCCCACTTTTTGCCCCCGAAAAAAAGAGGGGGAAGGAGAGGGGGAGATGAAGGAACAATCTGTGACAAATAGGGTGCACTTTAAATGTGTGTTTACTCTTCATTCTTATTCAGCGGACAGGGTTTGTGTGATGGCATACCGAGTAGTAGTTTTTGCTTGTTTGCTGTCAAGCGGAAAATTTGCCTAAAGTCTGACGAGCTGTTGGAACACCAGCGATCTTACTTTCGTCCAGAACCTGCGTGACAACACCCTGCGTGTTTTGTGGAATATGGTAGAAACAATGCCCTTGTGTCTGCAGGTGTGTATTGGTTGCATTCTGTGAGTAAGAGTCGTTTTCCGAATAACCATTTCCCATCCGCCTCTGTGTTCAGAAGCTGGAAAACGAGGAAGGGGACAGGGGGGTGAAAAAGAGGAAAAAAAACCCCACACATGCCTCGGATGGAATTCAGCAGAGAAGACTCTCTCCTTTGCCAACACCAAAGTGTTTCCCCAGACAGATTAATGTCTCATCCCAGCCACCATGCACACCGCGCCCCGTCCAGCGCGCCACCACCATCCCTACTCCCACCCCCTATCTCCCTACCCCCTACCCCCAATCCTGCTGCCAGTTTACAGGAAATGAGAGAAGGGGCCGCCGCAGCGGCAGCGGCAGCAGTGGTAGCAGCAGCAGCAGTAGGCTCGGCTCTGAGATTTCCTCCAGCTCCCGAGTCCTTTGTCATGGCCGCTCCCGTTTTCGGTCTCCCTCTCTCCCCTGCCTCCTGTGACATTTCATTTTCACATGAATGTAATACATTCTTGCCGCCTGGAAGGACGGGAGCCGTGCTGTCAGTGCCCTTGCGGCAGGCGGCCTCCTTGTCCAGGACACGGGCGGAATGCTCCCCATCAGTCCTGACCTTGAGGACTCTGTTGGGCATGGCCGTGTCTGGCCTTTGATGTGTGTGTGTGTGTGTGTGCACGAGAGAGAGAGACACACACACATACACAAACACACAAAATAGTTTCCCCCCACAAGCGTGTGTGTGTGTGTGTGTGTGTGTGTGTGTGTGTGTGTGAGAGAGAGAGAGAGAGAGAGAGAGAGACACACACACACACACACACACACACAAAAAATTGTTTCTGTACATGTGTTTGTGTGTGTGAGTGCACATGTGTGACCCCTGTCCCAGGGGTTGGGCCATAGGTTTGAAATTATTTAGGGCAAACCCCATTGTGCACATCATCCCCTGCGGTGCTTTGACCTCTCTCGTTTTTTTCTGACAGCCTCTTGTGCTCGTGGCCTTTGCACACCCCTATAGGCCTCCGTGGCTCTGCAAGTCTCCGCGCTCTCTATTGCAGCCAGAACCCATTGTTCTGCCAAGCCACTGAAGGCCGTTTGAGAGCGTGTCGGGATACATAGCTCGCAGGTACATTTAATGTGAAAACCACTCAGCAGCTTCAAGTTGATGTTAGCAGTGTGGGGAGTATTTTTTATTTTTTTTGCATTAAGAGATGTTCAATAATAATTGTATTTGGCAGTCTTTTTTTAGGAGACTTTTTATTGTAGATATGAGAGGTGTTATGAGTTATAATAGCAATGTCACCCCAAAAGCACATGTTGTAGGTCAAGAGGATACTGTTCCTATCCTTTGTGCTCTAGTTTGTGCAGAGAGAGTGCATCCTTTTGGTTTAATACAGAATAAAAGTGTATCTTAAGGACATGTGCCCTCGCTGTAGACTGTAGCATGAATGTGCCGCTATTTGTCCTCAGTAAATCCATTAGTTCTTTTTCACGTACAGTAGTACTGTAAAGATACCGCCTCATTTCAACAAGTTGACTCTTAATGGAGTGTTCTTAACATGAGCCATTAAATTGAAAATAGAATCGGGGCGACATAATTATGTTGGAAATGCCACGCCGCATCATGCTGTGCAGAACTATGTCGTGTAACAGGCAGCCAGGGCATTCTAATAGAAAACTGAGGCAGTCAAACCGATTTAGCCACTGTCGCATGGCCGCGTCGCGCGCAGTTAGGACCCGGTGAAAAATCATGCTTGTCTGCTCGTGTGGAGAGCACCTGTTTTCGGGTGGTGCTGCTTAGCCGGTCCTCTGTGGGTCTTGCTGGCCCAACTCATCTCGTCTCGACTGGAGGAAAGATGGGGAAAAAGAAAAAAAAAGGCTGGGTGCATGTAAAAAGGGGACCCAGTCTTGGTGGATGGCTGAGGATGGCCATTGAATTATTTAGCACATTCTCGCCGCCATCAGGGGGATTAATATGCAAAACTTCTTCTTCCTGGTCAGGTGCTGTTCCCTTGCATTAGATCTGGTTAGAGAGTAATGGATGATCCGCACTAATGCAAAGGCCCGCCTGGTCCCTCAATGTGTTAATATTCATGGTGTTATGATTAATATTACCCATCGGTTTGTGCTATGAACATATGTGCCAGGAGAAGCAGCACTGTGTGGGCCCCTGCGTCATTTGTTATCCTTCAAGACCCAGATCCCTCACCCCACCCCCCACCCCCCTCCACCCTCCCCACTCTCCACCCTCCCCACCCACCCTCCCTCTCTACCCAAAGCCTACGCGGACCTCTAAGCGCCTGAGAGCAAGCACCTTAGCGGAGCGTTTACAGCTAGTTTATCGCAGCAGAGTGCTTGCTCTTTCTTCCCTTGCTGATGAATGAGTAAAGCTTGTTTTGGTTTCAGGAGCCACGTTTTCCTCTCTTCCCTCTGCCTCACCTCAGATATGCGCCCAAGGACAACAGACTGCATTTTCAGCTTTTTTTGTTTTTTGGCTACTTTTTCGGATTTTTAGCAGTATAACTAGCAAATGTCTCTTTTTGTCTTCTTGCATCATTTCTTTTGTTCTCATGTGGCCTTCTTCCATGACTGGTGTCGCGGATGCAAAGGAATGCGAGGACAGATAATGAAGACTAATTAAGGATCATCAGTCATTACTTTTAACGCCATGCCACTCCAGCCAACGAATTAATTTTCTATTAAAGAAGCTCTACCGTAGCAATGAATTAATGAACATAACCAATTGGAACTCGAAGTCTGGTTTGAAAAAAAAGGGGCTTTTTTCTACTCTTTGCCTTGTCCATTTGTCTCCATCACTTTCTTTTCAAGGGGGGATTAATGAGTTACTAGAGGGTCGCTCTTCTCCATGAGTAGCCTTCCATATTTTAAAAGCTGCGTCGAGACACAAGAACCGGCCTTGGCTGACGTTCTAATTGTGTTCCTTGTTTAGCCCAGCATTCTGAACCGTGCTAATGAATCACGTTATCACCTCGAGGAAGTGCTAAGCCCCGCGCGCCACTCCCAATGTAGCCACCCCACCCCACACCTACGCACCCACCAGCCCCCCACCCCACCCCACCCTACCCCAGCGCATTTCCACAGCAGTTATTTTGGGGGTTTACAGCCGCTGTCTATAGAGACATCCATTAGCCGTAGATAGCGAAGCCCTCCCGCTGTCTTAAAATAGCTTCCTTGCACAGCCGCCCCGCACCCCATCCCCATCCGCCAACCACCCCCCCACCCCCACCCCACCCCCCCACCCCTTCCTCTAAAGTGTCTATGCCTCACCTCCCCTCCATGAATTTCTAATGCCACATAGACTTAGCATCCTGTCTAATAGACAATGCTTGCACAAGAGCATCCAAACAAGCACGGGCCTCTGTATCTGTCTCTCTAGGGTGGAGGACAGAGAGAAAGAAAGAGAGAGAGAGAGAGAGAGAGAGAGAGGGAGAGGGGGAGAGATAGAAAGGGAGAGTGAGTGGGTGTTGAGGCGGAGGAGGAGAGAGCAGGGGTGGTGGTTGTGTGTGTGTAAGTGTGTGTGTGTGTGTGTGCGTGTGTGTGTGTGTGTGTGCCTGCCTGTGTACCTGTGTATGCACTCAGTAAGTGCACTCTGCACACACAGGGAGAGCACACTGAAGATGCAACAGTGAGGAGCCAGTGAGAACAAAGGCTTTTTATTCTGGGTCTGCTGCTGTTGGAGCTGACATCCGCGGCTGGAGCATTTCACCTTGCTCTATTTATTGTTTTCTTGCCCCTCCTAAACAATGCATGTGACATTTCATGGTTTGATGCCTCTTTTAACATGAAATGGCACACTATGGTCTCACCATGCTCAGGAAAATCACCTAATGGATCAACATGATGTAGTACACATGGCATAATTTAGAAAGCTATTTCTCAGTTACGCTTCATGGTTACCGCCAATTCTCCTGAGGTAATTACTATATGTGTTAGACGAAACGTTGCTTTCATTTCAGATAGGGATTTCGTCTTTATCATGTCTGTGATATGTCTTGGCTTGATTTAAATGGGACCAAACATTATCACATTTTCAAAGAAATAAATACCGTTTCATGTGGCTGTTGATTGATGCAACTGTTGGCAAACTGCAGGGTCTAAGTTCTTAGAACAGAGAGATAAGGAGTGATATGGCCATGAGGGAGCAGCTCACATTTCAATCAGGAGTGTATTAAAGTAACTCCTCTACCCCCCTCAGGGGAGCCGACGCAACCAGACATCTTTCCCTGCTGCATTATTTTGACAGTTGCCGTTTGAAAAACATTAATCTTTCTGGGGTCCACGACGATTCTGCTTTTTGTTTTCCCTTAAGATCTTTCAGCACAAGTGACTGCATATAGGCTGCTCCATACGAAGGCAGCAGCCAGCCTCTCTGACTTACACGGCCGTGGGGAAATCTGCCGCAGTTGATCCCGCATCTGAAGCGTGCCGCCATATTGGTCCTCGTGTCATTTCTCAGTTGCAGTGCTGTTTCATATCTGTCATATGGGATATTACCTCCCACCCGAGGTTGTTGTGGGTTTGCATGGGATGGGCTGTTGTGAGGGTAATGGTGTCTCTCTCTTTTTTTCTCTCTCCCTCTCTTCCTCTCTCCTTCTCTGTCTCTCTCTCTCTCTCTGTCCCTGTCTCCATGTGTGCGTCTCTCTCTCTCTTTCTCTCTCTCTCTCTGTCTTGCTCTGTTTAGCTCTGTACTCCATCATCCTCTTTTGTGTCTTCCTCTGGATTCCCTTTGTCTACTTCTACTATGAGGAGAAGGACGATGACAACACCAACAAGTGTGCGGTAAGGCTTTCTGATGGAGCGATTGTGCTCTGTTCTGCTTAAATGAAATCGCCCACACACACACACACTCACACTCACACACACACACTCACACACTCAAATCCCCCAGCACATCATTACCTTTTGTGCTCAGTTTGAGAAAGATGATATCCTTACAGAGTTCAATTTCTTGGATCCACATTCATGCGCTTTTTAAACGAGACACTAAAACATTTTCTCCAAAATAAAATTCCTAGCGCAAAGAGTGGGGACAAGATGGCCTCTTGGTAAGAGATAACATTCAACGAGATGAATACCCAACTAGATTCACAGACAACAATTGCTATTAAATTACTCTGATTATAGAAATCCTCAAATCCATAAAATTCACCTGTCGTTTAAATGGGCCTCCTTCAGTGGAGTCAACAATTCAACTCCAGAGGTAGTGCTACTTATCTTAAAAAAAAAAAAAAAACGAAAAAGAAAGACTTTTTTTTTCTCTTTGTGGGATAGCTTGCAGAAATTTCAAATATTTGTCTCCAAGGACACCATACTGATGTGGTGATAACATGCAGCAGGGCCTTTTTATTTCTCCCCATGTTGATTTTTTGAGCTGACAAAGGCACTTTCTCTTTTCCCCCCTCTCTCTGTGTACTGATGATCTCCTTTGAAACCGCAGGGCTGGGAGAAGCAGAGGGAGATAGACAATGCCTCTGTCAGTTCAGAACAGATGCTGAGCTTTGGTCTCTCGCTCGCTCTCTCTCTCTTTTTCTCTCTCACTCACTCTCTCTCTTGCTCTCTCTCTCTCCCTCCCTCTCTCACTCTTTCTCTTGCTCTCTCTCTCTCTCTCTCAAACTCACTCTCTTGCTCTCTCTCTGTCGCTCTCTCTTTTTCTCTCTTGCTTTCTCTCTCGCTCTCTCTCTTGCTCTCTCTATCTCTCTTTCTTTCGTGCTTTCTCTCTCTTTCTGTAGCATTCTGTTTTTCATTCTGGCTGTCTCTCTATCTGCCTGTGACTCATTGTCCCCACTCCAGAGCTATTTGACACTGGTCTGCCTCACTCGCTACTTTTCTTTATCTGTTTCTCTGCTTTCTGTATCTCCCTCTCTCTCTCTCGTTCTATCTCTCTCTCTCTCTCCCTCTCTCGCTCTCTTTGTCTCTCTCTCTCTCTCTCTCCCTCTCTTGCTCTCTTTCTCTCTCTCTCTCTCTCTCTCTCTCTCTCTCTCTCTCTTTCTTCCTCTCCCTCTCTCTCTCTCGTTTTCTCTCTCTCTCTCTCTCCCTCTCTCTCTCTCTCTCTCTCTCTCTCTCTCTCGTTCTCTGTCTCTGTCACTGTCTCTCTCCCTTTCTGTCTCTCTCTTCACTTCTACCCTCTGCAGAAAACCCCCACCCACACACGCACAAACCACCCACCTACCCTTTTTGCCCCCAGATGAGTTTAGATTTTATTATCGCTTGATTATCTACAGTGTGATTTTCTCTCTTCATTACAGCAAGTGAAAAATGCGCTGAAGTACACGATTGGATTCGTCATTGTCTGTGCAGCCCTGCTGTTAATTGGGTAAGTACGCGGCTCAGAGGGCCCACGCCAGGGCAAGGGGGGCCTGAAATATGTCATTAAACCCCGCTAATGAGAATCTCCCTTTCGTCAGTTTAAAGTCCTTAGCCCTCCCATCCACCGCCACCGGTTCCCCCTTATAAAGCCCAGCACACAGGCCACAGCAAAAGGCTCTCTAGCTGCCTAAGTACCCCAGCCCTCCCCTCCCCTCCCCTCCTCCAGGCTAGGGCTTTGAACCAACGCAACGCACGCTGGATTGAAGAGGTGGGATTGAAGTGTCCCGATCAGGGAGAAGGTTTTTAGGGATAACGAGCGGGACACTGACGATTGAACTCATTTCTGTCCCCGGCAGCTCTGCGTTAGAAAGTGTGGATCTAAGCCCCCCCCCCCCCCCCCCCACTGCCCCCGTCACAGCACATAGCCATAGCATTACCATACTAAAGAAGCCCAAAGTTGGCAGGGAGGGTCACAGCTGAACTGCAGAGCAGGTGTGATGCCTTCATCCCTGGTCTCCTGTCAGGCGATACTGTGGGAGACCATTGTGCTTTATGAAGGATGAAGATGTTTTATGGGTTCTTTCCAGAGAGTTGGTGCTGCGTTATCCACTGTATCGAAAAGCTGTTTTATGTTGCAGGAGCAGTGAGTTTAGTCCAGGAGAGTTTCACCAGATTTGTATTTGGTCTTGACCTTTGCCTAGTCCTTTTACCTGAATGCGGCAACATCTTAATTTTTGTATCTTTATAATTGTTGTTATTTGTAGCCCATCTTTGCAAATGTTTGACAAGAAAATGAGTGATTTGATAAGAGAAATGCCTAGCAGCCAGGCAGAGGAAAAGGTTGCAATCAGTGCCCTCCTGCAAAGTAGAGTGAAAACCACAGCAACCGTGCATCCGTTTTTGTGGTGTGGTCCCAGGAGACCAGGATATCCTTACAACCTCTGCTTCGCCTGTACCCAAAGCCAGCTCCTATTAAACACCCTGAAGTGATGCCTAAATCCATAGTGATACATGGCCTTAGAGCATGTCTTATTTAACCTCCAATTCCTGCCGTTTATGTTAGGTGGTGCCTGCACAACATAAATATAATGGATTTCTTTTTTTTCCTTCTGGTACCTGTGACAATAACTTGCTTGCAGCTAAGATCATGTAATTTAATGTGCTTTTGTGCGTTAAACGATGGAGTTTTGCAGCTGACTGAAGAGGACTGGAGAGGAGGGTGACAAGATTGCACCCCTGCCATGATCTTGAAAGGAGAAAAAAAAGGGAAAAAAACAGAAAGAGATTGAGCAACGAAGAGATGCATTGGAGGCTGAAGCAATTTGTTGTCCATTTTACCTTTTGAACCATTCCATTGGCCCTTTGTATTGTGCCGTGGAATTGTTGCCGGGGCCCCTGCAGACGCGTGGCAACATGATGGCTTTTGCCGCAGCTCTCTCTCTCTCTCTTCCCCACTGATACCTGCCGAGGCTGCACTGTTGTACTCCAGCGGCTGTTCATTCTCAGACCCGCTGCTCTTTTGTTTGCCGTCAGGAGCCCAGCCAAGCCAGCATGTTATAGCACTTTCCCTCCGTCAGCCGAGCCGACCACCAGTTTTTCCCCCCATTGAAAGGCAGCCTTTCAGCTGGGCTGCCTCCTTTCACGGTGTCCTGTAAACCATCGGGCCTGTTTGTTTGCTGTCTGAGTCTGGGTGTGTTATGAGAGGATCACCGCGTAAGCGTGGGCTCCGGGCTTTGTTTCGTATTAGCGCAGCTGCATTGTTTGGCGGACGGCTAATTCATTCTCTCGTGCTTGCCTGGCTTTGATTGGCATGTTTACAGATTAGCACAGGACTTGATTAATGCTCTCATTTAACAAAAATAAAGGAATGGTCAGTCCTAGCGCCATTTCATTAGCGCGGTTCGGGGGCTGCGCGGCTGGACACATTGCTTTCACGCTTGAAAAAATCCTCCAGCACCAGTCAATTTGGGTTGGCCACATAAATAACCGTGTGAATTAAAACTAAAGATAGCCTGTCCTCGTACATTACTCAGAAACAAAAGCAAACAGAAGTTTCCAGGTTGTTATAAATAAACCATTATGCAGGTAGAAGAATAGTCTCCTCCACCTGAGTTTTTCAGCTATTTAGTATGTAGGGCAGGACAAAGAGATTTTCTGGGTATTGTTATGTTCTGAAATCCTACAAAAGTGCTGGTGTGTAGGCTGGAACATGGCCATCTCTGGTTATGCACATGAGGGTTGACCTGTTGACAACTTGTTTACAGTGCATGATGTACACACGCCTCCTCAAAGTTGTTCGGTAGCTGCGATGCTGTGGGCTGTTGACAATGCTGATGCCTTGGGAATTCCCCAATCCAGCAGATGCACATTTTGAAAGGAAAACAAATGCCTTTGGTCATTTTGACGTTGATTTATGAATGCGTCTCATCTTCATTCCGTCTAATGTTTATGCATTTTACCCTGTGTAATCAGCGACATTAATAGAAATTAAGATTTGAGCATGCATTTCAAAGCAAAGAAGTCTTGTTGCATGTCTCTACTAGCTAACACTTGTTACCTTTATTAAACACTTTATTTGTGATTGCGCATATAGGCATTGATAAAACTTTGCTGTTTTTTGTAGGTTATTTGCCAGTGTTCTATAATTAGTTTAAGAACTTTTTTAATGTTAGTAGATTTGTCTTGACTTTGGATTGACTTGCTCACGCTGATTCAGCAGATATGCTCCAATGATTCAAATTATCCCTTGTTGTGTTGTTGCCTATACAGCCTGAATATCATTCAAGGCTACAATCCACCCCCAATTAGATTAGTATCTGATAACCATGTTAACACAAATAAGAAGAAATTGGTTCGAAACCCCCCTAACAATACAGCCAGCCTCCCCGGAGAACTGAATGGAAATCATTTAAGTTTGTAATGAAGAGTTAGTGTTATGAAGCACCTAAATTCAGCTGTCTGACAGACGTGAGCTTACTCCTGGAGACGAGACACAATAGTTTAATCTCACAGCATTTCAGGCCACTTCAATGAAAGTGGGACATAGCATAAATGATTCAGGAGCGTCCCACTACTGGAAAAAATATCAGCCAAGCATCAATTTGCCAAAACACCTGAATATGTCATAGTATGGAGGAATTTCCTGTAAATAAAGGAGACACGAGAACAGCCCACCCCCCACCCCACACAACCCACCCCACTCCACTCCACTCCACCACCGCCCACTCAGACTTCTACAAATGCGATACATGTCAAGCATAAAATCCCACTGCTCTCTAGAGGTCAGCAAAAATCCTAGGCCTCAACTCCTTTGAAAACTTCTGGAGGTCTTAGATCAGTTAGTAGAGGGCAGCTTTAAAATATTGGACACCACATCTGCAGTAGGCAAGTAGGCCAGACTGCCTATTGAAACATGCCTGGATGCTCTTTGATGCCTATGGGAGCCGCTTGATCAAAGTTACTTCATCCCGACGTTGCTTGAAAATATTAATTGAAAATATTGAATATTTAGCTAAGGCTGTTGTAAGCACTTTTAACTTCTATCACACTTGGTAGCTATAGGAGTTGACATTTCCTTTTAACAGCTGCTGCACCCAGCAGGTGGCAGATAGGCATCACCATATTCTCTATTCCTGAGAGATTAAAATAGCAATGCTGTGTTAAATATTCATCTAACTGACTACAAAGACAAACAAATGTTCCTTTTTGTCAGGAAAGTGATTTAAGTTTTTTGCTATCGGAACAAAACCTCAGTTAGTTTCAGTGACTAACAGCAGCTTATTGGTAAATTAAAGGTAGGTGGTGATGAGAAAAGCTTAGGAGAGTAAGAGTTTTTCACATCCGAAAATCCAACAAGTGCTCATTGGAAAAATCCTACCTCTTCCTTCTTTCAAACTCAGTGCACACAATGGGAATCATGAAACAGTAAGCCACCTGCTGTAGACAGTCAGTGGGCTGTCCAATGGTTTCAGTCAGTCTTAGAAAAATGATTGAAAGATGAACAAGGTTTCAACCATCCTGTGGTTGCTGCAGTTGATGTTCTTTGTTTGGTGTTTTTGTTCGATGATGTTACCTTCCTGGCTCTTGAGAATGTAAGGACAAGCTTGAGAAATGTACTAAAAAAATGCTTGTGAGACTTCCGGTGAGGCATGACACCAACATGACTTTGCCTCTGCTCTGCTAGGCTTTCCAACCCTATGTCTTAACCCAACCACATAAATAACTATGAGATTCTCAGACAGGTAACTAGAAGAAGAGGTGCAGTGCCTGTCTTTGTTTGTTTTTTTATTAAATGCCAGAAAGTGAAATGTCACCTGTTAACGAGGAGCGTTGTTATCTTTCCCCCAGGGCTTTTGTGCCACTGCAACCGCCGCCCAACCAGAATGCCACCCAGTGGGACAAGATGCAGTACCTGGTGGAGGAGTTTGGCAACCGTAAGTAACTCAGATAAGGCACTCTGCACCACTCTCTCTCTCTGTCTCTCTGCAGACTCTATCAGATGGTCCTCACAGGTGCTGAGCAGACCATGGTCCCAGCGGTTCTATCTCTCGTCTCCCCTCGGCCTCTCTCCCTTCCTCTCCCCAATCAAGCCCAGTCTCCCCCAGTTAAGTCCAGTTGATGGTGACTGGAGCTGCTGTGGTCTGACTGCGACGTGATTGAGAAGTGACACGCTGTCTGTGTGCGCTGACGCTTGAGTTTGGCGCGTGCGACATTTAGCCACATCACTGTCAGCCTTCCTCATTGTGGTACCCGTGGATGCTGCCACATTGCTGTCGGGAAGTAAGGCTGCAGGGGATGGTCTGGGGGCAGTAAAGAAGGAGAAAAAGGACTTCTCTGCTTTTGAAATGTCACTCAGGAGCCTTTCCTCAGCCGTAGACATCTGAGAAGTTTGCCATTCCTGTTTATCTGTGCATTCAGTGAATGTGCTTCCCCCTCCCCCCTTATTTATTTATTTATCTATCTATTTATTTATTTATCTATTTGTTTATTTATTTACGTCCTGGCTTTTATTAAAACATGATTTCAGTTTAATCATTTCTGCCTTGAGCAGCGCGCTGTCATATGGGAGAGGCTCTGAAATTTCTTAAAGCACATTAGCGCTTGCATGTGCGCATAGATCTTATTGCTTTGTGTGTGTGTGTGTGTGTGTCTGCCTGCGCGTATGTGTGTGTTCCTACAGCATTTCTAAGTGTTCCTACAGTATTCTTTGGCTCACTAGTTCCTGTTGAGGCTAGCAGGACCTCAAGGCCAGCGGGCCTGTAGTTTGTATGGTCCATTCACCCCTGGCGGAAGCACGACGGCACGCTGACCTCCAGGTCCTGCTGTCATCTGGGGATCACCCAAGAATGGAGCCCATCTGTTTCAATGCTTCTACAACACACACACACACACACACACACACACACACACAGCCCAACACATGCACACACATATGTACATACATACACACATACGTACATACATACACACATACGTACATACATACACACACACACACACACCAACACATGCACACACACACATATGTACATACATACATACACACACACACCAACACACACACACACACAAGCACAAGCACACACACACACACACACACCAACACATGCGCTTGCACGCACGCACGCATCCACATACACAGACATGCACATGCACATGCACGTGCACACACACACACACACACACACACACATGAACACGCCCATGTACATACATGCACAGACCAACATACACACACACACACAAGCACATGTTCCTGACTCTGCAGTGTCTCTGCTGGCATCTTGAAGCATGGAAGGGCCACTAAAGGAGTTCACCACAGGCTACTGCTTTTCTTTGTCAAAAAGGAGGGAAAAGAGAAAAAAAAGTCCCAGCAGTCTGTTTTTTCTGTCCTCCTCTCCAGATGGTAGGTTAATTGAGCAAACGGAAGTCATCCGCCTCCCCCCCCACCACCTCCACCCCTCTTTCATCCTCTCCACGTCCCTTGCTAAGTTGGCCCCCCACGACCCCTGCATTTGCGGCTGCAAGCTGCTCATTTAGGCAGCCCCAGCTGAAGCCGGGTGCCCATTAGGGCTTGTGTGGCAGTGCAGCAAAGCCTGACCAGCTCCACTGGGGCAGGCTCAGCTATGGCCTCCCTCCTCCCCATCACTCCCTTGCTCTCTCTCTCTCTTCCTTGCTACCTCCATCCCTCCATCCCTCTTTTCTCTTGCTCTGAGTGACAGACAGGAGCTGTGTCTTTGTGTGTATATGTGTGTGTGGGTGTGTGTCTTTGTGTGTGATTGGGCTATTGGGCTGAATGTAGATGTGGTTTGGCTCACGTCACGTGCTGTTCTCAAGGTGATAAATGGAGGTCAGTGTGATGATGATGACGATGGGCCTATCCCACATTGTCCCCCTCAGCACTACAACATGTGGTCCTTATTTGGGTGAGCGTGTCTGTTCATGGGGTAAAGTAGGTGTATGTGCTTGCAATGCAATGTGTTACTATATGCATAATGGCTGACCATGTCGCCTCTATTTTTTTTTTTGTGCTCAGTCGAGCGCGCCCTTCAAGGTTCTTCAAGGGTGGACATTTTCATAGAGAAGGTGGGGACCCTCACCTTGCATCTCTCTCTCTCTCTCTCTCTCTCTCTGCGTCTTCCTTCTCTCTCTCTCTTTCTTTCTCTCTCTCTCTCTCTCTCTCTCTCTTTCTCTTTCTTTCTCACACTCTCTCTCCCCATGCTCTCTCCCTTCTCGGCTTCCTTAGCCAGGGAGACAAAGAGCCAGGAAACAATCCGGCGTAATCCAATGATAGCCTTGAGTAACTCTGTGACAGAGCCACCGTCCTCGGGAGGGGAATCTTCTAGCTGTCAAGCCAGCCTCCCCAAGCCTGCCCCCCTTTTCCCCTTCCGTCTAACCTTCTTTTTTTCTCCCCCCTGCCTCTGTCTCCTCCACTCCCCTGTTCTCGATTCATTCTTTTGTCTCCACTGCCCCCCTCTCAGGAGAGTATTTTTTTTCTCCTAATGAATAGAGTTTCTGCAGAGGTTTTAGAGGGGAAACGCAGTCTAAAAATAATGACAGTCTGACCGGGGGGTTTGTTTGTCATAATCAGCGCATGGGAGTGGGGTTTGGGGGAGTGGGGGGGGGCGGTTTGGCGCTCCATTAACCCCCAGCTTGAAACAATAGCTGTGGTCCACCGATCACCCCCTATCCGCTCGCCCCTGCTGAAGTCCTGAGGGGGCCCGCGGGCGACGCAGGCTTGCCGCGCAGGGTCGTGTGGATCCGTTTGTGCAGGGGAGACCTCCACAGCAGCAGCAGCAGCAGCAGCCATAGTAGCCGCCCCCCACCCGCTGCCTTGCCACCTGTTGGCTCAGATGTTGGAGGACCATGGCCCCCTCAACCACAGCTCCCTCCACCCCCCAACCCAACCCCAACCCATCCCACCCCACTGCCATTAGCGACCTGCTTCTCAGCTGCACATATATTTGCAGTAGTGCTTTCAGTGTTTGGAGGGGGCACTTGTGTGTTTGAAGCACTGATTTATTGCAGTGATTGAGTCCTGTCTGGAAACAAAACACACACACACACACACACACACACGCACGCACACGCACACACACACACACACACCGCTGGCGCCGTTAAGCCCAAACAACTGGCAGAATGTCAAATTAAAAGCAGGCGTGAGAGAGGCCTGTGAGGCGTGATCCGCATTCCCATCAGTGGCAAGGTGAGGGAGGGTTAACAGATGGGCAGACCAGAGAGAGAGAGAGAGAGAGAGACAGAGACAGAGAGAGAGAGACACACACACAGAGGGGGAGAGAGAGAGAATGTGAGAAGAGAGAGAGAGAGAGAGAGAGAGAAAGAGAGAGAGAGAGAGACGGAACACAGGTACATTGAGGTAGAACAGCAGACTGCAATAGACATACATATCAGGATAGTAACTGGGAGTCTGATGCGCTTCCAACCTCGATAGGTGCTCACGGTCCAGGACACAATATACAGTATGTAAAAAGGAGAAAGACTGGAGCATACATATCAGGATGTTGAGATGGGATGAGAGACCATTGACAGATACATGTTGGGAAGGTTCGGTGGTGTTTTCTGTGTGTGTGTGTGTGTGTGTGTGTGTGTGTGTGTGGGGGGGGGGGGGTAGCATTCATTTCGCGGGCTAGTGTGAAGATCTTATCTGCAATCAGCTCTTAATTATGTATACCACAGGGGCCAGACTGGCAGAGAGTCTCAAACAGTGTCTCTATGCACTGTCCCTTCCTCTTTCCCTTCCTCCCCCCTCCTCTCCCTTTCTCTCTTTTGCTTCCTTAATTGCTCTATCCCTTCCTTTCTTTCTCTATCCTCCATTCTTATCTCTCTTTCTTTCTTTGTCTGTTTCTCTCTCTTTCTGTTTCTGTCTCTGTTTCTCTCTATTCCCCCCCCCATCCCTCTCTCTCTCTCTCTCCCTCCCTCTCTCCCGCTTGCTGTCTTAGTAATCAATCTTCTACAGCGTTATAAAGGGGCCTTGGCAGGAGGGCTGCTGCTCTTTCTCCGCAGCGTGAGAGAGAAGGCCTGATGCAAGAGAGAGACGTGCCAGTCACGTGCCAGTCTTCTTTCTTTTGTTTTGCCCCTGCGTAGCCTTCATCTCTTCACCTCAACGACACTCCTGCTTACACAAACAGCGCCCGCCTCGGCGGTAGGAGCTCCTCTCGATCGGCGTGGCGCCACTCTGCCCACTTCTGCCTAGGCTGGAAACGTGGCATATCTAATGGTGCCAGCACTTCATGTTTGCCCTACACCACGCCACTGCTGCCACACAGGGAGGGAAGCTGGTGCACAAAAGGGCTGTTTTATATATATATATATATATATATATATATATATATATATATATATATATATATATATATATATATATATATATATATATAAGTCCTTCGCACAGTGCCTCCAACATGACATTGTAGGCAGGTGCAGCCTAGGGAGTAGGACTTCTAACTGGACAGTTGTAGGTTTGATTCCCGTACCAGTAGTTTTTTACAGCACATGGGTGGGCGAGCAAATAAACAGCGCTCTCCTCATCCATGGCTGAGGTCCCCTTGACCAAGGTGTCTAACCCCACTTTGCATAGCCTGCAGTGAACATCATAGTAGTTTCCCAAGGATTTGATCTGTGGGCGTCATGATATACAATTAATTTTACTAAGTGGTGCCATCAAAAACAGACCTCAGTTGTAATTGACATAATGGCAACAGTGTTCGATGCTGGTGTGCGGAAAACAATGGACTCTAACCTAGTGAAAGTGATTCCCATTTGTCATTGGAAATCACAGCACACAGTGCACACAATGATATTTGACCTCTGCATTAAACCCATCACACACCTGAGCAGGGGGCAGCCATGGCAATGGTGCCCAGGGAGCAGTGTAGGGGGAATGATACCATGCTCAGGGTACTTCAGTGCCACTTCTGGCAGTTGGTGGATTTGACCCTACGAGCCTCCGGTTACATGTCCGTTACCTTACCGGGTGGATTCGAACCCATGACCCTTCAGTCAGAGGTGCGCCACTGCACCCCAGTAGAACCTCACAAACAAAGTGCGCCACACTGTGGTGAAACCCCTGAGCAGAGGCCTTAAGACTTGCTTGAGTGGGTTGGTGCATGCATGCACACAAACACATTGTGTGGCTATTCTTTTGCCACTCTGCTACACACCGAAGTGTGCATGTCTGGTTTGTGTGACACATGTGTTTGTGTGTGTTCCAGGTTTTGTTTGTATTTGCATGTGTGTCTATGTGAAGGTGTGCAAGGTTTGATTGTTGCTCAGACACACACACAGACGCACAGAGCCAGCTAAGTGGCTCTTCAATAAATACCTCTCTCTCTCTGCCTGCTACTTCACCCTGTGTGTACACACACACCCGTGGGGGCTTCATGCTCTGGGAGATAAGGGCCTCGTCTCCTTCTCCACTCCTCTTCTCCTCTCCTCTCCTCTCCTTCCTGCTTTCACTCTCTGGCGTCCAAGGCAGTACAGATGTGGAGCGCTGCGCCACTGATAATGCACAATATATGCCGATGTCTAATCCCCAGAAAATCTGCCGAAGGATCCGTGAACGCGTGCAGGCAGCAAACATCCCTCCCCTGCGCCTTTGTCGGGGAGTTCATAAACAGAGGCTTTCTCTCTGTGCCGAACACGGCGGACCATTGTCTCCATAACCAAGCTTGCCACTTAACAAAAGCGGGCGAGATCACAAAAGGGAAACACACTATTCAAATGTTAATGCATATTGCAGCTGTCAGACTTCAAAGCTCTTGTCTTTTTTTATTTATTTTTTTTATATACCACATCTTTTTTTTCTGTCTGTCGTTTCCTCCTCTCTGTCTTTTCTGACTACAGTGGCGAGCAGGTGTATAATTTATCTTTGTTCTGTGTTTGCCTCAGTGTTTGTCTCAGCTGCTTCTTGTGCAGCCAGGTTGCAAGGCAGACCTGGGCTCAAGCTTTTCATCCTTTTCTATGATGTAAAAGCTGCTTGCTGTGTGTCCGAAAGCTTTTCAGAGGGAAGACACCACTCTGTTGTTGTTGAACTGATGTCCCAGGTCCCATGTTACACATCAGCCAGCTAGATACTTGGCTGGACTGTGTTGTGCCAGCATCACCACTGAGGGATTGTGGGATAGCAAGGCGGCTGTGGTGTCAGTGGTGGTGGTGATGCTGCTGCTGCTACTGCTGCTGTTTCTGCCTCAGTTGCTGCCTACTGCTCTGCTCCCTTAGACAGGTGGGGTCTTAACAGGGAGTAAGCCCAGTCACTGCCCATCCATCTCCCTCATCTGGCTCTTACCCTGGCACCTGGCATCACCCCCCCAAACAAACCAACACACACACACACATCTCTCTTTTCTCCATTCTCCCTCCTCTCTTCCTCTCCTTGCCCCACCACCCTGTACTCTCTCTCTCTGTTGTGCTTTCTCTCTCGCTCTCTCTCTCTTTCTCTCTCTCTCGGCCTCTCTTCACCCCACCTGTCTGTTGTCCTCCAAGGCTCCACTGGAGACCTGAAAAACATGTCTCCATGCCAGAAAGATCAGACATGGCCCGTGGACGACGTCGCTGTTTTGGCTTGCTTGCCGTTCATCTGTCATGTTGTGTGACTGTTTGACATGGGTGTATGTGTGTGTGTATTATGTTTTTTTTCTGTTTTATTTATTTATTAATTGACATAGAAATAAGTGTTTAAAGGGCAAAGGAACTTTCTGTGAAGAGCGCAAAACCTTTGCCATAGTACAGAAAGTGGCTGGAACAAATAAAAAGGAAAATTGAACTACCTACCACCCTGAGCCCTAAAATTATTTTATAGCAACTGCAACTGAACATTGCATTTAATAGATTTTTTCTCTCTCTTTTTCCCCTTTGTGTGTGTCTCTGTCTATCTGTCTCTGTCTGTCTCTCTCTCTCTCTTGCTCTCTGTCTTTGTCTATCTTGCTCTCTCACTCTCTGTCTCTGTCTCTCCTCTCTGCAGATGGCCTGGCTGCGCTGTCTTTCTCCATCAGTTCTCTGACCTTGATTGGCATGCTGGCTGTGATCACTTACACGGTGAGTGGACAGGAGAGCCCCCGCTCCACTGATTTGCATGTGCTCAGGAGGACCCTAGTGGAGCAAAGAGAGAGAGAGAAAGAGAGGTGTGGGGGGAAAAAAGAAATAAAGAACGAAAAAAAAGAAAGAAAGGAATAGAGGCAAAGAAGAAGAAGAAAAAAGGGACGGGACTGTCCAAGAGCTGAATTTTTTTTTTTTTTTGAGTTGCCAGGTGAGCGGCTTATGGGGACATGACCTGCTTTCCGCTTGGATTCCGAATCTGAGCATTCAGCTATGAATGTTGGATAGGTAGGCAGCTTGTGAAAAAGCTGAGGAAAGAAAATGTGCAACTGTTTTCCTCCACCCCCCCCCCTCTCTCTTGCTCTCTCTCTATCTCTCTGTCTGTCTCTACCTCTCTTTCTCTCTCTTTCACTCTCTCCTGTTTTCTGTCACTCTTTCTATCTCTCTCTGTGTTTCTGACTTTTACTCTCCCAGTTCTGTTGTCTTTGACTGTTCTCTGCTGTGGTGGTGGTGTTTTCAGTGGTCAAAAGCATGGTGCAGGTAAAGCGGCTACAGACTGGTGTGTGTTGAGAAACATTTGAAAGTGTAGCAGCTCCACTGATTTATGACGAGCAGGCAGCGCTATCAGCTCGTGCTGGGCAATAAAAACGCTCACGCCATTGTCAGGTGAGTAAGTCAAGGTTGATGACTCCATGCTCCTCCGTGTGCCAGTGCCTCTCCATTTGCTTTGCAATACATCTCCCAGTGTGCAATTCAGCTCGTTTCACAGTATTATCTCTAAACACAACACATCCCCTCCACAGTCACACACACACACACACACACACACACACACACACACACACACACACACACACAAACACACACAAACACACACAAACACACACAAACACACACAAACACACACAAACACACACAAACACACACAAACACACACACACACACACACACACACACACACACCACCACCACCACCACACGTGCAAACTTACACACATCCTCCCCAGTCCAAGCCTCTAACCAAACCTCATCACGTCACAGTTCTCTCTCATGCATTGCGTCGAGTGATGGCGCACTTATAAACACGTTTTCTTTTTTTTCCCCTGGCCTCCATGAAGCTGGCTGGTGTGGCAGGGAGCGCACTGATGATGGAGTGGCTCCCTGGCATTAGTAATGTTTTGTGATTCTTGCGTCGCCGGCACCCCTCGCTCGCGTCTCCTCCCCGCGTCGCCATCGCCAGCGCTTCCCTCACCTGCGCGGGGCCCTGGAACGTGATGTATAGGGCCCACCTCGCACCATCGCCTTTATCCGCCCCGTATTTATATATCTGGGGCTCAAAGGCCATTAATATATGCCTGTATTTTGATTCCCTCAGCATACTGTAGCTGTCTACCGCCAAGTGCTCACCCCCCCACCCCCCCACTTCCCCCAGCTCCCGTCCCAAGAAAAATCGACTGTGCTGTAACACTCGTTAATGTCATCCATTTTTCACAGCTGCTATCACCACTGCTAGACTGTGAACATCTCCGGGGCTGCCTGCATCTGAAGAGGAGAATCATAGGATAACACCCTGGGAGGGAGAGACGGGGGGAAGGTGGGGAATGGGGGGTTGGTTCACATGAACGGGTGGGGGGGGGGCACCAGCCCTTAAACAAAATGGCTGCGGTAGAGAGCGTCATTGCATTCACACTGTTCAAAGCAAATGCTGGACAATCGCAGCAGGCTTTATTAAGAAGAAGAAGAAGAAGAAGAAGTAGCAGTAGAAGAAGAAGAAGAAGAAGGGGCTTGTCAGTAAATAGTACACAATCGAACGACAAAGTTGCCGAGCCTGTCTCCCTTTGGTATGGCTAATCCTCTTTGACAGGGATTTCTTCCTCTGTAGCCCCTCGCCTCCCCATCCGTAGTGCTGTGCTCTTCTGTTGTGCTGAGCTGCGCGAGGCTCGCTTTAAAGGGAGTCGATAATTACCCCGCTACACAGATGCTGGTAATGTGCTCGACTCCGCGCTGACCCCCGTGTTGTTGGAGGCCTCTGGAGTGGCCCACAGACTAATCGAGACTCCTAGTGCGCCTTTGTTTTTGATCTGTTGTGCTGCCGAGAATCAAAGTCAATCAAAGGCAAAGAGGATATCTGAAAAAGAATAAACAAAAAAAACAAAAAGCTATAATAAAACAGGGCTGCCAGGCCTGGGGGTGTGCAGTGTATCTTTATCTCACTTTTGTTTTTAACTTTTTTCTTTTGTTGTTCTTCTTACTCTTCCTCTTTCTCTTGCACTCAATGTTCTTTTTTTGTTTTGTTTTGTTTCGGTCGTCTGTATAAATCCCTTTTTCTTGCATATGATTGTTCTCTTGCTCTCATTTGAGCTTCTCTCTTGACCCAGGTCTTCATGGGGCCAGATTGCTCTGATGACTACAGATAACATTTTAAGATAAAGTGCTTTAATTATGTTCAGATATTCCCGATCTTGTAGGGTTTGAGTTGAGTCATGGACATAGACACAAAGGCTTTTTCATTATGTACCAAAAGAAAGCAAACAGAACTGTTCAGACGATGGGTTTAGGTTAAATTTGTATAGCCTTTGTTACGCACAGGCAAAGGGTAGGCTCAGTTCTGCAAATGAATTGTTATTGAATAACAGCATCTCCTCCTTTATGTAGTCCAGGTCTGAAAATTATGTGTTTCTCTAATGCAGAGGCAAAGTACAGTTGTGTATTTACTAGTAACGCCTTTTGGCCCCTGCTTTTTTTCAAGAATCCCAGAAGTAGCTTTAATGCACCTTAATGCACCCTTTAAACTATACAACAGAATCATTAGTTCAGCTTAGCAGGAGCGTTTGGAGCACTCCTCCACCTACCATACATCTTCGGTCCATTATTATTATTAATATCACACGCTTAAATACCATTATTCTACCAGCAGCTTTCTTTTGAATTACAATTCCACGGCTCTGCAGTCGCCCAATGCAACAGCTACAGCTAATTCTCAATTTGTAAAGGTAATCTTCTATTATTAATAAAACGATATAATAAATGTATAGCCTCATTTCACATTCCACACAGATGCTCCCTCACTACCCCTGTAGGACCTCTCCCTTTAACCTTGCTGACCATGGCATAGAGAGATGGCCTCTGGAATGCGGGGGTCCTCATGCCTCCGCCTCCCCCGCCCCCCCACTATCCTATCCTCCCTTTGCCCTTTCAGGAAGGGGCGATTTATCAGACGGCACTATGTGTTGTTATTATGCATGATTAACCTAATGGAATCTAAGTGATGGGTCCCGTATGCGGCCGTGCAGCTGGTGTCCTGGCCTGGCGGGGTTAATTTATCACCATCCCATGTGCTGAGGTGGCCACTCACTCTTAATTCAAACAACTGGCCTGGGATGTAAACTCCATATAACAACATGGCACGGACAAGCCCACTCCACTCCACTCTCGGTAAATGCACATGCAAGCACTTCCGCAAGCGTTTGCTTTCTGCTGTTTGCTGGAGGTCTTAATTTATTAATTTATTTGGCGAACACAATGCACTCACACTAAACAGTGTTTAGGAACTAAAGATTGCACCAGCATTGGTGTAAAGTGGAACCAGTTGGCCTATTCGGTCCTTAAAATATGAAATGTAACACCTTTCGGCCTTATTTAAAATCTGAACTAGTTTGGACTAATGGCTGTGTGGTTCCTGTCTGCTGTCTACTGTCCTGGAGGGTTTTTGCAGGGATAACCGAAATTATGCCCAAAAGGCAACTAGATGTTTCGCACCCTCTGTTCAGCTTTTAAATATTTACTATATTGCCTACTGATGGCAAGACCGAAAAAAAAAGGTTGTGCAATGAGGTTTTGGCTTTTCGGTAGCTAAAAAAGAAAATAGCTTTTTAAACTGTAGTTAGTGCAAAAGGGAAGACTTTTTTTTTTGCAAAGCACTTCTGCTCTGTTGAATGCTTGTTGCCCTTTGAAATTAGGAAGGGACCATATGCTAACCTCGTCTGCACCCCGCTGTTTACTGTTTGTTTTAAATCCCACTTTCTCTCTGCCCTATTTAGCAGATCGTAATAGCATTAGGATTTGCTTCGACTCTTTCTGACAGTAAAGATGCTGATTTATACAGAGAGCAGTGAGCAGAAGGAGCACAAGCATGAGTGTGGCAAAATGGTGTAAGGTGGAGGCCCCATTTAGCGTGTGTGTGTGTGTGTGTGTGTGTGTGTGTGTGTGTGTGTGTGTGTGTTTGTCTGTCTGTGTGTGTCTAATGACTTATGCTAATACTGCAAACTTGCCGCGGTAATGCTGCAGACTTGCCGTCATCATCCCCTCTCTTCCTTCATTTAGGCCAATGTATTTACGGTAATCACACAAATTGTTTCGTTTTTCCAGTTCTTCGCCGTGAACTTATTTCCCAGCACTCCCACAATCAGCCCTGACCATGTGAAATGTTCTGTCTTTGACTTTCTGACTCTTTGCCCTCTTACTCAGTACTCAGTACAAACCGTTTTGTTAAAAAGACTGTTTTTATAGGTAGTACCTTGCGGTAGTTTCTGGTAGCCGAAAGTCCATTAAGTCAATTAAATCGGGGCTAGGTCAGTGGCTGTGGCGGCTTTCTCCACACACCATCTCTGGCAGCCCCTTCATCCCGCACTTGCAGCTCCTCATCTGTATGCTCCAATTCGAGTAAGTATGGGCGGCCATCAAATAGAAATTTCTGTTCCTCTTCCTCAAAGTCTCTGTAATACTCTCTGTGTTCTGCATTCTCTGCAGTATTGCGGAGACAGTCACTACAACCTACACAGTAGAGTATTACTACAACAGTCACTACAGTCAACGATTCTGTTTGTCAGTCGTCGATCAATTCTGTTCATCAATCAACCGTCTTTCAGCATGGTGGCGACCAGAAACTACCGCAAGGTACTACCTGTAAAAACTTTTTAAAAGAAGACTTTTTAATAAATAATTTGTACACTTACAAAGTTATCAATGCCTCGTTTTGCATACCAGGGTCCTTGTTAATAGTACCAAGGAAGTGTGGAGCTACTTTGAGCTTTTTAATGGTTTAAAAATAGTGATGTCTTTAAACTTCCTCCATGCTCTGATAACTAGCATTTTGAGCATTTTTTACATTTTTCGCTTCTCAGCAAACATACCAACTCGCTGTTATGTTTTAATATACCCAAAGCTCATTTTACATTGAATTTCTCCTTGGCTAGGGCTGGGCGATATGGCAAAAAAAATCATCATATATTTTTCCATATTGACCGATATCGATTTTTATCACGACTAGGGCTGGAAGATAGAACTTCACATCAAGATTGTTTTTAATTTACTGGCCTGGGCAGAATCACATGGCAACACATGTGGTAGTGTGTTTTTAAGGAACGGTACATGAACACACACAGTGAAATGCCAGAATATCAAGAAAAAGTTAACAAAATAAATAGTAATAACAGTAATAATAAACTATTAGTAGTAATGTGCTTGATCATTGTCGGTTAATGGTCACGATTGTCGGTTTAATTCATTTTTTGATTAATTGCCCAGCCCTAACCTTGGCCAATGTTTTTGCATCCTGGGTCAAGGTGGCAGAAAAACACCACGTTTGTTTCTGTTATACATATAGTTTAATATGTGTACAAATATTTTTTTATTGTTGTATTGTCCATTTCAGATTTGTTCGTCAGACTTTGTTGGCAGCATGTGCAAATGCCAAGCCGTTTGTAATAAGGGCACTGTGCAAAAAAAAAAAATCCCTTTTAAAACACTTCATCTCTCCCTTTTGCCTTTGGGATGACATTACAATGAAAATTATTGGCATGGTGACTTTTTAATGCGATTGTAATATTTGCATTTGCATATGGGTATGCGTGTATATCACGGGCCTATACTGCGTGTCCGGAGAGAGAAGGCCATAGGGCTGGGTGGGGCGGGGCGGGGAGGGGAAGATGGGCGGTAGGGGTGGGGTGCAGGGGGTCATAAGGGTGGCTGCCTGGGCTTGTAGCCAGTGGTGCATTTCAGACCCCTGTGACCGTGGCGGTGCTTTCCCCCCATTACGCCTGCTGCTCCAGCCAACCAGCCCGCCCACCCACCCATCCACCCATCCACCCACCAGCCAACTCACCCACCCACCCGCCCACCAAGGCAGGCAGCGAGCGCTTGCCGCTCTCTCTCTCTCTCTTTCTTTCTCTCTCTCTCCCTCCTCTCTCTCTTTCTTTCTTTCTTTCTTTCTCTCTCTCTCCCTCTCTCTTTCTCTCTCTCTCTTTCTCTCTCTCTCTCTCCTTCTCTCTCTTTCTCTCTCTCCTCTCTCTCTCTCTCCCTCTCTCCACCGGCCCCTAGCGTGGTGATTTAAAAGCCTGGCTGGTGCGCTGACTTATGGCCCTCGCGGCTCCATCCCATGTGCCCCACCCCCTCATCTGCCCTAAATCTCTGCAGCTTGAAGACGCTGATATCGAATGAAAAGGTGAGGAGATTAATTTTCTCTGATTTAATCATGGGCCAGTAAATTGACCTGGGAGAGCAAAAGACCCCCCCCACCCCCACAACACACACACACACACACACACACACACACACACCTCCAAACAACTCTCTACTCGTATGCGTACAGTGGTGTGGGCAGAGGGGATGCCTGCTATATTGAGTCTAGGCTCAATTTAGTAGTTGCACTCAGTTTTATCAGTTATCTTTAGCTCTTTTTCTGTATCTGTACATGTTGTTTCTGTTCCTCGGCTGTTCTTCTACACATTTGTTTATTTTCTTCCCCTTTTTCCTTAAAATAAACCATCCATGTAGGTAAAATTACAGTGAGCACACTGTTGAGTATACTTTTGATGTCCCTGTTTTTGAAAAACTCCATTACCGGCCAGCTATTTTTTGAGTGTTTTTTTTTTCGCTGTGCTCGGGGAAGCTGATGGTTCATGTTGGTAGTCATCTTTCGCACCTCATACATCTTCGTACAAATCTCTGAACTTCTGAACTGTTTCATCATGCCCTGCTGTTTTTCAGATGTCTTTGCCGCGAGAAGCAGAGACCTCAAGCAAGCTGTTCTGCACCTGCTGGTGCTGGTTAAATTGACAGTGCTATATTTGTTAGGTGCGAGTAAATAAAATTACTTCCTAATTTCCTTTAGTCTAATCCGGCTGTATTTAATTTCCCCAACAACCCAGGGACAAAGATGAGAAATAAATAATAAAGGAAACGCTTTGAGAGCCATCTGGCTCAGGTTTGGCGATCATCGCTTGTTGACAATGATTTAACGGCGCTCACGGTGATGTCCGTCGTGATTTCAGGTCTGCAGGGGGCAGTGTCCTCTCGTTGGGTAAACGCGTCACGCTTGGTGGGGGGGTGCTTCTGACTCAAGAGCGTGTGTTTACCACAGATATTTTATAGAGCAGTGGGGGCCTGGCGGTTAAGTTAAGGTTCGAGTCAGAAGAAGAGTTACTGAGGTACCCGGAGTATCGTATTGTCGCCACACACTGCTCCCTGGGTGGCGTCATGGCTGCTACCTGCTCACATGTGTGTAGTAAGTTAAACGCAGAGTTGTAAATGATCCCATTGAGGGACTAATGAAGGTATTAAAACTTAAACTAAAAAAATGCTTTTCTACTAAAAGCCATATTGTGTAATTTGTAAAGTTGCTTATTAGCAATGGTTTTTTGTTTGTTAGTATGGTCTCATTAATATTCTAGAGAAGTGGTGGCAGTTGGTGGCGGATAAGGTAACAGACTTGTGACCGCAGGGTCACATGTTCGAATGCCAGTAGTGCCACTGAGGTACCCTGAGCATGGTACTGTGCCCACACACTGCTCCCGGGCGTGTTGGTCATGGCTGCCCCCTGTTCACGTGTGTGATGAGTTAAATGGAGAGGCTGAATTTCCTTGTGTGCACTGTGTGCTGTGATGTGCCATGTGATCACAATGACCAATGGGAATGACTTTAAGTTTTACTTAATGAGTAAGTACCTCCACCATCAAACTAAATTGTTCTTATAAACTTCGAATTTGTCATTGTCATGCATGCAATTGGTGAACTCAGTAGTGGCTGCCATATTGTGTCGCCATTTTGAGGCACCAACAGGGGACAACACACACAAAAAAAAAAAACAGATTTTGCATTATTTTATTGTGATATACAACCTTACCACTAGATGAAAGAAAATCTATAACACTTTCTATGAACTCAGTGTTCACAAGATGCTATAAATACATTAATAAAGGGTTATAGTGTTTTCATAAAGCTTTATAATGATTGACCAAAGTATTTACAAGTAGCAGAAAGAATACAAGTTGGAGAACATCAATTACAGGACTAGTTTATTCTTTGCTTAAACCACGATTTTGTGTGAATGAAAGTAGATGGCTCACACAGGTCATCAGGTGATACAGAACAAACTGACAGTTAAATGTTATAAAAAGCGCTAAACAAGTTAAATGTTTCAGTCTTACGTTATTGTTGTTTTTTTTTACATCTTTTTTTAATTACTTTTGTTTTGAAAACATTATCGCTGTAACAAACCCAAGTTTGCCATATTGAAATTGTTTAATGAAGTCAATCTTTGTGGGGCCTTATCCTTTCATTCATTTTTTTCCTTGCCCGGAAACAGGCCTGCCACTTTCCTTAGTGTCAGTAATGGTTCCTTCTGAATTTATATGACTAATTATGAGTTCATCTTACTTCACTTAGAGTAGGAATTGAACGCTATTGAGTCTTCATTAGGTGTTATAAGCAATTAGGCTTGTAAAATACCAAGCACATCTGAGTGTACATGAAGAACATCTGGTGAATTCACAGAATTATTTGCAAAGCTTTATAACCAACACTTCATTGTGGTCATTGTCAAGAGGTCAAAGAATGTTGTAAAAATGTATAGCATTACAATTCCTTACGAGTGCAGTCATGAGTACGTATTAATAGTTGTGAATACTTGTGTTGTGTAACATTATGAAGCTTTATGAATGCATTATAACCATTTATGAATGTGTATATGTTTATAGCGTTTATAGCGTGTCATGAACACTGGGTTCATAGAAAATGTTACCAGAAAATCTTACACAAGATAGCTTTAAGGTTTCTGCACTAATTTTTGCCTTGAATGCCTGCAATCATCAGAGAACAGCACACCAGCCGTAATTTTCACTGAAGTTTATAAATTTATTTAATTGCCAGTGGAGTTATAATTTTTCAAATATAATTTTTCTGGGTGCATTTTTGCTATTACTGCCACCTTTAATGTTTCCCTACACCGATTAACATGATGTGGATTACACTGTAATTGCTGTGTTTTCAGGTAACTAGACGTGATTTTTGGTCACAACACGCTATACACACACACACGAAAACAAGCATCCCCTTGCACTGAAAAAAAAGCAAAGCCCAGAAGTCTTACACATATCTCAGCTGTAGAAGCAGTAGGAGAAAAGGACATGTATTATTCACGCTCGGCTCAATTCCATCCTGCCCCCCCCATCTCTCCCCATCACTGAGATGCAGCATAGGGAACAAAGAGAAGCCTTGTGTGTGTGCCTGGGGTCTATGTCCCCCCACTCCTTCTGCTCGCCTCCCCTCTCTTCTCTCTGTGCTCTCTGTCCACTTACCAGACTCCAACTCTCAGCTAACAACTCCTCTCTCTGCTGCACCATGTGCCCATCACTGCCTCTCTACCTGCCCTCCTTTCTCAGACTCCCGTGTGTGTGTGTGTGTGTGTGTGTGTGTGTGTGTGTGTGTGTGTGTGTGTGTGTGTGTGATCATCATCTCCTACCCCGGAGTCTTATTCTCTTGACCGGGTGGGAGAACACACCTGTTTCCACGCTGCCTTTTTCTCTCCCCTCCTACCCCCCCCTTCTTTCTCTACTCCTCCTCCTCCATCTCTCGCTCTCTCTTCGTCTCTCTCTCTCTCTCTCTCTCTCTCTCTCCCTCCCTCTTTTCCTCTCAGGCTGGGCGACTGAAGGGCAGGGAGAGTGCTTCGCTAGGGGGATGCGGGACAGGTTCTCCTTTTATGAGAAGTGCTTGGTATTCAGAACGTGGCTCCGGCCCTAAGAGCCCCATGATTCATTGCAGGGGGCGACATTGCTCATAGCAGTGATCCACAGTCCAGACTAATAATAGTCCAGCCTGCATTCGCCTCCCAAGTGACTCCCCTCCACGCGACGCAACACTCAAGAAGAAGAAGAAGAGAAAAAAAAGCCAGCAAAGTTACTTTTTTTTTCTCTGTCTCACTCCCCATTTGAAATACAAAAAAGGGAGAGATGAATCTCCAGACCCTGTGAGACAAAAAAACCCCTTTGGTTTAAAGGGTGTAATTGAACAGAAAGATGCGCTTATTTCATGTGGGAAAGTATAGACAACACTCCTAAATAGTGTGTCTGTGTCTATTTGTGTGTGCATGTGCGTGTTTGTGTGAGAGAGTAAGAGAGTATATTAGTAAGAGAATGCGTGTTTGCCCATGTCCCCAGGAGAAAGCATGGGAGAGAGGGGAAGAGAGAAAGAGAGAGAGGGCCTGCCCGTTTTTTTTTTCTCACCGCCGTTATCGATTTGTCACCGTGCAGGTATTGAAGATGGCCCTCATTTTTAATTAAAGCGCAGACACCTCTCATATTGTGCCTGCTAGGAAGCTCCCTAGTCACACCCAGCCCAGCAAGCACCTCCAGGTCGCAGAGTCTGTTTGATTGTGTTTATTTCATCGCCCCAATATATATATTTTTTAAAAGCAGGGGAGGAAGAGCTGGGCTGGGCTATTGGATGGGCGTGAGGGTATTTAGGAGGAAAGTCTTGATTTACGGCCCTTAAAAAGTCATGTCGCCTCGCCATGTCCTTTGTGTGCGGCTCCTCATTTATTTATGTGTTTTTGGCTGGCGTGGGCACTGATCCTCCGTTAGACCGCAGGATGTCTGCAGTCCCCATCACTGGTCTGGCTCTGCATTCTGCCACATGGGGGCACTGTTCGGCTTCAGATATCGACGGTGAACTCATATTCTCACACTCTCCCTCTCTCTCCAACACAGACACAGACACACACACACACACACACACTCATACACATACACACACACACACCGAGCCAGCACTACCTCATAGCTGCAGCCGAACTCAAAATGGTTGCTGCTCACCACCCGCATGCTCTGCCACCCCTTTCTCCCTCTCTCTCTCTCTCTCTCTCTCTCTCTCTGTCTCTCTCTCTGTCTGTCTTTCTCTTTCTCTCTCTCTCTGTCTCTTTCTCTTTGTCTCTCTCTTTACACACACACACACAAACACAGTTATACATGTCTACCATCATACACACACACACACACACACACACACACTTATACACACATGCAGCACTACACTTGATGACACCAGTTAAAGGGTTGGTTTTTATGTAAGAGGCCACCCCAGAGGCCAGCCGCTGTAATGTGATTTGTTGTGTGTATTTAGTCTCTGTGCATTTATGGACATATGTCACTGTCGGTGTGTGCGGGGAGGGGGGGTGGCAGGGAAGTGGGGTGGGTGAGTGGGGGGTGCCTTTGAGAGCGAAAGCGAAAGTGGGCTGATGTCAGTGGGCGTGCATGCATTACAGGGGCATGTACACTGATGACTGCTCGCCCATGTGTAATAGCTCTTTGATGCATCCTTTCTCTCTCCGTCTCTGTGCCTTCTCTGGTGCTCTCTCACTCTCTCTCTCTCTCTGTCCCTGTCTGTCTGTCTCTCTCTCTCTCTCTCTCCCCTCATCTGCCTCTCTGTCTGTCTATTGGTCTCTGTCTCTCACACTTGTTCACTCACTCTCTCACTCTCTTTCCCCCTCTCTCTCTCTCTCTCTCTCTCTTCTCTCTCTCTCTCTCACCTTCTCCCTGTCTCACTTTTTTTTCTCTCTCTCTGTCTGTTTCTCTTGCAGGCGTACGGCATGTCCGTGCTCCCGCTCAATCTCATCAAAGGCACGCGTAGCATCGTCTATGAGCGTCTGGAGAACACAGAGGACATCGAGGACATCGAGCAGCAGATCGAGAAGCTTAAGTCCAAGGTCGCGCCCCCATTTTTGTGGATCTTGCCCTCATCACCTTGCCCATCAGTGGTTCTACCGCAAAAAAATTAAGCAAAAAAATTAATGTAAAAATGTCTGTAGGCAAAATGCCTGTAAGCTGTGGGGTCTGGTGTTTAACTTGTTGGTCAGTAGGTTGCTGTCATCCCATGTCAGAGATCAGCATTCATCAACATTGCGCCTTTCCTCTCGTTTGCATTACCTTGACTCCTTCAGCAGCCCGTAGTAAATGAGTAGACATGTCTGAAACATCTGGTGCTCTGGCAGGTGGTTCTCCTTAATACCCTCCCTCTCTTTCCTCCCCCCCTATTCCTCCTCCCCATCTCCATCTCTCTCTGTCTTGCTCTCACTCTCTCTCTCCCTCCCCTCCTCCCATCATTTTCATCCCTGTCTCCATCCCTCCATCTCTCTCTCTCTCTGTCTCTTTCTCTCGCTCTCTCTCTCCCTCCCCTCCTCCCATCATTTTCATCCCTGTCTCCATCCCTCCATCTTTCTCTCTCTCCATCTGTCTCTTTCTTTCTCTCTATCTACCCTCCCCCATCATTTTCCTCCCTGTCTCCATCCTTCCATCTCTTTCTCTCTCCATCTCTCTCTCTCTCTCTCTCTCTCTCTCTCCCCTCCCCCATCATTTTCCTCCCTGTCTCCATCTCTCTTTCTCTCCCTCCATCCCTCCAGTGTGAGGACGGACGTCCGCTCTCCATGCGAGACCGCCGCAACCTGCAGGATCTGGAGGCCAAGCTGCAGGTCCTGCAGCGCCGCAGCCGCCACCTGGACATCGCCGAGCACAACTGCTGCACCAAGGTCGGCAGCGCCCTGCGTCCAGTCAAGGTCAGTAGTGCCACCACCACCGCTGTCACAGTCACGGTTGCGGATGGATGCTGACGCATCTGCCTACCTGCCACGCTGCGCACTGCACCCGGCACACACATGCCCTACATCGATGCATCCATCACACTTGTCACACAGCCATTAGAATCAGTTTTTCCTCTGTTCTTATTTTGTGTACTAAAATTGTCCGCTTCCCTAGGCGTTACCTGTGATTTCCTCCCTCATTTTTTTTTTCCAAAAGGTGGTTTCAGTGAGAGCTCTTGTAGCATGAAAGCTGTGAGCAATAGTTTCGTCAGGTTCAGAAAGCCCCAGAGCACAATGTCAAGAGAAAGTTAAACGCAACACATTACATTGTGTGAATCGCAGGGAGAAAAAAAAAGAGCCTCACATAGCATGTTTCACAGGGACAAGCTCTCAAGCTTGATTTTTTTTATAAGGTCTATTTTTTCCCCCTATCTCCCTCTCTCTCTCTTTCTGTTTCTCTCCCCCCTATCTCCCTCTCTCTTTCTCTTTCTGCCCCCCCCCCCCCCAGCCCGACACCCCCCTAATGTTCGTGTTAGTTGTCCCAGATGAGTGCTGCAGCTATTCCCACCTTCCTCAGTCTGTGTGGGTGGAGGCACCTCTGGTGGTTTTGTGTGGTGGTGGTGGTGGAGGCTCTTTTTGAGCACTGCTCAGTTGTTAGCGTTCTGAGGCAGCAACTCGCAGAAAAACAGACAGTGCTGGATCATCCCTCGGGCTGCCTGTGTCCACACAGCTGTTGCTCAGGTACTGTGGCCATCAGTGGCTTCTTCTTCATGGCTCCACTCCAGATTTCCCCCCAGCTTCAGAGGGTGTTGTCTTTGATCAAGACTGGAAAGTCAAAATTGCTCCTAATGACCATGTTTGGCGCCATTGGTCTGGAGAACATTTTAGGAAACGGACAAATTGTTGTTAGCAGTGCCACACATACAGTACACAGACAAACACACACGAATTTAAACATACAACACCTTTCTCTCTCTCTCGCTCTCTCTCTCTCGCTCTCTTTCACTCTTTCACTCTGTCACTCCCC
>CM059286.1:21020590-21108090 GCA_030347295.1 Setipinna tenuifilis
GTTATAGCTGTGAAACAAGCAGCCAAAAGAACCGAGCATTAACATTTCTGAGAAGCCTCCACTGGACTCAGAGACTCTTCCGGAGAGAGAGAGAGAGAGAGAGAGGGAGAGAAGGAGAGAAGGAGTGAGGGAGAAGGAGAGTGCTTGGACTGGTCAGAGGGAGGGATAATTTCCAGCGTGACTTTCAGAAAGGTTTTCCCAAAGGACTTTTCGCAGCCCTCGGAGGGTAAGAAATTACTCTCAAGCAAATTAGTTTGGGCTACTGCGAAATCAGACAGAAGCATGTAATGATTAGGCAGCATTTCACACACACACACACACACACACACACACACACACACACACACACACACACACACACACACACACACACACAAGAACACACACACAAGAACACACACAGACACACAAAGAAGAGAAGAAACCGAAAACTTTCCTCATGGCAGTTGTCATTTTTTGATCATTTTTCAGCCTTTCCTTTCATGAATTATAACTCTATCCAAACAGGCTTTTCATGCAAACAAAAAAGGACAGTCAGAGCAGAGGAAATTAAAGGCATGTACAGTATATTGTGTGATCAGCGTGATGTAGTGCATGGCTCACACTAACAAGGGGTCAGAAAGACTAAGCGCTGCGCCTCCCTGCCAGGCACACACTGCTCACTTAGTATTCCCGACACAGCGGTCAGCCAGCCAGCGAGAGTGAGGCTGGGTAGTAGTGGTGGCAGGGTCTGTAGAGGGAGGGAGGGAGGGAGGGAGTGGTGGTGGTGGAGGTGGTGGTGGTAGGGTCTGTAGAAGGAGGGAGAGAGGGAGTGGCCCAGTCCATTAAATGTGTGCTTGTCCTGCATGTCCAGTCAATTACGTATTCATGACGGGTGCTGAGCTCTTTCCTGTCCATGAAGACAAGGGGCCGGACTGCAACGTTGTCAGTGGGGGGTTGAAGCAGTGTGTGGTTCTTAAGAGGAGCTTTGAGGTCTTGTTATCGTCCTGGTCCTTCATGTTTTTTACATGCCTGCATATCATCACTTACCCTTGTTCAAAGCAGGCACTTGAGTGAGGTACAGAAACAAAAATCTAAAAGCCGGCCGGCCTGTTTTTAGAACTTTGATACTCATTCTTAGCGGTTTCCATGGGATCAGGATGGGGCCATAGATACATATCTTATCCATTACATCGCTGTGAATAATAGAGTGTGTGTGTGTGTGTGTGTGTGTGTGTGTTCGTGTTGGTGTGTGCATATGAGTGCATTTGCGTGCCTGAAGTGCGTGTGTGTGTGAGAGTGCGTGTGTGTGTGTGAGTGCGTGTGTGCATGCGCGCGCGTGTGTGTGTGTGTGTGTGTGTGCGTGCGTGTGTGTGTGTGCATGCATGAGTAAGTGGAAGAAAGAGGGGCCCTTCGGAGTGCAGTGATCGAGGAGCCTGCTCAATCTGTGGTCTCTTTTGTTAAGGCTTCATGTTAGCTGGTGTTACAACCTGAGCATATCCCTCTGAGAGAGGGAGCGGGAGAGGGGAGGAGGGAGCCCCTGCAGAAGCTGCTGGGAGAGCCCAGGCTAATCTGGCTGTCAGAGGAAAGGGCTTCACAAGCCCCTCAGGATAGAGGGATGGCCAGCTGCCGAGGGAGAGAAAGCAGCCAGACTCATTCTTTCTTTCTTCTCTCTCTTTCTCTCTCTGTCTGTCTCTGTCTCTCTCTTCCCCCCTCTCTCTCTCTCTCTGTCTTAATCTGTCTCTCTGTCTGTCTCGGCCTTTCTGTCCCTGTCTCTGTGTCTCTGTTTTTCTCTCTCTGTTTCTCTCTCTGTCTCTCTCTCTCTCTCTTTCTCTCTCTCTCTCTCTTTCTCTCTCTCTCTCTGTCTTCCTGTCCTCCTCTGCCCCTGTCTCTGTCAATCTCAGGTGTTCCCGCTGGACTACGTTCTGATCACCATCATCACCATGTATTTTGTCCTCACCTCGATGGCGGGCATCCGCAACATGGGCATCTGGTTCTTCTGGGTTCGGGTAAGACACCTTTTCCCCCAGCCTGTCCTTTGCATCCCCTGCAGTGCTAATCTTCCTTGCTAGACCTCCAGACATCGGATAATTGGAAACGGCCTTTGTGTTGGTGTGTGTGTGTGTGTGTGTGTGTGTGTGTGTGTGTGTGTGTGTGTGTGTGTGTGTGTGTGTGTGTGTGTGTGTGTGTGTGTGTGTGTGTGTGTGTGTGTGTGTGTGTGTGTGTGTGTGTGTGTGTGTGTGTGTGTGTGGAGGTGAAGTATTTTTATCTCTGTCCCTGCTGAATATGGCCAGATAGGAAGAAAGAGATCCTTTTGCGCCTCTCATATCTCTCTCTTCCCCTTCCCTTCCCTCCCTCCCCTTCTCTCTCTCTCTCTCTCTCTCCTGCCTCTGCTCCTTTCTCTCCCTTTGTTGTTTTCCCTCTTTCTTTCTCTCTGTCTCTCTCTATCTTGCCCTCTTCCTCTCTGTTTCCCCTCTTCCTCCTCCTCCCCTTTCTTTCTCTCTCTCTCTCTTCTCTCTCTCTCTCTCTCTCTCTCTCTCTCTCTCTCTCTCTCTCCCTCTCCCTCTCCCTCTCCCTCTCTCCCTCCCTACTCCCTCTCCACCGTCTGTAAATATGTTGTTACCTTTGACAGCTGTACAAGATTAGGCCCAAGCGGACTCGGCCCCAGGCCCTGCTCTTCCTCTGCATGATCCTGCTGCTGATTGTCCTGCACACCAGCTACATGATCTACAGCCTGGCGCCGCAGTACGTCATGTACGGCAGCCAGAAGTACCTGCTGCAGGTAAGGGTAAGGGCTCCCCGGCCGCAGGGGGAGGGCGCGCAGGCAGGAGATGGAGCGCCATGGTGCACGCTTCATGCATCGCAGGGGGGGGGGGGGGATTACATCTCAACACCTCTGTGCTGGCCATTTTCAACATACACACACACACACACACACACACACATATGAACACAAGCACACACTATACAGACATACACAATTATTTCACATACACACACATACTATAATCTTATACTTGCGTGGAAGAAACACACACACACACATACAGACTGTGCTCTTGTATTTGTGTGGAAGTACAGCTACATAGATACACGCACAAATGCACAAAAGCACACGTGTGGGTGAACAGCACATACACACACACACACGCACATGCTTTTTTGACCAGTGGGGATTACATGTGTCATCTTTGTAGAAGAAAAAGAAACACCTTATCTGTGAGGCCAGAGGAATCCTTTGTGTGTATGTGTGTGTGTGCTCGTACGTGTGTGTGTGTGTGTGTGTGTGTGTGTGCGTTTGCGTGCATGTGTGTGCGTCTGTGTCAGCATGTCATGGTGCTTTATGTTGGCCTGACACCCGCTGGAATAGCAACCTACACACCAGGCCTCCTTTTTTTTGTCCAGGAGAAAATCCATCTGTGGAGAACCGGTGTCTGACCTTAGACCATTCGCTTCACAGGTTCATTTCTTTCCCATATGGCTTTCCGTAGCCTTCATAGCTTGGTGCTTTAAACAACACCTGTCATTTTCCAGACAGTGACTCCAAGACACCCTAATCTGCAGAGGTGGGAAACATGGCTTCAGAGAGTCAGAATTCCCACTTCTACCTGTGCACTCAAAACACATGACCTCATCAGTTGCCTCATTTACCTGGATGAAGAGTCATGCTAATGAGATTCAGTTTGGTTAGTGAATGGCTGGAACAAACATGATCGGGACTTTTGCTTTCTGGGACCTTTTGTAAATAATCTTTGAGTACTTAGGTAAAATATAGATGTAAAGGTATCATTGTAACTTTGGGTCTCCCTGTCTCATTGTAAACGTGAAACATGCCATAGCCACCATTAACGGTGCTATGTCTAAAATGTTTAGGTTAAAATATCCCCAAATGCACTGTAAACATCAAAAGAATAAGTAGTCACGTCCCAGAAATTATGACTATATGTATTGGGATGCTGCGATGATTCCAGTTAGCATGCTAAATAACTAGCTTCATCAGTCCAGTGCCGTAAAGACAGTTTGTGGCACTCTGCGGCAGAAGCGGAAAACACAGCGGCGGGCGCACAAGCTTGGCAACGTCTTCGTGTCGTGATATTGTTCTGAGATTTGGCTGGCCACTGTGTTGTTCGCTACCGCCAAAAAGTGGCAGAAACTGGGAATATTTTAACCTAAAAATCCTGCATATAGCTTCATTAACCATCACCAGAGCTTGAGATTTAAGCCCCCCCCCCCCCCACCCCCCCCCCCACCCACTAAGCAGGCTGCTTCTGCCCTGCTCTTCTGTCTGCTGTGCACTGCCCCCCCCACCCCCCACACCCCCACTCCCAGGGCCCTCGTTTGTGCCATCAGGCCTATTATGTGAGCGGTGGGCAGCGGGAGGCTCAGAAGCTCAGCGCGCTCGTCATTTGGTGGCGTCGGATGAACACGAGGCCAGCGGCACAGTAGCCTGAGGAAAAAAGAAAAGCAGAGGAGGCAGGGGGCAAACAAGACAACGAGGGGGGGAAGAGAGAGAGACGGAGAGATGGAGAGAGAGAATGAGAGCGGAAGGAAGAAAGGAGACAAAAAATCCATGATTGGCTCATTGCAGTAACTGGCATCCCACTGTCTTCAGTAAACATCCCAGCGGGCGGCCCAGCTGACCAGTTAGGCCAGAAATCTAAGCACTCTCTGCAGCATCCGCCGTCATGGCTGTAAGCTGGAAAGCTGAATTAAATCAGTATGTTGAGCACACACACACACCTAAACACATGCACACACACACACACACACACACACCTAAGCACATGCACACTCACACACACACACACACACACACTATATGATATTGACCCCTGCTTTTTTGCTACATCTAAAAGCTACTGTGCAGCATGGAGGGTGGGGTTTGGGTTGTGGGGTTGAATTCCATTCACTCGCCGCCTGGCTTCTCCTGCCTTGTTTGTCGATGCGGCTGCGGCTGCCTCCTTTCCTCCCCCCCACCACCACACCACCCTCCACCCCCCCCACCCTCTACCCCCCAGCCTCGGCTGTCATTCACTGTTGCCATCCTCCGAGTCAATCCATGGAAGCCTGGAGCCGAAGCCGAGCTGGGCTTATTAGAGCCGCTGCTCTCTCTCCCGCCTGAGACCGCAATTAGGGGAGCGGCGCAGGCACAGGAGTGTGAGTGTGTGTGTGAGTGTGTGTATGAGTGTGAGTGTGAGTGTGTGTGTGTGAGCATGCACATCAGACAGCGGGCAAACAATGAATGGATCCCTATCTCTCTCTCTCTCCGCCATCAAAACCCCCACCCCCCCACACCCCACACCCCCAGCACCCACGGCCTGTTATTTTTAGCACTAAGACAACACGCATCACCACTTATATACATCTTGATCAATTGGGGATGATTATAAAGGCCAGGGTGCCCCAGTGGGATTTTTTACTGTGTGCCGCCGGTGGGGTGGGGTGTGTGTGTGTGGGGGTGTGTGGTGGTATGTTTGTGTGTGTGTGTGTGTGTGTGTGTCTGTGTGTGTGTGTGTGTGTCTGTGGGAGATTGTGTGCGTGTGGTGTATTGGGGTGGGGGATTTTCTGTTCTAGAACAATCCAGTAAAGTGTCCCAATTTGTGGATGTCTACATCCCCAGCCAAGCGGATGTTCTAGTTGTGCAGTGTGGTCTCAAAAGGCAGTAGCACAGAGAGGAGGGAGCTGAGTGGTAATACCCAGCCATAAGACATCATAAGCTCATTAAGTACCTGCTTAACGACTAGCTTTATTATTATCACGAGGTTAGCAGAGCAAGGTGCTTTCGGTGGGAAATTTCAAACAAGAAGACTCCACACTCCTCTGTCATCACGTGCCAGATGAACGGATGGTCTAGTATGTGATTAGATGGTGGCTAGTTGCTAATTAGCCGTGACTTTGAGGGGTGTTATCGGGCTGGTTGTGTAGGGGGAACTTCCTGTGTGTTCCGATGCAGATGTTTGTCAGACGTAATTGCTCTGGGTGTCAGTGCAGTTTCATGCAGCGCTGTCATGCGCTAACAAGCTGTGACGTGTGACGCTGATTGTTCACGCTGTTACTTTGGGAAATAGCCCTGGGATCGAAATTAGTTTGACCGGTGCTTAATTACTTTTGTCACAGTGATATTCCCCTACAGTTATCGGCCTCTCGTTCCCTCCAACAGATATAAGCTAAGTGGAGAATATCATTCAGTAGCTGTACAGATGCACTCGTTAAGGTCAAGATGACATAATCTCCTGAGAGGTTTTAGTGCATTTATTTAGTTATTTCACATGGATATTGCCACTGATATTTTTTCGTTGTTTTTTTTTATCATTGTTATCAATAGAAGAAAATGAAAACAAATATGATGGTTCACACAAGCTTTTTATTCTCTGTCAGACTCCATTGCCCACCCTCGATCAGTCCTTCGGGAATGAGAGCACTCCAGCCCCGTCCCCGGGGAACCACACCACCGCCACCACCAAGATCTGTGATGCAGACGCCCCTGAGGGTAAGTCTCTTCTCTTTTTTCTTTTTTTTTTTTTATCTCCACCCAGCATGAGAGGAGGAGGGAAATGTGTGCCAGCACTCTAGCAAGCCATCAGCTAAGCACCACAAACAAGACTTTGTGGTGTGAAACAGACTGACAACAGAGAGGGAAGCATTTATCATGCACGCTCGAGCACATAATCCCTCTCTGCATTGTGTTATTTATCAAACGAATTAATATCGAGGGCACCCATTTTGCTTACGACCCGCTCGTTGGAGTGTACTCGTCCACGCAGTGCGAACACAACTTACCGTGACACGCTAAGACGTTCGAGCAAACACAAACTCTGTCACCTCCCTCTCCAGCAAGAGCACCTTATCATCGTTATTTATTCATCGGCTTGATGCCTTGCGAGGTGACGCAGAAAACACGGCGAATGTGGAGCGTCACACATGTGAAACGCTGTTAGGAGTGAGGTAGCGTGGGGGGGGGGACAGCGAGAGCCAACGCTTAATGAGGGATGAGGTGCGATGCTACGCAAGAGATGTAAAACAAGCGCTGAGGTGTGTGTGTGTCTGTGTGTGTCTGTCTGTGTAATAGAGGGAGAGAGACCTCGAGAGTTCATGCAGCTTAAACAAGAGACTGGTGCTGGTCTCTTCTGTTTAACATGTTGAGGAAACAGATGCATCATGGGTGTCATCTGTGGCAGTGTCCCACAGTATGCGATTGAGTAGACAACTCAACTCCATGTGAGGGGTGAGGGGTGTAGTGGAAGTGATCTGAACAGATTGGAGATCGAGAGCTCGAGAGCGGTCTTTAGCGCAAGACTCAGAGTCATTAGCACAAAGTGGTAATTGGTGCACATGACGGAGGACAACCAACACTGTTTGTATAATGAACATAATTAAAGAGCACATGAATAATCTATCTGGTTTAATGTAATGTCTGTATTTGGGAGGTGGTGAGTGTAGTGTGAGTGTATTTTTCTGTCAGCGACATGTGACTGAATTGAAATCAAATGCGTTGCACATCTGAATGTTATTTTCTTTTATTGCATTTGTCAGTTGTTCTTTGAACACAGCACTCAATTTTCTTCAGGTGAAGCCATTTTATACATATTGGTTGTGACGGCTCAGTCAAACGGATTCCTTAGAAAATGACTACATCATTTTTCAATAACAAGAGACAAAAATCAAAGAAAAATATCTACAAAACACTCATTACCACTCGCATATGCACGGGTCTGCAGTCATAAAACAGAAATGTTATATACCTTTCAGACAAGTCAATATATATCATGTACATATGTATATGTACATTAAATATTTCCTTCCCTGCAAATTTTAATTGCATTATATTCTTCACTACACATGCTTATTCAAGCACATCAGAACAAATTGTCTATCCAAGTGGACGAAGGACATAGTTTAGACCATAGGAAGATGATGTTGGTGAGCTCATGTAGGCAGTAATGATATTGCTCCGTATCTAAAATGGGAATACAGTTTTTTTTTTTCAAAGAACAAATTGGAACAGGGAAATAAAGAATTATGGACATCTGGTCTCACCACATTTCACACTGTGCTAAACATGTTAGCATCATAGACTGTATTTATAAGAGATAGAGAGAAGAGGTTAGCATATTTAAACATTTATGGCTTGCACAAACTGGAACATAACTGTCATCAAGGTCTAAATGAAACTGAGTCAGCCTGAAACAAGTGTGGTCCATGTCTGTGTTATAGTATGTCAGTATGTGACTGTAAAATAATTCGGTCTGCTGTTTTGCATCCCACCACATTCCACAGAGAGTGTTTTATATCACTTGTGTTGTCAGCAATCACAACAGGCTTGTGTTGCCTGCCAAAGTAAGCACGATGGCTTGCGTCTAGGCATGTATTGTGCCACAGTGTACAGTTACACTTGAGTGTGTAATTGTCAGTGAGAGAGAGAGAGAGGGAAAGCGAGAGAGAGATACAGATATGGGCTACATTTCCATGACAGTAAAGAGAAACACCATAATCTCCCCACTGAATTGCTCATGCAAGCCCCGGCCTCTCTGAGCGGCGAGCAAATCCGCCGAACAGAAGTGTCTCTGCGGGTCACCCCACAATCGATCCATCTCCAGTTGACTCACAGTTTAGACCAGCGAAGTTTCAAGGGCCGGCCGCGTCTGCCAAGTATCGCACTCTCGCAATCTGCTCGCGTGCGACTGGCCCGCGTCCATCTGCGGTCAGCGCAGCTCATTGTGTCTCTGCCTCGCCTCCCGCCATCACCAAAATGGCTCGCGGCTCGGCGAGATTTAATAACACAATGGCTGACGCGACCAGCAGGGCCCTCTGCAAACAAGACCAGTACGGTACGTCACTCGCCCACAGCCAGCCAACTTTGTCCCCACGTTTCTTTCCATCATTTTTTTTCTTTGTTTAAGGCCATTAAAAATGGCGCAATGGCTCCCACTGTTTGTGATTTTGTCACTGGCGAGGTGTTTTTTGATTTTTTTTTTTTTTTTGATGAACAGCATGGAATCAGGCTGCCCATATGTCAGATTTTGGCCTGGAGTCATTTTGATAATCACTAATTGCCTGCAAGAGGCCCAAATAATGGAGGGATAGGATGAAATAGTCAAACATATAGCATTTATACTTGCACAATTTAGAAACGAATTATGCATCTGTTGTATGTTATACCACAAATCGCTGTGTCATGCTAGATGGATATACTACTGGTTTATGCTTAATGAAATGGATTTTATCCTTAATTAAATGCTTTGCTGAAACCAGATCACAAAACCAAATCACAGCAGACTTTTTACCCAGCAAGTTAAGCCAGGTGCAATTTTATATAATGTGAAAATGATTCCCATTTGTCATTGTGATTACACAGCATAGCACAGCACAGCACAGCACACAGAGCCCCCAATGAAATTGTAACCTGCATTTAACCCATCAAACACCCATCACACACATGACAGTGGTGCCGGGGGAGCAGTGTGTGAGGAGGATACCAGGCTCAGGGTACCTCAGTGTCACTTCTGGCAGTTGGAGGATTCAAACCTTAACTGCCAGGCTACTGCTGGTGTGTTTTATGACAAACACGGTAAAACTGTAGAGAGATGCAGAGAATGTAAAAGAGTATGAGTGGGCTCTATTGCACAATGGATTTCTTACCTAACCTAAATTGCTCTGAAGACGAAAAAGGCCTTTGTCCATAAGTAAACACAAAGGCCTAGATGTTAAGAAAAGGCTCGAGGCCAGTCCGGTTTTAAGTTGGCATCAGGCGTGCCTCCGGTGCTGCTGGCTGTTGTCACGTAGAGCACGATGGCAGCCGATGCCCCAGTGACAGCTCGGCAAGCTCAAAACATGACAGTCTTATCTCAGGACGAAATGTATAATTCGATCGTCACAAGTGACAGCTGTAGTGAAGCCCTTCCCCGTATGCTTATCAGAGCTTACCAACTGAGCACTCTGAAGAACGCGTCGGGAAATGTCAGAAGAACAGACAGAAAACTTTAAAATTGTGACTTAAAGTGTGTGTGTGTGTGTGTGTGTGTGTGTGTGTAGGTTTCTGCGTGAGTGTGTGTGTATGTGTGAGTGAGTGTGTGTGTGAATGCGTGGGTGTAGGCTTGGGGGTGTAGGCTGGCTTGCTTGCATGCACAGAGCACAACTCGCTCCCTTCTTATGGTTAAAGCTGAATAATCAGTGTGAATGCGTGTAGAGAAATGGGTTGAAAATCCCTCTAAATCCTTCTAAGCAGTGGTAGCAGGTGAAGGCGCCTCTGTTGTGTGTCCTCGGACACCTCCTCACGCCATTCACTGGAATGCAGGTCAGGGACAGGATGTCAGGATGTCAGCTGCGGCTTTTCAAGCAGTAAAGGCCACATACAGTACAGTACACCATTCCCATAGCTGTACTCTGGGTTCAGCTGGAGTGGCAGCTCAGAGGAGAGAAGAACTTCCTTCCTTGGAGTTTTTAAATCCACACGTGAAGTGTGTGGTGTGGTGAAGCAGCGTTAAGCTGCTATGCAGTTCAGCTTTGGAACCAGCTTCCAGAAGACATCAAAAATGCTCCTACTGTTGGAAGTTTCAAATCTACACTTAAGACCAAACTGTTTTCAGATGCTTTTTGCTGGTGATTCACCTTTAATTAATTAATTTTTTTTACCTCTTTTATCTTGTATGTTTACCTGTTGCTTTCTGATTTACTCTATGTCTTTTACTTATCTTACACATATTTTAAACTTATTTTATCTTTTATCTTTTATGCTTTTATATTGTCCTTTGCTTTTACTTTTGTTAGGCACATTGAACTGCCTTTGTGTATGACATGTGCTATACAAATAAATTTGACTTGACTTGAAGTCAGAACATCTGTCACTGGCACTGGCATTTCCTGTCTCAGCCACTCCAGACATACTTTAGCACTGCGAGTGGGATTTGGTGTGTACTGAGGAGTGTGTGCTGTGGTGTGCTGTGCTGTGGTGTGTTGTGGTGGCCTTAGTGATCCCACATTGATTGGCTGTGGCTTTACGGTGGCCACTGACATACACAGGGCCTGCAGTGCTAATGGTAAGCTATGGAAGCTCTCAGGGCTGAGGGCGGGAAAGAGAAAGAAGATCCCACCTCCTCGGGCTAGACTGACAGCCCTGAGCTTAGCAAGGTGATGACACGCTCTTTGACCATGTCCTCCACCAGAGGTAAAGACAATCCCTCATTAGCTGCGTAGGGGTCCTTTTTCCACTCCTACGATAAATGTGTGTGTGTGTGTCTGTGTCTGTGTGTTTGTGTTTGTGTGAGTGAGTTAAAGAGTGTATGAGTGGGTGTATGTGTGAGTAAGAAAGAGAGAAAGAGAGAGAGACTATCTGTTTATGTATATGTTTGTGTGGGAGAGAGAGTGTGTGTGTTTGTGTGTGTGTGTGTGTGCGTGTGTGTGTGTGTGTGTGTGTGTGTGTGTGCTGTGTGTGTCTGTCTATGTGTGTGTGTGTGTGTGTGTGTGTGTGTGTGTGTGTGGACCATCTCATTGAAATGCCCAGCAGGGGCTGCTCCCTGGCAGCCTTGAAATCCACAGTTCATTAATTGTGTTTGTCCAAGGTCAGCGTAGACGGCCTGATGTTCGGTGCAGTGGCCATGCAAGGATGCCTTCAGAAGCGTTCAGAGGGGGCTTTCTCCTTCTGGATCTCACATGAGAAGAGAACACAGGGCCTCTCTTATCGCTGCAGTGCTACTCTAAAGCCTGACGATGCCCATGAACATAAGCGAGAGCGACGTCATCCCTCTGACAGGGTTTGCCTCAACTCTCTGTCACTACCTGTGCAGGAAGGTGTCAAAACAGAGGCATTATTTTTCGCTAGCATTTCCTTTGCGTTGGTGTTCTTTTTGTTTTGTTTTTTTTGTTTTATTTCGATGACCTTTCAAATTGTGACTTTGACTGGTACACAACAAAAACATTTTTAACACCTCCATTTTTTTCCTCGGTTCCATCAGTATATATTTATCAAGGGCTTACTTTCCAAGGCCTTTCTGTTTTGAGACAGTTGGTCATGTCCAAGGTGCATGTGTGCGAGGACTATGACATTGTTGTGATGGGCTCAGTATAGGCTATTACACCACAGTTTAGCATTCAAATACAAAAAAAGTACTTGTGAGATATGAATAGGTGTACTGAGGTTGCAGTGCTTTGGTTGCAGGCTTTTTTATGAGCCTCTGCTGAATTACTCCATTTGAGATTTGAATGTCCTGAGACATTGAATAAATAGCTTAGTCTCCAGTGGAAGTGTTCATTGTTAGTCAAAAATCACTGTCTGAGCGCATCTCAAATGGTGTAGCCAACCGCTCAGCTCTGTTTTTAAGTGTCTTGTCTCAGATCTGTAACTGTGTTGCCATCCACTCTTGCACTGCTTCCGAGACCAATAACAATGGCCAGAGCCGACTGTCTCCACACACACACACACACACACACACACACACACACACACACACACACACACACACACACACAAACACACACACACACACACACACACCCAATAACAATAACAATTCATGCGAGCCTGTTGGCTTTACCCATTCACTTTTTGTATTTAAAAAAAAAAAAACACAATTCCCAAGCCAAACCCCTCCTTGCTCCCTTTGGAAAGCATTTCTCCCCCTTGCATAACAGCCCGCTGCACAACCAAGCGTGAGTAGGAGGAAGTGTCAAGCAGGGAGAACACATGTGACAGGGAGGGGTCGCCAACGCAGAGCCCCACCCACACCAGCCCAGCCCAGCCCAGCCCAGCCGGGTCTCCATTAGGGATGAGCCGATTAATCGTTTTTGCAATTAATCACAATTTAGAAACGTCACAATTAATTAAGTGGGAAAACTCCCCAACATCGTCACCAAGACAACATGCTAAAAATATATGTATTGTGCCAGTGACCGGAACCTTAGACCGGGTGGCACAGCTGAAAGCTGTACCTGCAGCACACGTGTGGCCACCAGAGGCAACTACAGGAATGACAGTGACAGTCGAGTCAGTGGTTTCTTTCACATTAAAAAATATTTTATTTCTTGTTTACATTTAATAAAAAAAAAAACAGTCATAAGAACGCGTCCTGTGATTTCTGGTACTTTTTTTTGGTAAAGTTTGTTATTGCATAGTAGTCATAACAATCATGATGATTTCTTAGACAATAATAATAATAACCGTCTCCATAGCCTCCTTGCATAGCCTCCAGAGCCCCATGCACAAAGCCCTCTCCAGCTCCATGCTCCTGCCGCCACTGCCTCCTGTGCCTTTTGGCTTTGGCATTCATGTCATGTTCCCCCCATGAGGGATTATGGGGATGTTTGTGTTGTTGTTTGTGTTTATGTATGCCTTATTGTGCCTGTATATTTGTGCCTGTATATTCGTATCTGTAAGTGTGTGTGTGTGTGTGTGTGTGTGTGTGTGTGTGTGTGTATGTCTGTGGCGCTGTTTGTGCTTATGTATGCCTCTTTGTACCTGTATCTCCACTATTCTACTACTGTGTTGGTATCTGTAAGTCTGTGCATGGGTGTGTGTGTGTGTGTGTGTGCGCGCACGTCTGTGTGTCTGTATGTGTTTGTATTTTCGCCTTAATGTGTTTTATCAGTGATGGGTCTTGTCCTAACCCTTGTGTTTTTATTTCATACACTAAACAGTAATCACACATTTAGGTAATCATGTTTAACATTGAGCAAAAAAAAAAAAAAACACTTTCGCCTATCGCGGTCGTTAAATGCTGGTCTGAAAGCAAGGGTCACCTAGAGCTTAATCACAATTTATGCTCTTAAATTAGGCATATATAGGAAGGGCCACCTCGTTACGATGGCCCAAGAGATAGAAACGCACGGTATAACCCATTTCTCCACCCTGTTGCCCCAAGTTAATAATATTATGCCTGTGTTCATTCTGGACCCACAGAGACATGCGGTATATCTGACGGATCTAGTGTGTTGCCATGGCTACCGCTCACCAAATTGCTGGATGTTCCAGTGCGATCGTGCAGCTGCGGATGCAAATGAAGCCCATTTCCTCCACATTTGCTTTTTAACAACCTGTGGGCATCGATTTCGCAGGTTGTTATTGCAACTTGTCAAAAAAAATCACTTGTTGCGTCAACTTTTGACATCTCTCTGTAGTCTTTCATCTCAAAGGTCTTAAAAAACAAACAAAAAAAAAAGCCTTGCACATATTGCCGACGAGCAGAGGACATACACTTCATTTAGAATAGGATACTCAAAATACTTTGAATTGTGGGTTGTGTCTTGTGCATGTTTGTGTTTAATGGCTGCCATGTGTGCACATGCGCTGTACAACTAGCCCTCAGGCTTGAGTGTGTACTTGCAAGAGCAGAAACAACAGAGGGATCTCGGTGCCAAGTAACTGGGTCTGTTGCATCGTCCTCATAAGGAGATGGATCGTTTAATGTTTGTGTGCTGCTAGCAGTCCAGCTCTTGTCTAGCTTACTTTGCAGTATTTGCTGTTTTATAATGGCTGATTTGTTTACGTGCGCCAGTTCATTACAGCCATGAGGGATTTGTTTTTCTACCCCAACTCTGAACAACTCACTGAGCATCACAGCAACCATATTTTTTTTCCTTCATGCATTTGTGATTTGCTCTTTTGCTTACAAGGACTTAAAGTGACTTCACCAATCACCATCCGCTGTCTACCTTTGCGGAGACAACCCCCCCCCCTTCCCCCCCTTCCTCTGTGTTAAGCTTTAGTTATGAATCCTATCAGTGACTGTGGAGGAGGAGGAGGTGAGGAGGGGTGGGGTGGGGGGGTGTTGTGTACAAGCCATTGGTTAGATAAGTTCGCTGCTGGTTGGCCTAATAGTCCCTAATATTGCCCTCCAGATTGGATACTGTGCACCATGAGGCAGAGGTCAGCTGAGGGACATTCATGTGTGAGAATAGCCCCCTCTTTTCATCTCATCTCACTTCCCCTGCTCGGCCCTCTGTGTGGCCTTACCCAGCACCCAGCACCCTCACACAGGGGTGAAGTCGGGGTCACACAAACACAGAGGGGAAAAAATGAATACATCTTATGTCTTTGCGTTGATGTGGTTTTTTTTTTCTCCCTTTATCGTAATTAACTGTTGAAATCCGATTTAGCGCTCTGGTGGCGTATCTTGATAGCGCGGAGCAGCGGGAGGGTGAGATTGAAAGCCCCAGGCAGCGGTTTGGGCAGGAGGAGAGGTCAATCAGTCAGTCAGTCAGTCAGTCCGTCAGCCAGTCAGCGGGCATTAGGCAGACCAGCACTGGTCCCTGCTTAGCCCAAGATGGATGGAGACAAGAGCCATTATTGGAACCCCCTGAACCCTTTTTACATAGCTTTTTTTTTTTTAAGATAAGACTCTTGCGGCACAATGGCATCCATTTGCATTGTTTTTATGTTGGGTTATTTCATTTTTTTGAAGTGCTGTTCTGTCTTCTGCTTGTCTTTCTGGCCTTTTTCATGTATTTTTTTAATGTGAAACATTTCATCTTTAATAATGGTTTTACAATTGTGTGTTTTATTTTTTAATAAAAGGAGGGTTTTAATTAATGCCATCATGAAACCGCTTTCAAGTTCAGGTACGAATATCATCATGACATGAGTAGTTTAAAAGCTATTTAAAAAATGTGTTGTTGCTCATGCTTTGTAGTGAGGATAGTGCAAAAAGATAAAAAAGACCTAAAGCTCCAGCTTGGCTCTGCTTTGTTTTCAAAGGCATGTAGTGAGTCACTGATATAGAGGGCACCTCACCTCTGTTTCTCTCCCTGATCATAGTAAGAAGTGAACTTCCATGCCTACGTAAACACCACGCTGTGCAAGCAGACACCAAGCGTGAGTTGTGCCATCACTCAGTCTTGTCATATATATCCGAAAAGAACAAGTAACAGGGCCAAAACCCAGAATGTACTGCCGCACTGCATAAAATCATATCCCCCATCTGTTTCCTAGCAACCTCACGCATTTTATTAAAGGCGGGCTGAGAGATCCATTTCCCTGTCTTCATGTACACATACACCATTAGGTATATAAGGCCTATATGAAGAAAATTACTTTCCTTAAATAGTGACCAGGGCCTTTATTTTGGGCAGTCTTGTGTTAGAGGCTGGCCTTTATAATTCGGTAACATATGATATTACACTCGCATTGCACTTTTTAATTATGTATTTATTTATCACAGCAGTTCCGTATCCACACTGACTGTCTGAAATTCGGATCGATCAGGAACAAAATCAATGTAACTGTTGCGTCAGTCTGAACAAAGTTCATTTATTGAGATGTTGTTCTTACCAATATTATCAGAACTCTGCTGAAAGTTTAAGAGCTGGACTGCAGCATACGTTTAAAACATCCAGAAGTCACCATTTACGGTAATACGGTACAGTAATTTTTTGAAGTTTTTCCTGGGGTAACATGCCCTCAGTAGTAATGCTTCACGACTAAATTCACAGCACTTAATCAAAACGTAGCCAAAAGTCATATTACTCTGAAGACATGTCAACACAAATTTATTCGACAGTGAAATTGTGTATGTTACCATACCATAAAGTAGATGTTTAATCAGCACAAACACTGCCAGATCAGCTATATTGCATAAATTATTTTTGTTTACCGATGCCAACGGTTGCTAAGGGAACAAAACACCATAGCCAGCTTTTAACCAATGAAAACTTAAGCGGAAATGATCAGAAATCACAAAGATACATGGAATTGATAGAAAGCCAAGCCATTTCTGTGGTCATCACACTTAGGCTTAAAAAACGTTTTCTACTCCTGTGCGACAGATGCTTCCAGTGGGCTTCAGTGGAGCTCTGAAGGAGAAACACTGGGGGTCGTGTTCCTCCTATATAATTTTACCCAGTCTTTAATTATTTTGCCCAACCTTTATTTTGGGCCCTGGCCTTTATTGGCTTGTATCAACCGTGCCCGCAGCCATTATACTAGGCCCTGCTATTAATTGAGGAAATTGTTAGATTAATTGAGGCTAATATTTGAGGAAATACGGTACTCTTTCATTCCACTGGGTATGGCTTGTGTCAGTCAAGATCCTACTGTCTTTGTAAAAAGAGGAAGTGCTTTATAGGTCCCTCTGAGGAAAGAAAAAAATGTGTTTTTAAAGATTCAGACACTTGTTCAAAGGCTTTTGGCTGAAAAGGAAGCAGAGACGTGGCAGATGTTCAGTTGTATTTTTCATTGAAGCTGGTGCTTCTTTTTAACCTTCCTGTTTTCTGCACATTTTTCACACATTTTTTTGATCCTGTGCCTGCTGTTATATTGGACACATCTCTCTTTGGATTCTGTTCAATATCCTTCAGATAAATTCAATTTATAGCTTTATTGTGCCTTAGTCATTTCCCAAACCACCTGTTATGTGCACTTACAGTATGTGGTATCTTGCGCTTTTGAAGCCTGTTTCAAAGAGGTAATCACTGCTGAACGTTCACCTTGATTGCATTAGGTGAAGAAAAAAATCAAATCCAAGGCTGGTTGTATTGTTTGGCCTTATCTACAAACTACTGCACGTTCTGCTCTTATATGTCCCTGTATAAACCGTCCTTTTGATGCAAATTTACATTTTATTGCAATCTTACAATACATGTGTAGTAAAAAAAAGGCAGAGACCGAGGAACACAGGCTGGATTGAAAAAGGTTCCATCTTTAATCGCGATTGTGGGTGTGCTATCAGCAACACAAAGTTCCAGCAGCGAATCTACTAAAGTAAAACTTCTCTGGTGTGAGGCTCCATTTCATACAGGTTCTTTCATCTAATTAGCGAAAGTGATCCCATTATCGGTGCCTATTATCAGCCACTTCCCTGCTGTTCCACTTAAAACAATGCTTCACCTAGTGAAAAAAGGAGTTATCACAGTGAAAATAGACCAATTCAGCTCCCATAAACTTTTGATTTGAGGAAGTGGATCTAAGAACGTTTATTTTTAAACTGATTTCGCATTGAAATGTCTCTCACCACCCGGCCGACAGTAGACTTGCCTACACTGCATGCGTCACGCTGATCTCACAGGAGCCAGTATCCTCACAACTGTGCATTTACTGTTTTTCCTCCAAATCCCACAGACATGCATGTTCAACAGCACATGAACAATCCTTGCCTTGGGTTGCCAGTAGACGTCAATAAATAGGCAAGTGACATGCCCTTTTTGGTTGATTGAAAACTAGACACACCACCTGCTGCACTGTGTGGTAATCAAGACAGGAGATAAAGCATGCCCTATACTAAGAGTAGGCACACATGACTAAGGATCAAAGTGAGTATTATTATCTAGTACACTTAATCTGATTCTTGTATGTTTTACATTGCCTTGATCAAGGGAACCTCAGCTATGAATGAGGGTGGAGGAGACCACCCCCATTCTTCCTACTGGAATAGGATTCGAACCTATGACACTCCCATCCCAAGACCAACTGTCTAACCACTAGGCCACAGCATCCCAAGGAATAACTTTTGTGGTTGATCCAGAGATGGCCTCGCCTCCATTTAATCATGTTATTCAGTCTGTGCCATCACTGTTCATTGTGGTCATATTGTTGATGCATTTTTTTGTGAAATCAGTGCCACTTGATACGCTTTTTTGGGACTGTATTTTATTAACTAGACCAGCAGGTCAAACAAAAGTACAGTGTGTCAGAAGTATGGCTGTGCACTCACAACAGGTGATTTTACTAATTAGCTCATTAGGTGTTTAGCTGAAACACACTGTTGGTTAGTATCATCAGGATTAGTCTACTGGGAGAGCAAGCATGTGGTAGGACCCTTACTACGTCAAGCTGGGGGGGCTTTTTCCTCTTAAAGTCTCAGAAATAGGCGAATATATCCACAAATAATCTTTTAATTTTTTTTTTCTGAAAGGCAGTTATTCTCTGCGATTACCTTTCAAGTTTTGGAAAGTGCCTCATAGTGCACTTTCCTTTCAATGTCTTTTGATTTATTGACCTTTGATAAGCATTAAATTTAATTGATCAGAGACTCTTGACTGCAGCTTCCAAACGATCGGCCTCAAAAGAAGCCGCCACTCAACTGGAGGCTCCTGGCTTCTTGTCGCACAGGCTGCCAAGAGTCTTAATGAATCTCTTTGACTCGTTATTCTGGGTGCACTGGCTTGGAGCTGGAGTAGCTGTAACCGTCTCTCTCTTTCTGTCTCAAGCCCCACCACACACACACACACACAGACACACACACACAGACACACACACACACACACACACTCCCTTTCTGTCTCTTAGACGCATACACACACACACACACACACACACACACACACACACACACTCACTCACTCACTTTCTGTCTCTTACACACACACACACACACACACACACACACACACACACACACACACACACCCTTTCTGTCTCTTACACACACAGACATACACAGTCCTCAGCCACCACCACTGTCAAGTGTGTTCACTTTCCAAATCCCTTATTGGCCATGAAAGAGCTGCAATTACGGGGCGAGGAATTACAATGGGGTAGATGATTAATGAAGAGTTTAATTAATAAAGTTGTCGTGCTTGCTGTGGCCCGGGCTCACAGAACGCTGGCCTGCTTGGGTGTGTCACTGGCGTCTACGGGAGGGAAGGACAGCCGGCTCACAGCTCATGGCTCATGGCTCAGCCTGTGGTTTTAATCTCACAGTGTCACAAAACCTTTGTAGTGGCACTCAAAGATGTTTCTATTTTGTGTGTGTGTGTGTGGGTGGGTGGGTGGGTGTTTTTGTATGCGTGTGTGTTTACTTTGAACTTAACTAATACTTTGGAGTTTAGTTTTCCAAACTTTCTGTCTTATTCTCTCTCTTTCTCTCTCTCTCTCTCTCTATCCTCTTTTCACTCTCGTTTCACTCTCTTCTTTCTCTCACACTTTCTCACCTCTCACACATTCTCTTTCTCTGTCTCTCTCGCTCCCCTCCTCTTTCTCTCTCTCCTCTTTTTACTCTCCTTTCTCATACACTCTCTCCCCTCACTCACACATTCCCTTTCTCTGTCTCCCTCTCTCCCTCTTTCTCTCTCTCTCCTTCTCTTTCTCTCTCTCCTCTTTTCACTCTCTCCTTTCTCACACACTTTCTTCCTTCTCTCTCACATGCTCTCTCTCTCTCTCTCTGCCTCTGCCTCTCTCTCTCTCTCTCTCTCTCTCTCTCTCTGTCTCTCTCTCTCTCTCTCTCTCTCTCTCTCTCTATTCCCCTCTCTCCCCCTCTTTGAGCCGACTAGATAGCTACCCATCTATGCATTCAACCCACTCACGGCTCAGCGGCAATGAAAGCAAAACCTGAGTTGGAGAGAGCAGGATGACATTCTCCAGGGATTCTGATGTTTTCATTTTGGAGAGGAGAGGAGGGCTTGGGCACCATATCGAGCCCTGGCAGAGCACAGGAGAGGAGGAGAGAGGAATGATAAAAAACGCTACTGATAGTGGGGAGAGTGCTTTTTACAGGGGACAAGGGAAAGACAAAAAAAAAAAGAAAAACTCCAAAAAAAAAAAAGAGAGAGCTAAAGAGAAAAAACAAAAGCGCTGAATGCTGAAAAGAAGGAAATAGAAACGGAGGGGAAAACAAGGTGCATGCATGCGGCGGTCTAAAAATGCGGCGGCGGCCCTCACAAAGCCGCCCGTCCCATCCCGTCCTGTCCGAGACCCTCATATGAGACAAGGCTGCCGGAGACACATGAATAATTCAGCATAGTTGGGGAGAGAATTGAGAGTGGAGGAGAGAAAGATGAAGGAAAAGAAAGAATGTAGGGGAGGAACAGAAGCCTTCTGAGGTAGAGGCTGGAATCAGCTGGAACCAGGTGGACCCTCTTTTCTTTTTCTACCTTCTTCTTTCTCCTTCAGTCTTTCTCTCTGTCTGTCTTTCTCTCTCTACCTCTCTCTATTCCTCTTTTTCTATCTTTCTCTGTATTTCTTTCTCTCTCTCTTTCTCTCTCTATCTCTCTCCCTCTCTCTCTCCTCCTCTCTCATATTCCCTCTCCCCCTCTCTCCCCCTTGTCTTCCTGTGAAGGTGATGCAGGTCAGTGGTGTACTCAGTAATCTGTTTAGGCAGACCACTGTAGAGGGCCATCTGTGAGGGCTAGGCCAGTAACTCAGGTGAGCAGCTGGAGAGACACAGATGGTGTGGTCCGCGATGAAGGGTGGGTGGGTGGGTGGTTGGGTGTTTTGGGTTTGGGGTTTGTGGGGGTGGGGAGTTGGTTGGTTGGGGGATGTGTGGGCGTGGGGGATACATTTGGGCATTGGCTGTTCTCCCCTTCACCTGGACCACGGAGCAGGATACATCTCCAACACAGTCCCACAGTCCAGCAGGAATGGCTTCCTGTTACAGTGCTCTGGCTCATGGCTCAGCTCCATGATCAAACGCCTGTGACACATGGCTGACTTAAGGCTCCAGTATAGTCAGTGTGGCACCTGCATACAACGTGTCACGTTACCGATGCATTCGACCCATTTATACCAGTGCTCGTCAGATGCGCCAGTTGTTGCAATCTTTTCCTGAACAGAGGTGTCACTGTTGAGCTAATAGTTAGACAATTTGCTTAGATCAGAGAGGAAAACGTCCTGTTTTAGAGCAAACACTAATGAATCGCATGCTTGCATCTTTGTTGCTTTGCATTTGTATTTATGTCCATTGTCTTTCATAAATAACAAGAGTAATGTTAGGAGGGTAGGATTAATAGACTAAAGTTAGCCTATTAAACACTCTTTTCCGAACTGTCCAACCTTTGCATTAAGAAGTGTGTGTATGATCTAAAGACATTTTTTTGTGTCATATAGTAAAGAGTGAAATGCTTTTGTCATAGGAGAGGACAAAGCGAGCTCCCCTGCTTCTCTGAGTTGCCTGTATTGTGAATGACCAAGCTGAGGGGCTTTTAAACACGCTGTGTTGCGCTAGGTAAAAAAACACTGGAGGTGCATGACCTTTTGGCACACCCATAACATCTGGCACACGCATACCGCCAGATGCAGCCAGTATGAAAGAAGCTTTATACACGGCTGTCAGTCAATCAAACAGTATGTGTGCAGGATAGAAGTGTCCTAATGAATAGAAGTGTCCTAATAATGTAAATGTCCTTATGTAAATGCCAATGTCAATGACAAAGAGACAGGAACAAGTTTCTAAATAAGATGTCAGGTGGACTTTAAAAATAATTTTTACTGAGGCTGGAGCTTTATGGTATGAATGGTATACCATTTTTCTTTGTAGCGGTCAAAGGTGTGATAGTTTTGACAAAAATATGTTGATTATGAGAAAGGATTATAAGTTTTAATTATCTTAAAAGTTTAAAATATCCTTGTGCCATGTACACTCCATCCCTACATATATCATGTTTAGTATGACAAATGCAGAGTTCACTGCTTTCATGTCCATGTACAGACATTTGTACCCCTTGTCTGGGCCTCTCTCTCTCTCTCTCTCTCTCTCTCTCTCACACACACACACACACACACACACACACACACACACACACACACACACACACACACACACACACACACACACACACACACACACACGTCATTGATGCTCAGTTCTCCATGAATGATGCAATCAACTCCTCTGTCATTAGGCCTTTCTTCGGTGGCGGTAATTATCTGAGCGCCAGTCTCCCTGGAGGTGGTGCGCACCGCATTATATCGCGTGTTGTCCTTATTTCCTGTAATGATCTCATTATGATTAACAATCAAGAAAAGTGGTGCTGCAGAGTGCAAATGGCTGGTAGCAGTGTGCACTGCTTACCACTATTAAACAACCGTTTAATCATGCAAGAGTTCATTCTAATCTAGATTTGCTGGTAGGCTTGTATTTTTCTTTCTCTTTTTGCTTTTTTCCCCCCCCTGTTCGATTATGGTCACAGGATCAGAGAGTGTGATTTTTAAATGTTCCATTTTATTAGACAAACAGAAAGGCAGAAAAAGCTCATGGCATTGTGGGTCTACTGACACCCAACCCCCTTGCGATCTTAATTAAAGATGGAACCCTGTTTAACTCCCGTACATGTGGCCTGGGTCTTACTACAGTTGTAAATGAATTGTAGGGCCAGCACTTGACCTTATGCCTCCTAGCTCATGTACCTGCCAGCTAAGCGGCATGTCCTGGAGAAGGAACAGCCTCAAAGACCTCTTGTGAGTATTTTTGAAGCTCATTTTATCCACAGGAACATGTCAAGATGCTCTGGTGTTACGAGGTCCCTGTCAGCGGACTTAATTTAGGTGTCCTTTAGTAAAGTTCAGATGAGATCCCCTAATGGTGTAATGGTAGCGCACTAGCAATTTTTGTTATGACGTCAGCTTCCAGTTTGCCAGATGTCTCTCCAACTTTAAAATTGGGCAGACCAAAGCACTCAATGGGTTAATGGAAAAGTTTGTAAGATATCCCCCATATAATAACAATCTATGCACCAGCCATTTAGGGTTTCCCATTAATGACTGATGCCGGTTTTCAGTCATCAGCGAAACGAGGATTCAACCTGTGCTGATTTTTATGTATGAAATGGGTTTATTTTTTACTCCAAACTCCCCATTGTAAGATCCAAAGCCAAAGTGTTAAGCTATACCCTCAGGTCTAACCCAGGTTCTGAATGAGCCAAAGTTTGGCATCAGCAGTGTTAACCACCCTGATCTGAACATTGGTTACATTGATCAGCGGACCCTGCTTTGCCCCAGGTTATTACCTCAGCCAAGGAGGTTGTGTTTTTGCCGGCATTGATCTGTCTGGCTGTCTGTTTGTTTGATATCAAAATAACTCAAAAAGTTATGAACGTATTGTTCTGAAATTTTTACAGTATGTCGTATTCTCGCTGCCTTTAGGTGGCTTTTTTTTTTTTTTTGGTAAAAATCGGTTCATTGGTTACCGCACACAAAAAAAACAGGAAAAATAACAGAAGATCCTATGTCTCACATTTAAAAATAAAAAAGGAGGGGGGAGGGGGGGGGGCAGAGGCCTGCTGCACTCTGTAAGTGCTTTTCTAGTTTGGGTTGCACTCTTCTTACATTCCCACTACAACCTTTTTGGTTGTGCTGCTTCTAGAAATGTTTCTATTTGTGTCCAACCATCAGACTGTGTCTGTGTGATTGTGTGCCTGCATATTTGTGTGTGTGTGTGTGTGTGTGTGTGTGTATGTGTGTGTGTGTGTGTCTGTCTGTCTGTCTGTCTGTCTGTCTGTTTGCCTACCTGCCTGTCTGTCTGTCTGTCTGTTGTGTGGGGTCATATTTCACCCAGCCCAGCCCCTCTGCATCATTGAAGGCTCCTTTTGAATGACTGAACACCCAACTAGCCTGTCTGCCCCCCACTCTGACCTGCTCATTGCATCCCTCAATGGAGTCATCCACCATTTTCATATCCCAGCCACAGATACAACAGCCCCTCAGCCACTGTGGATAATACTCTCTAGTCACCATTGATTTTCTCCATCCACTAACTTCCCAAACAACCCCAAGCATTTTTTTTGCTTTCTATTCAGATGCCTGGTGAATGGGTTTTTTAAAATGCCATTTGGCATTGGAGAAAAGAGACCTTGGAGGTTGAATAGAGGTTTTGCACGCTGAATGCCACCACTTTCTCTCCTCACCCTTCCCCATGGGCACAACGCATTCGTGTGCACACCAACAATGCATGCAGTGAAAAGGCACACACTCACACACACACACACACACACACACACACACACACACACTCAGACACAGACACAATTGCGCATGACTTTCCAAATGACAAGCTGTCTGTTGCAGTGGTGTAAATGCTGGCACGTAATGCTGTCATGTCAATCCAAGTATATCTCTGTCAGGTTAATGGAGCAGAGTTACCATAAACATGTCAGGAAGCACAGCTATAATTGTGTGTGTGTGTGTGCGTGTGTGTGTGTGTGTGTGTGCATGCGTGCGTGCGTGCGTGTGTGCTTGGGCTTCAGAAGATACCCACCATCCTCTGGTCTGTGGTCACATTTTCAGAGTTAATTTCCCAGTGTTTAGCAAAAGTGTTAAAATTAGAGTGAAAATTACACTGCAAAAAAAATCATTTAGCTACAAATGAATCAAATATGTAAGGGATAAGTGTTTAATGAACCCTACAAATATTGGGACAAAATCAACACTGGAATAGTGTTAAAACCAACTCTCTCAGAGTTGATTTAACACTATAGAATTTGCTGTGTATGTTTTGTCCTTTGCCAGTCACATCCAGGTGTTGGGCCATGCTAACTAATGCTCTCCAGTGCAGAGTAGCACAGAGCTGCAGCGCTGCAGCAGCAGATACGCATGGTGGCATGGCTGCAGTGGCTGCTTCATCCTGCTTCCTTGTAAACATGCATGTCCAGGCCATGCAGGGCTGTTCTTGGTTGGCTTGTAAACAGGGGGAGCAAAAGTGTGTCTTTTAATGCTTAAATAGCTGTGTATTAACCTTGTCTGTACAGTAGATGCATGCATAGTGTTTTTTATCTGTTCAGTTGCAGCACCCTTGGACCTGGCTATTAAGTCTGTGGCGATCTTAATTAGCAATAATAATTCCATTCTGCACGACCTTGCTGTCTCAGTTCAAGGCAGTAGATTAGGACCGGCGTTTTGGCAGGGATAGTGACAGCTACATAATACTGAAAATAATTGGAAAGAAAACAAAAGATGAGAATTAATGATACAACATCGTATAAATGATCCAGCGAAGCACATTCAGTGATGTGTGCTCTGACGGAGAAAAAAAAAAGTCTTTCACCACTTTGGAAGCAGTATCATATTTAGACCCTCATGATATGCCAAACTTTCTTTTGGAAATCATAACTACGAAGATGTATTACACATCCAAAAACAACAAATTAAAAATCAAATGAATAAGTCTTGCACATCTGGAGATTCTTAATATTTCATTGCCTGTCTTCACTGACAGAAAAACAAGTAAGACAAAGCTCACTGTATGTGAAAACACACTCAGATGAAGTGCCGAGTTTAATGCCATTGCAAGAGACGGAAAGGAAATTGTTTCCAAGTGACTAATCGGGCATTCAGAGACTGTCGTGCAGTGCAATCACTCCAAACCTTGGGACATTCATTCCCAGTGTCCGAGTGAGCAGTTTTGTCATCACCTTACAATTGTCTTCCAGATACAGTATGGGCCAGGGACTTAATCTCTCATTTCATTTTAATTTACTTCTACTCCTATTATTTTTCTCATCCTGCAGTATAATACCATGTGGTGCCAAGACACATGGTTTGGTTTTGGTAATGTGTCTGTGCCTTGCCGAGTAAGTATGCAGAGGTTAGATATGACAGTAGGTACCTGGACATGCAGTATTTGTGTGCAGTGTTTTTTTTTGTCTTGCACCTCACTCGTCAGTTGACTGACAGCTTCTGTCATCAGAGAATCTGCTGTCTCACTGACATTCATGTTACCCATTTTTCTCTCTCTCTCTGTATCTCTCTTTCGCTCTCTATCTATTTCTAGCTCTATCTCTCACTCTCTCTATCTCTCTTTCTCTCTTTTTCTCTTTGATTCTCTCTCTATTTATGCATCTCTCTTTTTGAATCTTTCTCTCTCTGTGTATCCCTCTCTCTCTTTCCTTCCTCTGTCTCTCTTCAAATGTCTTCCCCTGGACCGGCGTGGGGCTATGCGCTATGCTCTGGTCCCCATTAGCCGTAGCATTATCCCCATGATTTCAGCAGATGCCTGCGCCGCAGTAATTAATGACGTGCGCCAGTCTCACGGGGCCACTCGGCAGCCGCGGCGACATCCGCACGCCTCCCCCTAATAGAATTAATCACTCCCCGACTCCAGCCCCCTCGCCTCCCACCCCTCACGCCCCAAAATAGAAGGAACAACATCAAGCATCCCACACTGTCAGGCGGGCAGGCGGGCAGGCGGGCAGGCGGGCAGGCGGGCGGGAAGGCAGGCAGGCAGGCGGGTAGCGAGCGCTGTGTCTGAAACACGTTCGAGACAGAGAGAGGAGCAGAAAAGCCGTTTCCCCCACTCACTTGTGGGAAGAAAGATATCCAGTCGTCCCAGACAGACCGAGCTGAAAAGCCTTGGCTTTTAAAATAGAGCCCGCTGCTGGTCTTTCAGCGGTGCGAGTGTTTCCAAACATCAGCCCAAGCACTGCAGAAAAAGATACGCACAGCGAAGGTCTGTGTACTTATTTGAGGAATAAAAGTGTCTACTGCTCCCTGGTCAGGCCCAGTATTAATTGAAATTGCACATGAAGCCCTGAATAAGCACTCTGACATCCTCCAGAAAGTTCTGTCTGGATCACAGCAAAACACAGTCGCCGTCATCATCATGCCCAGACTAATTATGCCCTTCTGTCTGCTGCATATGTTTCTCTGCAAAAACTGAGACCGGCAGCTTGTCCATTCAAGTTGACCCGTGGGAAATGAAGATGAAGGAGATCAGCTAAAATTGTCCCTCCACCCCCTCCCACCTAAAGCACGTGGGGACACACGTGTGGGCCCCCGGGTGTGAGGACGGGTGATGCGGGGGTAGGGCAGGGGAGGTGTCTCAGAGGACTCCCGGCCGAACCAAAAACTGCCGCTCTCGCTCTCCCAACTTGTCCCTCGTGTGACTAATTCGCCCCATTACGGCCAGACAGTCTGCCAGAGGAGATGAAAAGGGCATGCTGGGATATCAACGTCAGTGCTAATCAGTCCTAATGGCTCCGGCATCGCTGGCGCTGTCGCTGCTGTCAACGCCGTCCTCCTCGAGTCGACGACCAGCCCCAGGGCCAACGCCACACAGACACTGCTCCGGGGTGGACACTTTCTCTCCTCTTCTCCCCTCTCCTCCCCTCTCCTCTCATCTCCTCTCCTCTCATCTTCTTTCCTTTCCTTTCCTTTCCTCTCCACTTTTCTTCTTTCCTCCTCTCTCATCTTCTCTTGTCTTTTCTCCTCTGCCCTCCTGTCTTCTCTGCTCTCCTACCCTCTTCTGTTCTCTGTCGTTTCCTCTCCTCCCCTCGGTTTTCTCTCTTCTTCTGTCCTCCCGTCTCATCTTCTCTCCTCTTCTTTTCTCTCCTCCCCTCTCATCTTCTCTCGTCTTCTCTTATCTTCTCTCTTCCCCTCTTGTCATCTTTCCTCTCCTCTTCTCTCCTCCCCTCTCATGTTCTCTCCTCTCCTCTCCTCTTATCTTCAATCCTCCCCTCTCATCTGGTTTCCTCTCCTCTCCTCTCCTCCACTCTCCTCTCCCCTCCCCTCCTTTCCTCTCCTCTCCTCTCATCCTCTCTCCTATTCTTACTCCTGTCTCTTTCACACTGGCCAAAGTGGAAGCATCACAGCTGATGTGTGTCCCTGAAGTGTTAAATGGGAGAGCTAGTTAGCCTTACGTTGAAATAACACTACACGCTGGGAGTAGAGGGCAGGAGGTGTGTATACGAGTCTCTTCTGGAGGGCAGTGATGTTTTAATAAATTAATGATGCCTACATCAGGAAGATGTGGATGAGTCAGGAAACAACCTTGATTACCTTCAAACAGCAGGAGAGAAACAGGCTAGAGAATGTTGAAGGCTTCTCAGCGCTTATATATTTAGCCAGTCAGACAGACATTACATTACACTTAGCTTGTAGTAGAGGACAACTGTCAAACCACATATATTCAGAGAAGAACAGATTAAGCAGGAGCATAACAACGTAAGTGCAGACAAAGTACAGGACAGTGCTGGTAATTAAAGGTTAGCGTTAACCAGTCATGCTTCCAGTTGACATTAGAAAGTGTTAATCACCAGCCAGGGTTGCTTTGGCCACTATCTCCCAGTGATTCTTGTGTCAGAACAGAGATCTAATCCATGCAGGATATCATAAAGTTCCCATACTGTATGTTTTCTTATTTCTCAGAGTGTGTAGACTTACTTCAGTACACCGGGGACATAGCAGAGCCAAGCAACTTGCCCTTAAATCTGACCCAAGGAAACTTCCATGAATATGTAAAAGAGATCTGAAAATATAAATTTCGATTTGCACCCTGTCTGTAGAGCGATAGCGATTGTGCTGGCTGCCCTATCCACCAGTGCACCAGCCAGCTGGTCGCTCATGAAATATGGAAAAGAGATGCTTTTCCATGGTTACAGTAAGTCCTGTGGGCTGGACCAGCTTACTGTAAGTGGGAGAGGAAAGAACTTGTCTCATAAACAGCACACTCCCACGATAGAAACCTTTAGAAGCACCACACACACTAATATACATATGTACTGTATTGCTCAGCATATTTACTGCCTTTTTTTTTTTTTTTTTTGCGGGGGTGGGGTTGAATTTGGGGCCGAAGGTTTATGTTAGGAGTCAACCTACATGCCGCACTTTCATTTGTCTTGTAATACAGTCATGCTTAATAATTCATTTCTGAAATATACAAGCCTGATAGTTTCATTACTTTAATTAATCAGCCTCATGCTTTATTCAGGACGTCGCTCTACTCGGTTTAGGATGAACCCTGGCACGATGAAAAATAGTAGTTGTCACATTGAGTTCAGGCGCACATTATTTAGGTTTAAGGCTCGTATTGTTCAAATACCTGCACCTTTCCCTCCTCTGTCATTACCACTTTTAAACCTGTAATTTCACTGTGCCCTCAATATTGCTTTTATTTTTTTCTAACGTTGGAAAATTGTTTCTGTGTTTTTCTCTCTCTCTCTCTCTTTGTCTCTCTCTCTCTTTCTAGATCAGTGCACCGTGACAAGATCCTACCTTTTCCTCCACAAGTTCTGGTTTTTCAGCACCATCTATTACTTTGGCAACTGGGCATTTATCGGGGTGAGTGTGAGTGTGATATGATGGGAGCCATCAGAGCTGTCTGTGTGATCGCCCCGGGTCCGCCACGGGGCAGACAGCCCACCTGTTTCCACTCCGCAGGCTGCTTTCCCTATTTCAGTGGAAAAGTACACGTTATAGCTGTAGCTGCCGATGACTGTCAACTCCAGTTCACGTATTTACACCTGCTGCTGTAGGCTGTGTGTGTGTAGGGAATGTGGCGTAAATCTGAAGATGTGAATGGCAGATCTCATTAAAAGTAAGCAAAGTGCTGACCGTGGTGTCGAGCTTGAGCTTGAATGAAAATTAACCCTAGTTTCTCACTCACCCTCTCAGAAATCAACATCATGTGCATGGCAGTATAGAAACTCTTGAGAGAGAGCAACATTATCACCCTAGGGAAGCCTACAGCTACCACCCCCAAAAACACACACACAGACACAGACACACACACACACACACACCAACGCAGACACAGACACACAGAGGTAGTTTAGCCCTCTATTTTGTGGCATCATATTGCCCATTAAGCTGCCATAAAAACCATTATGTTAGTCTGGCCAATTTTTCAGCTGTATTTTTCTTACACCAGTGAGATTCACCAGTCATGAAGGTTAAGTGGCATTAGGTCATAGTAAGCACAGCTCTCTCGATAACTTTAGTAGTAGAATTGGACACTGGCGTAATGAATCTCAGCAAACCAAAAGCTTGTAGTGTCAAGCTGATCGTCACGCCACCACTATTCACACTTTGTGAGGTCAGAGACTGAGGGCAAAGTCGTTGGCAGCATGCTGCTTTTTTTACCCTGTTGAGTGTAATTTCAGTGATTGCTGGCACAGCCCAGCAGGCACATCAGCCCAGGCCTCGTGTTTGGATACACCTCCATCGTCAACATCTTTTCCCAGCGGTCTGTTCTTCCCTGACCATAATGTGTGCAGCATGGCCAGAGAACAAAAGCTGTAATTAAAAATGAGAAGCAAGATGAAAACAAAATTTACAAAAAAAAAAACAAAAACAAGACTTCGAAGTTGAGGTCTAACAGGTAGACAAAATGAAGGCGCAATCATGTAAAAAGCCAGGTGTTAATTGCACCTCAAGATTACTTTCAGACATGTGAACAATGTGCAGGGCTTCAGTGCTCTTCCACTGGAGGAAGACTAGACACTAAGTTACCTCTCTGTCTAATTCAGGCTGCTTTTAAAGCACAGCACAAACGCACACAATCTTATGGAAAAAAACAAACAGTTTTTATAAGTAGTATTTTAGTGAACCAACTAAGGGTTTGTTTTGAAGCTGCTCAGAAGGTAGTCTTGGTGAGTGTGAGCACTGGTGGAGTATGATCTAGTGCTGTGTCATGTTTCAGCTTTAGTAGCTGTGTGTGTGTGTGTGTGTGTGTGTGTGTGTGTGTGTGTGTGTGTGTGTGTGTGCAGGTGTGTGTGTGTAAGGTGGTTAGTCAAGGTGGGCCTGTGCAAGGAATAAAGGGGATATCCAGCGTTTATTATAAAGTCGCATGATTATCCCAGTTGTCTTTGACGCCAGAAAGAAACCTAATTCTTGTAACCGTTTCACATTTAGCTGCCAGCGGTGGGCTTGTTTGTACAATGGGTTTGTTTATAGGAACGTACTTGTGTGATCCTCCTTGGCGGGGCAGAAATCCTCTGCTCAAAAAGCAGCTCCCCAATTCAATTCCCTCCCGTCTATTGACTAGCTCTTCTCATTTGTCTGTGGCAACTCTTTCTCCATCACGACTCTCTCTCTCGCTCTGCTATCAGGTTTTCCTCATCGGCCTGATCGTCTCCTGCTGCAAAGGGAAGAAGTCGGTGATTGAGGGCGAGGTGGAGGCGGATGACTCGGACGTGAGTGATGATGAGTACTGAAGCAGCCAGCCAGGCAGAGAAGAGGAGGAGGAGAAAGAGGAGGAGGAGGAGGAGTAGAGGAAGAGAGCCAAGCAGCTTTTTTTCTTCGCCCTGATCAGGCGGTAACTGAAACAGGGCCCCTGCTGACTAGGGTTTGCACACTGGATCAGCTCTGTATAGGCACAAGTCTTGGGGATGGGGTTAAGTCAGTAGTTATACCCTCTGCTGTATTCTGAAGAAATTAATGTTTTTTGTTTGCTTGTTTGTTTGTTTGTTTTTTTTTTTAACAAATAAGCTTGTTACTGACATTTGACTCTGACGTTTTAAAAGTCACAATTCCAGATGTCCACGATGTGGTCTTTTTTGTTTTTGTCTTAAAGAAGAGTTTTTTGGTTGCTTAACAAATTCATTCTAATCCAGACTTTGTGTATTAGCCGACTGAAGTGTTAAAACAGTTCTCTTCATTCGCAAGTGGGCTGCATGTGCTGCCTCAGTCTCATCAGGACCAATGTCCAGCAGCTGATGCTCTGGCTCTCCAAATGTTTCTTTGGTGAAAAACCAAACTTTGTGGGGAATTTTAATCTTGCACTTTGAATGCCAATTAGATTACGTGACGGATAGGCATTGGCAATTGTGTTCGATATGAGAACCTTTAGTATGAGCCGAATGTTGTTTGATACGGTACTCCAGAGTTTTATATGACGTATATGAAAATGATTTAAAAAAAATACTCAAGATTTAAGAACTTTGTGGAGAGGCATTTACCTCCAGATCAAACTTAAGCCTGCGTTATTTATTTTCAATGCCTGTTCATCTCACTGTACATTTCTTTCGGTATGTTGAAGGCATCTACTGAGTTTGTAGCTTATTTCTTGTACTACAGCCGGATTTAGTAATCTCAATTTTGTGATGGCAATGATGTGAAATTTTATTTTACAAATGATCACGACGTGGATTCATTTTGAATAAACATTCATCTGAAATTGACTGATTCACTGTTCATGTGTCACTGTTTAATGTGTTTGGTTTGTTGTAAGTACAAGTATTTCTTGTGTATGTGATGTCTCCAAGTTGGCCTAGAGAAATTTGGCTGGGAAATATTTAGCTTGCATATACAGGGTGTTCCAAAAATAAGGAACACATTTTAAATGCTGCTTTTCCAAATCTTCCCTTACCTTTTAGATGTCCATAGACATCTATTTTTAGAGTGGTGTCCATAGAAATTAACCTACCGGTACGTACCAAAAACACCTGAACGTCAGCTTTACAACAAATATATTTGGTACTTTGTATCATTTCTACAATCCAAGATATACGCATTTTAAATGTGGCCCGTACTTTTGGAGCACCCTCTATAATGACATTTACCACCACATACCCCTTTACCTCAAATTGCCCCACTGACACATGCTCACACACTGCAAACCCCTCCGGGGTAAGAACATGGCGTCAATTGATGCACAGCGGGTAAATGTCGACTCTACTGCACCCCCACTGGCAAAGAAAAAACCTCCCCCCAACCGTCAGCATTGCCTCCACTTCCTACTTAACCTGCAGGATGCCCTCAGGGCAGTGATTGGCTTCATCGAGGCTGCCCTGAGAGCCTGTTGCTATGGACACTTGGGTCCTCGAGTTCCATTCAATCGAGCCTCGGAGGAAAGCGGCAAGCCTGTTTGGTGCCGCGTGAGCTTTCTCAATTAAATTGCCCCAGCACTCTGGATGTACCCCATTGTTTTCACACTTGTGACCCCAATTTTCTTTAGCATAATTTGTGCTGCTGGCGTAAGTGACACACATCCGAGCACACACGCACACACATACACACACACACACTAACACACACATGGACACAGACACACACAAACACGCACACACACACTATTCATGTTTTCACCTTGGCCAGATGTTCCTATGATTTCATGCAAGCTATGCCCACATAGACTCTCCCAACAGATGGCCCAGCCCTCACCAAATAAATTAGGGAGCCTTCCACACAGCTTAGCCAGCGACACACCTCCCCTATCTCAAGGAATGAAGAGGTTACAGCTTTTAACCTTCCGTCTTCTCATCATTTACCAACCGGAGAGGTGGAGGGTTTGAGAGAGATGAGAGGCAGTTAGCTGTTATGACTTATCAGTCTGTGCAGGTCAGAGGGGTGAATAGGGAGGATTTTATGGTAGCAAATAGAAATCATTCTCCAATTCAGTTCCACTGGCTGGGCAGTAAGTTCACTCTCTCTCTGCTTTCACTCCTAAGAGACATTGAAACTCACACAAGTACTTCTTTAGAGTAAAGACTGAAAATGCGACCACTTTTGAGAGCCTGGACGGCTGCATCTTTGAAGGATGAATTGTTTACGACATGCTTTTGCTGGATGGACCTTGTGATGTACTCTAGGGAATGCTTTTGTCTTTGAATACAACATGGAAGCAGGAGTCAACAGACTGTGTTAATTACACTGGGGTTTTCCAGGTCAAATGAAATTGGCAAGCAATGGTGAAAAAGGCTTTTCTTTACCTTTCTTTCTCTCTTGCATTGCTTTCATCCACTCTCATTGACTCCTACTTTCTTGTATTATTTACAGAGAGAGAGTGGGAGACAGGTGGGGAGTGGGCGAAGACCCCACTCACGATCCCGTTTCATCCAACTTGGGAGTCCATTACAGTTAGAAAGTAACTGCGTGTTTTGCTGTTCCACATACTGTACTCAACCCAATACACAGACTCTCAAGTCTGATGAACTCTTGTAATAGCTTGCTGTATTGATTCAGAAGTCCATTATTGCAGCCTATCCAGTGCTAATTGCTTATAACTAATGTATTTGATCAACACGTGGCCTTTTTGCCATCGATTCTATAGGAGCTTTGCTTTTTGGCTACCCATTGGCAGCTCATGCATTTTCCACTTTTAATTGATTTGGTGGCTGGTGCTTCTCAAAAATGGCCCTGCCTGGGTCCCATCAAAGATGGATCCAAACAAAGTCACTTAACTCAGGAAGGACACCGTATACGGGGAAATATTCCAAGGAGGTACCAGTGATGTAATGGGGGCGGGGAGGGAATGACTGATAACCCTTTTAAAAGAGAACGGGATTAAAAGTCACAAGCGGTTGTACCTACAAATGTCAAATGGCAAAATATGCCTCTGAACTTTACTGAAGCACCGTGGATGAACTCAGTGTCCCCTCAGCATCCCTCTGCCAGCCTTGTCCTCAGTTGGCCCGCAGTGCCTCAGTCACACACACAGGGACAGAAGAGGGGAAAAGTGATGCTGACATAACAAACCGGTGTGACCAAATAGGGAGGCAGTCGGTTGGTGGGGGTCACACAAGAGGGGAGGATCAATCTTATCAGGCTATTAGTCCGGTGACCCTCCGTCATTTTCTCTGCCTTTGCTGGAGAGAGGGAGGGTGAGAGCGGAGTGGCCCAAGAGGAGCCACACGGTGACCTCGACTGGTGGAATTATAATGCCTGCTCCCATTCAGGTGCCCTGGGCAGGAAACGTAATGGGCAAGAGATCAGTTTCAGCACTTGGAATCCATCTGCCTTAGTGCTGCGGATTTGTCTGCCAGTGGGATACCATGAACATACTGACAGCTTAGCACATAGCCAGAAATCCACTTACTTTTCCAAGTTGTGAACACTTAAGGTTTTGTAGGCAGAGTGTAAATTAGTCTAGTAACTAGAGTGAGCAGCCATTAATGATCTCTCTGAAGTGTAAAGCTTAAGATTAGCCACATACACATTATAGAATTCTTAACACAACTCCTGGATGTAGAAGTGAAAAACCCAGCTTGAGAAAGAAAAAGTCCATCTCACATATTCATTCATTTAAAACCAGCTCATTTTGATTAGCACAACTCTTCAGCTAGGTAGAGCTAATTAGTGAAATTGCCTATTCCAAGTGCAAAGGTAGAAGCATTTTAAGCCAGGACTTTAAACTTTTCTAAAGCCAGAATTTTCCACCTAGTATATCTGGTTGGCCATTCTATTATGGAGATAAGGTTTTAAATGAAATGATATTTAACACACACACACACACACACACACACACACACACACACACACACACACACAAACAGCCTTAAATTCATGCCAAGTTACAGAAGCATGAATGAGATTCTCTTAGAGTTGCATCATCTTTTACTCCTTTTCTGTTTTCCCTGTGTGTGTGTGTGTATACTTGGCCTTTGGGCTGCTGTTTGTGAGTTCACAGCACACTGTGCCGGCTCTCGTGCTGGCAGCCTCCTCGTTTGCACTCATTTTCCACTTAGCCCTCTCACCCCTAAACTGTGCTGGGGTTGTAAGGGGTCGCCCTACCCACCCTGCCCATCCCACAGAGGATCAGTGCCCCAGTGCCCCCCAAACCAGCCCCCATCCACCCTCCCTCCCTCCTCGCTACGTCACTGGGGGCCCCTTAGGCTTGCTGACCCTTGCAGGACCCCCCTCTTGTGCTCCAACAAGAGTGGTTCACTGCCATGGCTCCCCCCTTAAATGTCTGGCAGTCTGGCAGTCTGGCAGCCTTACTGCCGGCATCCTGGAAGAGAACACCACAAACCTTTAAAAGGAAAAAAAAAGTTATTACATGGTTGAACTTGTCCTCTTCTTCATTGTCAACTTTTCTTCTGTTTAGAGCAAAAGGCAATTCAGTCAGTGTGACTCGAGTGCCATTAGTCTGGCTGGGGTCTTGCAAGTCGTGCTCCTTTAGGTAACATGTAATTACAGTGTGTGAGTGGCAACACTAAGGAAAGGAAGGGAAGAGAGTACCTCTCCTCTCCTCTCCTCTCCTCTCCTCTCCTCTCCTCTCCTCTCCTCTCCTCTCCTCCAGTTAACACTGACACGCTGCTCCGAGAGGCCTTTCCTTTGTGCATCTGTAAAAAAAAAAAAAAAAAAGAAAAGTGAACATGAAGGGAAAAAAAAGGCCCGTCAGGCGAAGTCTCTGGAGTCTTTGTGGAGTAGCTCTTTAGTGCGGTGTAGCAGCCGTGTAGTGTGCTATGAGGAGCAGGGGCGGGAGGAAGAGAGGAGGAGGAGAGGAGGAGAGGAGGAGGAGGAGAGGATAGCATATTCCTGGGCCTGAGTGGAGAATACTAAAAAAGGGTCCAAGGCCCCCGCAGAGCCGGCGCAACCTCCCTTCACGCTCTCTGATTTATACGATTCATATTTGATGGGGCAGAGGCCCCGGTTTGATTAGAATCTGTTACCCGACATGAATTGGAGAGAGCCAAGAGACACGGCGTGACAACACACTGCAGAACTGCACGAGAGCGAGAGAGGGACACATCCCCAGAGACAACAACAACGACGCCTCCCACCCCGCATACCCCCATACAGCTCCCCCCACCCCCACCCCCTCCCACCCCATTACCTTGCTCTCCCTACAGCCATTTAAATGCATCAGCTGATGGATGGCAAAACAAATGTTATTTGGGACAGAGGCAGCGGCAGACACAGCTAAAGCATTTATTCACATTAAGTGCACTATCGGGAGCACAATACACCCATACATGGCGCATGTTATTATTATTATAATATACTTACAGCAGCACTACACGCACAGAAATTTAGTTTTCATTTTCACCAATTACGTGTATGTTGATTAATGGCTGACATGACGGTTCTGTGCCTCCCGGAACACACACACAGAGACACACACAGAGACACACACAGAGACACACACTGCTCTACCCCGTACAATTAGTGCGCGTGTAAATGCTAATGCTGCTTCTGCTAATATTAATACTGGGGTACTTACTGACTCTCTATGGCAATTACTGCAGTACTACTCATACTACAGATGAAGTAATAATAATTATAACATTTCACTTTGATGAAGTGTCTTTATTCTGACCGCCAGAACAATTTTTTGAACAATTTTTTGATGACTGTCCTGGATGAGATGCATGTGCCTCACATGGAAAGTTTGTGCAAGCTGCTGAGGTTATGAAGTAAGAGAAAGATAAGAAGCGTTTTTTTTTTGTTTGTGTTTTTTTTTTTTCATTTTCTTTTCAGAAGTCAAATGTCAAACTGACAAACGCAAATTGCAGTGCATTTCATATCATTAAAACTTTTTGTTTACTTGGTCCAGAAATACTGGACTGGACTGAAGTAGATGTAAAATCACCAGAGAGACACTAAGGAGAACTCCTGGGGAGCTGTTTTTGTTCATAATTAAGGGACCTTCTTTGTTTACTGAAGTGACTGGGTGTCTGTGATTGCTTTCAATAGTGCTTCCTATTTGGGAAATGGAAAGCGGAGACAACTTAACTTATTTTGATTTTGTTTGGTTGCGGTTATTTGAAAATTGCTCGGAGCAAGTGGCCTTTTAAAATGTTAGCTGTTAGTTACTGAAGGGAAAAAGCAAGGCACCCATTGTGTACTTTAGAAAAGGCCCTGATAGCTATAGTAAGTGTTTGGGTTCAAAAGTATTTGGCAAGTTTGCTGTAGCATTTGACAGCACATTCTAACTCTAAATTTCTGTATGCGATTGAATGAAGTGAGTGGCTTACACATGCCATAGACCATGTGAACACTACTTGCCAACCTCTGACAATCTTGTGGTATCATGGGAATTTATATTTCAGAAACCATAATTTCCCTGTGTTTTCATTTAGAAATAATAATGTAAAATATATTATCATTATTATTATTATTATTATTATTATTAGTAGTAGTAGTAGTAGTAGTAGTAGTAGTAATAGTAGTAGTAGAGGTAGTTGTTGTGGTAGTAGTGGTATGTTTTGCCATTATACAGTTGATTCTAATATATATTTTTTATCCTCTAAACAACACCGCCTTACTAAATTTATGAGCCTCATCTGTAACTGACACTTCAGGCTTACTAGTTAGGCTAACTTTTAGAAGTTTCACTTGTTTTTCATTTTTTCCCAAACAAACTATTGATTAAAATAATTTTGGAAACACTCCAATAAATTCCAAGGGAGACTTAGGCCTTATAACAATGCCCCTTTCCAGAAACTTGTGCCAAATGAAATGCCATTATAGTATACAGCATTATACAAAACAGCATGAAACTTCATGAGGTAAGCCTATACAAAGTCTAACTGCAGTGCCCGAAGCCAAGGGAGCAGCCCATCTACTCGGCGGCCAACTTACAGATTTACAATTCCAATATCCAACATCCAACCCCCCAAACTATGAAGTCAGTCCAGTCTGTAGACATAGTGAAGCAGGAGCTTTCTCTCAAGGTGCTATTACAGAGATGGATGCCTAAACCACAGTTTAGAAAAAAAAAAAGAGAGACCAGTACACTGGTCATGGGCGTATAACCGAGACTCGTTTTTTTTTCTGTAATCTATTATGAAACATGGTGAACATTAAAGAACAACTGCTTCTTTGTGTGAGGGCCAGCAACATCAGGCAGAGGAATGCATTCAAAGTGTTATTGTGTACCTACAAGTCAAAAGCAAAGAGCAGCGTGTAAACACTTCTCTCCAAACAGCTCAGACATACACCCGTCCAAAAGCTCCCCCAGACTGGGCCTACACTTCAATAATGATGCAAAACTTGAGAGAGGACAGAACAGACTATTTTGTGCACAGTCCAAGCTCAGTCAGAGATGAGAGAGTTTAAACAAGAGTGTGGAAAAATACGGTATCTGCTCAAAGGAGAACCAAGACTTTGGAAAGACTGTGCTCTGAACCACAAAGAACCATTTATTTCTTGTCTGTTTATCAACTCATCTCACTGTATTTTTGTATTTGAATTTGCTTTTCAGTAACTGAACTCACATGGTCAGACAAAGAAGGGCATATTTTTGATTACTGCTCCAATTGGCCGAGTTATGACATACAGGTGCTAAAGTGACGCAACCGAGTAAGTTGAACTATTTTTAGGCAGCTTCCTTCCTTGTTACACAGGTAAAGGCCTGATAAAGGCCATGGGGGTAGATGTGTTGGCATTGTTTTATGCTTTAGCTTATTCAGTAAAGGGTTTTGTGAACCCACTTAGCCCCTGCATTTGAATTTTTTAACCTTTGTTTTGAATACATTCCCTTCAAACAGCACCACTGGTTTTAGATAGACAGCAGGGTCCTTGAGTCTGGCTAAATAAATTAAAAATAATAATAATGAAAGCAAAAAAATAACAAAGCAGTTGGAAAGGTTAAAGATGGTTAACACACAATGAAGGGGCTTGTGGGAAGACACACAAGGGGGCACACATAAAATTGAACTAATTTTGACCTTCTAGTATCTAAATACAGTTTCCTCCATGTGTCTTTGTGAGTTCTGGACAGAAACTTCTTGAACTGCCTGAACTTGATGGATCAGTCTTTAGTTCCAGGACGTGTTTGGGTTTAGAAACAAACTGGAAACAAAAATCTGGTGCTCAGTTTTTTATTGCTACTAAGAGAATCCTTCTACTCCGTCTGAGAAGCATTCATTCATTTTTTAAGGTATTGAGTGTAAATATTCAAGGCAAATGTTTGGCTCAGCATGAAATGTTGCGAAAGGTGGCCTAAAAAAACACTGTAGGTTATGAACTGTGGGTGCAAATCTCAAGACAGTACAACTTGTGTTTTGGATGAACAGTCAGAGAAAAAATAAGAGTGAGAGAGTAAAAGAGAGAAAGGGAATGAGTGAAAGAGAGAATAAGAGAGAGAGATAGGTAGATAGATGGAGAGAGAGAGAGATAGGTAGATAGACAGAGAGGGAGAGACTGTATCTATGCAAATGGGAAACTTTGAAGTTAAGAGGAGCCATCTGCCCACCTTGCTCGGCGGTGAGAGCTGTGTTGCCAAGTGGCACATCTGATAATCGCCAGGCGCCTGCCTGCATTTCATTATGTCTCTCGCTCCTCAAACGAACCCGTGTGCTAATTGAGCAGAGGTGAAGCTCCTGGTGCTTAAAAGCATTTCATTTACCACACCAACAAGTACAGACCTGTAAAGAAATTTTTTTAAAGCTAAACCTTTTCTAATTATGCTGTCATACATTATGCTTTATCTATGTATTGTTTTAGGTATTATTTGTTTGGTCATTTTCGTTTAACCACAGCCGAAGAATATAAGTGAACGCAGATTTACAGAACAGCAGAGCACTGAAATGGTGGGACTGTTGAGGCTTCTGTTGAGAACAGAGGATCACCACAGGGGGCAGTTTTGCACAGTCCATCCATACAAGTGGCAATGTGATTGCTGTCCGTGGTGCTGAAACCTAGGCTGCATCAGAATGGCAGCAGAGTGCAGACTCTTTCACTTTATTTAAGCCATTATAACACACAAACCTCTTGATGGAAGAGAAGCAGTTTTGGTGGTGGATGGGGGGTTTGTTGCATGGCAAGGGGGGTCAAAGACAAGCCTCCAGGTCACAAGCCTCCTGGAACACTGGGCCCCCTGAGCAGATGGAAGAGACAGAAGCAGAAAACGAAGATAATCCCCAAGCCAATGTTATGGCATGGATGTTTATCGGACTAGATCCATCCACTCCTTTGAGAGCCATGTTTTGTTTTTCGGAGAGCACAACTCGCGTCAACAGTAGCCCCAGACTGGAGGCCTTATTTGTGCTTTCATACACAGTCTAAGGTCAAGCGCTCAAAAATGCTTAGGTGGAGAAGCAGAACTATACATTCAGAATTCGGTAAAACCCATTCTTAGATTTGTTACATGTTCTTTTGATCCTTAGCATGGTCTCTTATCAATAATTACTACATTTTTATAATCTGTTATGGCAGAAATAATCTTTTGTCTTGTATAGAATATCTTTCTAACATGTCATAAAGTTCAGATATGTTCAAAAGCTTTCCAAACCAAACTCGAAAGTCGTAATTTAATAAAATTTAGTAGTTACTTTAGATACGAGTCTACATAGTTAGGCATTTTGTTGATATGTATTGGTTTACTATTAACATTAGTATTCATTTAATCTATCTTTTCTTTTTGTACAGTTATGGGGTTAACTAGTATAAATTCCAATGGAAAATGTTGTTCATGTTATAACAGTGTATGTTACAAATAAATCTATCTTGTATCTTGAAATCATCAACAAAATAAAATTCAAAGACAGAAACAGAAAATGCAGTGTTATGGCACGGATGTGTACAGTTTACTCATTTGAGAACTGTGTTCTGTCCTGAGAACAAGGAATTTTAGCAGTACATTCAGAGTGCAGGCCTCTTTTGACTCTTTCTTGTCCAGTGTAAGGTCACTTATAAATACTTATGAATACTTAAGTGGAAAATGAACTATGTATGCACTCTACAACTGTCATATACTTTGCTTGAACTAATTGTCAACCACTTGTCAACAACAAAATCATGTTGCCAATAAGTTGGCAAGAAAAATATTTCAAAGCAGTCAAAAAATAGCTCTGATTAGTGCTGTTGTGACTCCTGGTGACTCCACAGATGATTTTCATTAAAAAAATGATTTAAAAATTCCTAATTAACTGAAATGGCTGCCAGAGTCATTGAAGCTCAATATGGCCTGCCCCCCCACAAGCCCTGTGTCCCCACCCTTTTAATGCTGCCATGCTTTTTACCCCGCGGTCCTGGGGGCCTTTGTGACGTCTGTGTGGAGCGTGACAGAGAGGGGGTAATCAAGGGCAGACATGCAGCTCTGGGCCCCATAAATCTCACCTCGGCCCAGGCTGACGTCAGGGGAGTTCATGGAAAAGCACTTGTCTAATGTTGCTTATGGGTCCCCTTTCACCTCTCCAGGTCTCCTCAACACCCTAAGCCGCTCTCATCTCCTCATGTGCCCCCTTCTTACGACAGCATACACTTCTGTCAAGTGCCTGTGATCAGCAGGGTTAGATACGTCACACATCCGTGGCTTCTGTTTCACAGCTTTAGTGCTGCTCCTGAGTTAGAGCTCACAGATGTGCTCCCAAAACAGCTTCAGCACCCTGGAACGAAACAAGGGCCTGAGGCAAAGGATGTCTAAAGGCCATGGCCATGGGTCTTTACCAAAAACAGTAAGCTGCCCTGTAAAGTCTTTGGGGTATCCTGATATTGCTGTGTTATATGGGTAAAAAGGTCTTTTCTTACCTGGTCCACAAATATGGAAAATATGGTTGATCCAGAATCTACCTACTGTACATAGTAGTCCAGAAAACATCCAAATTATAAATGTAAAATGAATCATCTTAAGCTATGAGGATCTCAAAGCCAATGTCAAAGTCAAAGTCAGCTTTATTGTCTATTCTCAAAAGCCACATGTACAGGTTGTACACAGGATTTAAAATTGCAGTGCTCCCGAGGCCCACAGTGTACACACTAAACATCTTATAAACATAACAATATAAACATAACAATAACAAAACATAACAATATAAATGAAGGAAAATAATGTAGACATAGCCAGAAAGTATATGTACATACGGTATATAATACAAATAAGGAAAACACAAGATGCGTAAAATATTATATCTTAAATTATGACATTTAAATAGCAGTGTCATTGAGTTGCAGTGCAAGAAAGTGTCATTGACGTTGGAGCAGTGGAAGAGGGACACTCAGGCTACCAGAGTTTACCAGGCTACACAATAAAAACTAAGAATAATCATTACGTGACTGTGGACAAAGGTGTATTGACCATATAGGCAGTCTAGCAAACTGGGCAATTGGCTCATATGTCCATTTCAAAGTGCAGGTGGAAGTCTAGTTCAGTCCAGTGGCTTTTGTGTTGGTAGACAGATCCGAGAGTATTGGGGGGGTTGTGTGTGTGTGTGTGTGTGTATGTGTGTGTGTGTGTGTGTGTGTGTGTGTGTGTGTGTGTGTGTGTGTGTGTGTGTGTGTGTGTGTGAGAGAGAGAGAGAGAGAGAGAGAGAGAGAGAGAGAGAGAGAGAGAGTGTGTGTGTGTCAGTGGCTCCAGTGAGGGGGTTTAGTGGGATAAGGGAGGGCAGGGCAGGGAGTGTGTTCGGCATCCTGACAGCTTGGTGGACGAAGCTGTCCCTCAGTCTGCTGGTCCTGGCCCAGAGGCTCTTCAGTCTCCTTCCTGATGGCAGCATCCCCTTCATATTGTTTGTTGCCAGACAGAAGAATTAATGCGTGTTATCAGGGACATGCTGATGTCATATAAGACAGTATAATTGAGGTCATTTTTACCTTAGTTAAAGATTGAGGGGTTCCGAGATTTATGTCAACTCCATGGGACGTGGCGGTTTGCATCTCTGAGCTGTATGGAAATACGTCTTCAACACACAGCAGCATAATTGCACACACCAGCATAATTTAAACAAGACAAGGAAATGCTATACTGTCAGCAGTAGACACTAAACAATTTGCACTTGACAGCAGTGCAAAGACATTGCTATCATAAGTGACATCATGCAACCTCCTCAGTTCTAAAAACTGCTATGATTCCTGCCTTTGGACTATGCAAGCGTCTCTGACAACCAAACAACAACAAACAAAAATATACAACAACAAATATACAACAACAACAGTATATTAGCTCTAGTAAGTTCTTTTTTTGTTTTTAGTTCTTTTTTTGCCAAGTGTACTAGGTATACATTTCTTTTTTTAAATAAGCAGTAAGATCATTGTTGACTGCATATTATGTACTAATTATGTGGGAAGACCACAAGGCATTTTGAAAAACTTAGCCAAGCTTCACACCACTGTTCTGACTGCTAATGGTAATAAAACAGAGATTGAGCTTGCGGGAACTGTGATCTCCACTGTGAAAGTTATGGAAACAATTCCCAGCCCTGGGTTTCCCTCGGCAGCTGACATGATTGACGTGCATCTACAGGGCAAAGGAGCCACGGCGGTGTAACCGCTTCCGTGGGAGTCACAGCTGTTGTGGTGAGGGGGAAAACGTCCAGGGGGTTACCATCATCTGCCCCTAAAGAGAGGTGGTGGGGTGTTTTCAGGCTAGAGGGAAAGGGGGGAGAAGGAGACCAGGTTGTGACATTTCACCGAACAGATGCTGCGTAGTGATGGTAAACAACGGAGCAGCGATGCTGCGGAAGTAAGCCACAGGAGGCGCTCAACGGTGGAAAAAACATCAGCTGCATGAAGCCTTATCTCTGAGGCGTGGGATAACTGCAGACAGCTGTAGGCTAGATGTTTGTGAATGATTCCAACAAACGGCAAAAGCTTCGGTGACCGGTGATTTACAGTTGGCGCCAATCATTGTTTTCACCCAGATTTCAACTCATGGCTCTCATTTCGGAAAACGCACCCTCATCAGAACAGTTGCAAAAGAGAACATTAAAAATGATTTCTCCCAATTACGCTAAATGTGACAGCACAGGCCCATAACTTATGGCCATCCATCTGAGAGAGTCCAGCCACATATCTCTGAGAGAACAGAGCTAGGTTACGGGGCACTCTTTAATTTCCTTTGATCCCCCTCCATAATACGGTGAGATTCCCATCACACCCAAGGTGAGTTTAATGCATACTAATGTCGGGGAGTGGTGTGGACGGACTTCTCATAGCCTACCTCTCACCCACACCTTCCCTGTGTGGGACCGGAAGAAAGCTGGGGACCCACAAACTGCCATTAAAACGGCAAAAGGGAGACCATTATATGGCTGGCATGATCCACTTTGATATGGACGGAGATGATTGGATTTGGTCTGGCAGGTCGTAAGTGAGACCAGCGGGACAGTCGCAGTCGAAGCCAGGTCAGGTCAGATGAGGTAAGGTTAGAGGCTCCTCCTTCCTTGATACAGGGAGTCAGCTCATCAGACACTTCATAGTGACACTTTATATATTAATAACTACTCCCTATGAAGCATTTCTTTTTGCATTTTAAACTCTTAGTCGACGTCATCATTTCTTAATCATTATTTGTACATTATTTCTCTTCAGTAAATCATTTATTTATATATATCCACATCCATCTGTCTGTCTGTTGGTTGTCTATCTGCAGGTTCATCTGTTGGTTTTTATGCTATCTGCTATCTGCATCCTGCTGCCTTTCTGTCTGTGTATCATCTTCTCTGTCTGCTTTAACATTTGTAGACATTTTTATATGTGATTTAGTAATGAGAAATATTTAAAAGCAATGGTTAATAAATGATAAACAAAGTATTAACTAAGAGTTAAGAAACGCATAATAAATGCTTAATAGGAAGTAGTTATCATAAAGTGCTACCCATTTTATTTCTTGAGTGATTTGTTTTGACATTTAAAGTCCTCTATTTAAGCAGAAGTAGGCTACTTGTTGACAGTTTATGTTTTAAGCTGTTTCTTACATTTCAAATTTGCATAAATACATTGGAAATGTTTTGAGTGTGTGTCTGTCTTTATCATGGGTACATCTTTTTATCCTTTTAAAATACAAACGCGGGATGATTTTTCTTGAGTGAGAGACCTAGCTAACAGAAATTCAAATGAATTTCCTGTTGGAATGGATTCGTTTAAAATTCAATTTCTCACAAGCTCCGCAAGGACACCCCCTTACCCACACAGAACCCCCCCCCCCCCCCCCCCACACACACACACTTAGCTATTTGCTAAGTGGAGGTTTGCTGATTAAAAAAAAAAAAAAGAGGAAGAATTCATCTTTTCGACTCCAGCGTAACCGTGCCATGTCCATAATGCTGAAGATGAAAAGACTGTTCCGCTAATCTTGTGCTAGCCCTTAGGTCGATCATTACCTAAGTAACTGGACTGGGCGCGCATGAGTCAGCAGAGCCTACGCCTGCATTTTAGCCAATTACATTTGACAAGAACCCCAGTCCTCCCCCAGTGTCATTGATTCAACATTAGTCGATGATGCGGGCACACTAATGTCTCTGTGATGCGTTTTTTAAAAGCCTAATGCAGGGGGGTTAGTAGTGTGGATAGCAATCAACCAGAAATTGGAAATCTCTTTTCTCTTTTCTTCCCTTTTTAAAACAGAATTAAAACTAAAATTAAACTCTTCTTCTTTTCTTTCTCTCTTGTTAGGGTCAGACAGTTGTGGTGTGTTCAGTGTTCGGTTCAGGCCTGTTCTGACCACCCAATTAGAAATGGGGCTCTCGGAAGCAAAAATAGGACCGGGGTGATAAAACATCAGAGCAGAACTTCAGAATTGTGTCCCTCCCCCTAACCTACTTCTGGGCTAAAACAGACACTGAAAAAAGAAATGAACAATGTGGCTATATATATATATATAAAGACACCACTGCATGTGTTGTGTGCAGCAGGCTTTTTTAAAGGACCTGTTTTTTTCCCCAGTCACAGAACCTTGAGCCTTTTTTACCCCAGGCCGTTGTCGTGTCATGTAGTGTTGTCACATCCTGTCCCCCTCTGCCCCCCCCTGACTTCAGCTGTGAAAGTATTCCTAGCAGGGCTATGACATGTTTTCAGAGCTCACTGTACTCCATGTCCCAACAGTGCACAATCACACACATACACACCCACACACACACACACACACACACACACACACTACCTGTAAGGTAGGTAGAAAAAAAACAAACAGTTTGCGAGAGAGACTTGTCTCTTTCCATTTTAAGTGCAGCAGCAGCAGTGGTAGTGTGAGCCAAGGACAGCCTTGCTAGGGACCAGCTGTCTGATGTTCTCTCCAGAGGCATGGTGGGATCGCATGGCCAACCCTGAGAGGGGCTGGGGTGGGTGGATGGGCACTTCAGGGCTGCCTCAGTCGCAGTGGTGGCTGTCATGCTGATGGCGGGACAGAGTAAACAAGATTTCCCAGAAGCCCTTTCTTACAGCATACCATCATCCCCAGCAGCCTCTCATCTTAGGGCTCCTAGGATGATTTTGGTCCTGATCTTATCTGGCTAACCTTTCAGGCTCCCACTTGAACAAACACACACACACAAACACACACACACACACGTGCACACACAAACACAGACACAGACACACGCACACAGACACACAGACACACACACACACACACACACACACACACACACGCACACACAGGCACATGCACAACACACACAAACACACACACACACACACACACACACACACACACACACACACACACACACACACGCACACACACAACCAGAATGTAAATCCTATTACTGTGTGTGAATGCAGGCCACCAAAGTCAAGGAAGACTCTAAGAAAGAGAGACTTAGTGAGGCAAAGTTGAGCATAAACAGCAGATTCATTGAACAGTTGTATAATTTGGTGTCAGTATGTATTGACCTTTTGCAGAGGAAATTATTCAAACAATGGTGTACCCTAGAAAGCGAGTTCCTTTTCTCCATCCAAGAATTCTGCAGTTTATGATTATGGTATTGCCCTGGGCCCAGACAGCATTCATCAAAGATTTGTGATCATAGTCCTGAAAGGGTCAGTGTCCCAATGTGAAGACTGTTGTTGTTGTTGTTGTGATAAGGATCAAGGTCTCCATACCACCACTGCATACCACCACAAATACAGTTATCAAACCTTTTCCCTTTGAATGAACTTTAACCGTGGACTTCACCACTGACATAATTCTGCCAAGTCGAATAATTGATTGAAGCAAAATCTGACATATCTGTGGGTATTTTCATGCAGAAATGACCCAGGCCACTCACGCCACCCAGTCAAATGTCATTTCAGGGTCATCGTGCTGCCTTAGGCCATTATGTTTTTCGTGCTGCATTTTGTACCGTGAGGTCGATCATGAAATATTAACACAGGGAAATGTGACCTATACCTTTTTTTTTTTCTCAGTATGCGAGATATGGTCTGAACTCCCAAGTACTTTTTTGTGACATTTTGCCTGCAGTGGGTAAACACCAAATCATCCCAGAGTAAGTTTTTGCGGATCTCACAAGTCCTCACAAAGCACCAACACTAACTATTTTCCAGGGGTCCTTAAAGCAGTCATTGAAAAAATTAATCTATATTTCAAGATGGCTGGTGAAAATAATCCCTATCATCATCCTCTCTGGAGCCTCACATTTCTGAGTAATGCAGTCATGCATATCACCCCCCTATAGCAGGGCCTCTGACAGAAGAGACATAGCTCAGTACTATACTGTGTAAGACCTAACAGATGTAAGAGCAGCAATTTCACACTAATGGAACAGTTTGGCACGGAGGTAGTTTGCTGTGCTCCACAAAAACAGTAGAAGCTAAACTAATACACTTAGACCATTAGAGAATTTACTGTCATCATGTACTCCAAGATGCTGTGGTGGTATATTTATAGTCGTGTAGGTCCTGATGCATGTTGTAATGTACTGTGTTTTACTGCTAAGGGAAAAATACATTTTGTGGATGTTGGGAATGGTTTTAGTGTTAGATGCATTGCGGGCCGATTCAGTGACTGCAAAGGCAGAAGACAACAAAACATTGCCAACGAATGCAAAGTATAGACCAGGTTATAAGTGTTTATTATAAATTTTGGCTGATATTGGGAAGGAAAGTCAATTTTGTAAGCTTTTCAGATCCATAACTCAAGGCAAAATTTAGGCATTTTAGTTTAGTCATTCTATTAAATGTATGTTAACACTAAAGTGCAACTAGCCTTAAAAAAGCTTTCCAGGTAGATGATGTCTGTCATCTTGTATTACTTAAGTTTGTGATATTATTAAAGCTTCTCTTACATTTTCGTGAGGTGGTCTGACCCATACTAAAGCGCTTTATCATGCATAGCCTACATGGCAACTGCTTATGAGAATCTCATATAACCATTTATTACCTTAATAAATGTACTATTACAACTAGTTAGATCTATAAACCCTTTTAAGACATACAGTACATCATACAAGTCCGAAATTTCTTGCATATTCAAATCAAATTGTCAAATCTTGCCAGTGAGGCAAGAACACAGTCAGTATTCAGATAACCCTAACTAAAGGCTTGAGTGCTCTGTTTGGTTTTTAATATAGAGAGCTTGAGTCATAGCCAAATGGTACATGCTATGGCACCGGTGGCTCAGGACTTGAAGGAGTCAATCAGGAATCGCTGGTTTGATTCCAAGTCCCCCCTGACTAGGCTGAAGTGTCCTTGAGCAAGACACTGAACCCATAGTGCTCTCTGTATACTGGTTGGTGTCTTGCATGGCAGCCTATTGCCGTCGGTGTATGAGTGTGAATGTAAGGCACAAAATTGTAAAGTGCCTTGCGGCACACTGCTGAATGTGAGAAAGCCCTATATAAAAGCAGTCCTGACCTGACACCCAAAAAAATGTTCTAAAAATGGTCTAGGGCAACCCTTCACAAGGAAAATCTCCATTAAGGAGACGTTTCCAAGGCTTACACCAGCCTTACATAAGACGACAGCAGCAGCCACAAGTCACACAGGACACAATAGAGTGGACACAACCTCTGAAGCAGTACGAACATATTTCCTCTTTTATTTACATTCCTTTTTCAAATGTTAACATTTTTAGCTATAACTCTTGATCAGCTTGGCATTTTTTTCTCATTAAAATAAATTGGCACAAGTAAAACATATGTAGACAAAAGTTTATTTACACCATACAACATTTTTGTATTTTTGTTTTTAAATATTTTATACAGGACTGCAGATGAGAGAGGTTGCTGGGAGCCTTCAAGCAGGATCTGCAGTATTAAAGTTGTGAAATATATTATTCATATAAAAGTGAGTATTACCTTTATTGCATTTAAAGCAATGAAGAATGTAGCTTGACAAACATTCATTTTAAATGACAGAAAAAATCCTCTTTGCCTCTCGTTGTTCTCTTTATATTATAAAGTAAAAAGTGTAGTAATGGCCAAACAGACTGTTATAAACTTTTTAAAAACCTGCATAAATATATACATTGTGCTTCTGGGTCCAGTTTCATTTTCAAATGGAAACTGAGCCCAACGAAGCTATGAATAACACGCTGTGGGTCGTTTTTGCATTTTGAAGGTTTCGTCTCGAAAGACAACCGGTTTTGAAGCCAATTCTTTCCACGGGTACGTTGAAACACATGATGGTAAATATTTGTACACCTGGCTGCCCCCACTAAGCACACTAGTGAGAATACAAAAAAGAAACACTGATGTCTTTTTTTGTTTTGTTTTGTTTTGATTTTTTCTTAGTTTTTTCCTCCTCCTCTTTTTTTAAAATCTTATTGGCACATAATGTCCCTGCCATAGTCCTTAGATCCAGATATGTCTACCGAGGCTGCAAGGAAAGTCCTTTCAAGTGCAAAATACATCTCGTCTTCCATTTTTTTCCACTTCCTGGTTTGTCGTAGTTTTTACGTCTCTCTCTCTTTTCTCCTTCCTCTCTCTCTTGCCCCGCACAGGTGAGTTGCACGGAGCCCCTCCCTTCCCCGGTCCCCTCCCCTCCCCATCCCTGCCTCGTCCTTACACCTCTGTCTGGAAGTCTCCTTCCTGGACGTCCAGCGGGAGGTTAACACGCTTCTCCCACTCGGCCGCGGTCATCTCCAGAGTGTCCTTGTGGTCAGGGTCTAGTACATTCATGGTGGCGTAGTTCTGGTATTCGCAGGTAGGGTTGTAGCTCTCCCACGGGTTCTTGTTTGGCATTGTTTTATCCTGCGAGGAGCAGATGGGCAGAGGGACATGACTAGCAAGAAAAAACGTATAACTCTCTCTCTCTATCTCTCTGCTCTCAACAGCTAACAACAACTGTGTGTAGAAAATGACTTAAAAAGAAGAGGAAGAAGAAAAAAAATCACTCCATCTGCTCTCACCAAATGTCTGACTTTGAGATGCCACATCTCATATACTAAAAATATTACCAAAAACTAGAACTTGGCAGTCTCATGATGTGTCGAAAATTGAGGATCTAGTTTTAATGAATTTCAGCTCTGCATCTTACACTGTAAACCCGGATAAGTTAATACAACTCAAAACTTTTGATGTAACTGATTACGTCAATAGTTTTGAGTACATTAACTATATATTTTAATTAAAGTTAATTTAAAAGTTTAAGTACATGAATTTTGTACTTAAACTTTTAAATTAACTTTAATTAAAATATATAGTTAATGTACTCAAAACTACTGACGTAATCAGTTACATCAAAAGTTTTGAGTTGTATTAACAATCCGGGTTTACAGTGTATAAATCAAGTATTCATGACTCTTTACCAGTAACCATTGCTATACCTCAACTGGAACACTTATTACACAGTAGTCTGAGGTCTTCTATAACTGCAATTTAAAACCACAACAATTGTCAACCCCATCAAACATTTATGCCCCACCCTTACACTGTTATGACAAGCCCCGTGTGCTAGTTAAAAATGCATCATCGTTGATGTAGCTAAAGAATCTATGGCTACAACCCTAACTTGTTGCATCTCCCCTTATGTCTGCATTTTTATGCAGTCTTCTTGAAGGAAAAAAAAAACAACAACATGTGTTTTCGTGGTGCTGGTCTTCAATTGTGGGTAAAATCTTGGAAGATAACGTGCCAGACAGACGAGCCCCATCGGTGCGAGCTGTTGATAGACTGTCTGTATCTGCGCCCCTCTCCATAAATCTAGACTGTGTGTGTGTGTGTGTGTGTGTGTGTGTGTGTGTGTGTGTGTATCCCTAGCGTAGCGTTTCTCCAGCAAGTGTCCTTGTGGTAGTTACCAAGCAACAAGCGAGAGATGACATTCTGTGGCGGAGCTGATTGAAATGTGAGTGGGCGAAGATTGCATGCAGCCAAGAGGGCACAGTGTTTCTGACTGCATCTTTATGGACTGTGTGTGTGTGTGTGTGTGTGTGTGTGTGTGTGTGTGTGTGTGTGTGTGTGTGTGCGTGTGCGTGTGCGTGTGTGCATGCCTGTGTTTTTGTGTGGGTGTGTGTGTACTTATTTGTAAGTGTGTGTGTGTGCGCCTGTGTCTTTGTGTGAGTGTAAGTGCCTGTGTTTTTGTGTGTGTGTGTGTGTGCATGTGTATGCATGTTTGTGTGTGTGTGTGTGTTTGTGCATGCATGTATGCAGGTGAATGTGTGCACCTACAGGACAGTGTGCTTGCCCTCCTTCCTGTCAGTATGTGTCAGTCTGTCTGTCACACCTGCTCTTCAGTCTAACAATACAGTCGAGAGTTTACTGTACAGCATGGGGGCCCTGTGAGTATGGTGAGTTGCTGCTGACATTCTTGAAGGATCTGGAGACAAACTCAACCGCAGTGTGTACTGCTCTTTAGCAGAGGTGGGTTACACAAAGGAGCCAAATGTCTCTAGTGAGGCATTGTGCGTTGGACAGAGCATGCTGTGAGCGTCTGCGCGCTTCAGGGTGAGGTGACTTAAAGGCATGCTCTCAGAAATATGAATCAGCTCTGTTATACAGTAGGGTCATGTATATCTGCCATGCATCCACCAAGCAATGGGTAGCTGATTAATTAAATTAATAAAGAAATAAGTAAATAAAGAAAACCAACAAAGAAAAAAAACATGTCTCAAGGTAAATGGACGCAGCGTTTGAATGTGCTCTGGGAGGAATGAGTGATCTCAACACATCTACTTCTGGAAACCAAAAAAAAAAATCTTAATTTGTCCTCTAATTTTTTTTTACTTCCTGTTGGAAACTCTCTCTCTTTCTCTCCCTCCCTCTCTCTATGGCTCTCCTTCTCTCACCACTTTAGCTCTTTCTCTCCAAGTGCTTGGCACACATGTTAAAAACAGGCCATTCTTCCAGATGAATACACTGGCTGGATGCCTATTATTTCCCTTCAGTCGTTCGCTTCCTGATGTGAGGAGCGATGCTGCGGGGAGCGGAAGTCTAAATGCGGGTCGAAAGCCCGTCCCTTCTAATTGCCCCGCCAGCAGATCCTGCCCACCCCCCTGCCCCACACCACCCCACCCCAGCCCCACACCAACCCGCAGCCCCCAACCACCCCACCCCACCCCAGCCAACCACCCCCTCCTCCCCCACACACCCACCCACCCTCCACCACCCCCTCCTCTGGCTCATTGCCTTTTACTCACCATGCTGCCCATATTTGGTATGTCTCGAAAACGGTCCAGGGTTTGAAATTTCTGATTCAGTTCCTGGAACAGCTCCATGTGTCTTTTCCTGGTGTGCATGACTTTCTGTAATGGCAAGGGTTTGCTGGTCTTAGAGAGGAAGCCAAGAGTGTACATGCAACTTCCTCCTCACTCCCACCCTCCTCCAAAAACCCTCTTCCATTTACTTTTTTTTTTGCCATGGCATTGAGTGGCAGCCTGCCAATCAAGTCTCCCCCCTCTCTCTTTTTTTCTTTTTTCTTTCTTCCGTTCTTTCTTTCTTTCTTTCTTTCTCAACCTCTCTGTCTGTCTCTCACTAAAGTGCTAACATTAATTTTAGACTTTGCTGAAACTCATCTCCCACATTTGATTTAGTAGCAAAACATGTCTGCTACTAATTAAACACTTGTGTTCCACATCTCCTAGTAGAGCATATAACAGATTGAGAGCAAAAAGAAAAAAAAAACACTTTTTTTCTTTTTTGCTCTCAAAAAACATTTCATTTTAACTGAAGAAATGACTCTCCAGAACTGCGCTGTGACCTTGACAACTAAAAGCCTGGCGTTTGGAGATGTCTATGGATGAAGGAGAGAATGAGGATGGGTGTTGCTCAGTGTAGCAGCTGACAGCATTGCTTTTTTACTCTGACAGCACAGGCTCGCCATCAATCTCTCCCTGCTGTCAACACCAGGTTTACTCCAATAAGCTTAAGTGCTACACAAAGTAGTAGTAAATTAAAGGGCAAATCCAAGACTCAACAAATAGCCCGTCTTACAAACCAAAAGAAGGAAAAAGGGGAAAGAAAAAGTGCGCCTGAATCATGGAGCTGTCCAACAGATGTCTCACTCACCTCAAAGTCCAGCTCCGAATAGCGCGACTTCCTTCTCTGTTGAGACAGAAACGCAAAGAGCAGCACATTAGCAACAGCACAACACGGCTTCAGCGTTTTCAAAATAAACAATCCGTTGTGCAGACATGGATGGCTCGTGGATTCAAGTCCTAGTATTTCACCCTAAAACACCTGGACTTCCACAATCACACGGGAACCAAAGAAGACGCAATCTACAGAGGAATTGTGGGAATTCACATCTAACTTTTACATTTTATGTTCCAAATGAATGCATTTCCACTTTACTGACCAGCCATGTCAAACCTCTTTTTTTGTTAATAAAAAGAAGTCACAGACATGGTGGTTCAAGGAAATGCTCACCTCTGGAGCCTATGGGTGTGTGGTGTCCATAGTTCATAGTTCATAGCTGCCCTGCTCACCTCTAAAGAGCTCATGGATATGGTGGACCCCGTCTCGCTGCGGGACAGGCCTCCGCTCTCCTCCATCTCGGCCAGGAAGTTCTTGACGGCAGTGCGGGGCTCGAAGGGCAGGTTCTGCATGTGCTCGGCCCCCCCGGGGTACTGCTGCTCGGGGCTCATGGCCGCGTGCTCCATGCCCGTGGGGCCCATGCCGAAATCCGGCCCCACCTTGTAGTGCGGCATCATGCGCTCGTGCGCGCCCAGCGCCTCCATGGGGATGTTCATCTTGCTCTCCTCCTTGATCAGCGTGGGCATGCTGCCCGCCGAGCCGGACTGGGCGGCAGCAGCGGCTGCGGCTGCGGCGGCCGATGCTCGGGGCATGACGATGTAGTCGGTCTCCATGGGGCCCTGTGGCGAGTGGCTGCCCATCTCGTGGCTGGCCATGTCCTGCTCGCTCTGGCGCAGCGTGTCGTCCGTGCACAGGTAGACGGTGCGCCGCATGTCGCTGGTGCCGTCGCCCAGGTCGCCCATGCCTGCATGGCCATGTGCAGGCCGGACGGCGGCTGGATGATCACCTTCGACATGATGTTGCCCGGCAGCGTGGAGTAGTTGAGGCCCTCGGGGCCCTTCTCCTCCTCCTCGTCGTTCAGGGAGATGCGCGACAGGGTGCCGGTAATGGTGGCTGCACGACAGGAACCCATGTCTTTATGGAGGGCTGAGGGCCAGAGACAGAGAGAGAGACAGAGAGAGAGAGAGAGAGACAGAGAGAGAGAAGAGAGAGAGAGAGAGAGAGAGAGGGAGGCAGACAGACAGAACACAACACAAGGCGCAGTGCCATATATTACCAGAAGACCAGAAGCCAACAGCACACTTGAGATGAGTGATTCAATTTGACGCATTGTTTTCATTTGGGGAGGATTAAGGTAATTGATTCCTGGATTAGGAAAACACTGCAGTGAAGTATTGAGTCAGATGAGAAAATCCAAATTGGTTTCAAAAATATTCCACAAGGTCTTTGAATAAAATGTTCAGTTTCAATGCCTCATTGCATACTGTTGAAATGAACTGTTAGAGCTATTGATGCTTTTCGAATCTAATGTCTTAAAGGCAAAAGGGTAACTACTACTGAACTGGGTCACACATTTTGGATAGTCCAATAGATGGTTCTACAGATGCTGAGACTATAAATCTGTTGAAACTCTGTGTCTTGCTGAGCTTAGGCTTAGGGGCTGAGTTTGGCTAAGGTGATGAGTCAGTAAATAATAAACAAAATAAAAAAATGACTTTCAACAACCTCTCCTTAAAGTCTCTGTGGGTGGACTCCCCAAATAAAGTGTACTGTACATAACAGTAGTGAAGGAGAAACTTATGAAATCAGGATGGTTGCATGAGGCTTGAGAGACTTTGCCATGCCTACAGGCTATGATGAGTTCTGTGACAACCCCCTGTGAGTCCTCTGGCCTTAGTTTTTGTTATTACACTTTCCTGGTCACCTTGAAGAACCCCAGATGGACGAAAACTTTGGCTGCCCGGTAGAAAAAAAATAAATAACAACTCACAAACAAACAAAAAAAAGGCAATATGCTGTTAGGACAGCTTGCACTGTACTACAGAGGAGAGGTTTGGGGGGCCCGTTTTAATCTTTGGCAACTAAATCAGAGGGGAATTACGGCTGCTATTGAGGAAAAAAATAGGTCTGCAAGGAGAGTGGAAGGTCAGCAAAAAAATAATAAAATAAAAACCCCTTGGATCCAATGTCCGTGTTTGTTGTTTGCGGTCCAAATAAGCCTTGTACAAACACGGCTGGACAGGCCAGGACAGGCCAGCAAAGGCCAGCCGAGGAGAGGTGAACGCTCTGGGAGTCCTTTTAATAACACGTTGGCCTTTGAGAGAATGTGCCATGGTGCCTGAAAGCTAAATGACAACTCAAAATATGTTGAACAATGAATAATAAAACCAGGCCCAAGGAGACAGACACAAACTAATTGTCATAGGAGGAAAAGAATGTAATCCTTTTTTTTTGTACTGTCAGACCTGTCGTATTAAAATGATTCATTTGAGAGTCAACAGTGGAGTCATACAGTACACTACGACGTGGCGTTTTGCATAATTACACTGTTCTGTAATCTGGCTGTTAAACAGTGATAGGCCAAACAAAATCCCTCGAACAACTGTGAGACGCTTCCATGCACTGGCATAAATGTGACTCAACACAGAGACTCTGTGGCGGGCTCTTGATCCGTAGATGTGCCACCGTACTGAGGCTCAGTGCTCCCAGAAATGTTTTATTCATCCCGTACTGGATGAGTCTGAGACCTCCCCTGGCTTACTCCTTCCTCTCCAGATTGGGCCTCTTGTGCTTTCTCTCTCCCTCTCCCTCCCTCCCTCTCTCTCTCTCTCTCTCACTCTCTTCCTGCCTTTCTCTCTCTCACTCTGCTGGCACTGACGGGATGGCACCAAGTGGTGACGGATTTAACTCTTTTGCCAATCTCTCGGCCTGGTCAGGGGGGCACCCCACCATCACTATCGATACTACCGCCAACTCGACCAACTGACGAAAAAACTGGGCGAATGCCTGTCCTTCCCTCAGCGAGGGAGCCAGCATCTTCTGGAGTCACACACATGCACGCCCATCTGTGGACACAATAGCGGCCTTAAAAGGGAGGCCTGTCTGTGTGTGTGTAGTCTATTTTGAGTAGCGCTAGCTTCTGCTGGCAAAACAGGACAATAAAACACATCTTTAAAACATGCTCATTTAGCTAGCTCCCAGAGCCAGCACTGTGCATGCATTATACAAATGTATCTTAGCTATCGAATGCTACTGCCAAGGGAGTGTATGGGATGAGCTCCTATATCAGGACTGCATGCTCTGCATAGCAGTATAATACCTCTTGGTGTTACATGTAAGAAAATGCTTTGCATTTGTGGAGGGCCATATTCTAGGAGCTGCAAGCCTCTGAGAATGACAGGGCTCTGTCAAGTCCCACCTGGCTCAGTGGAGATAACGAAGGCAGTGATGACTGCCCATCTGTTATTTCACCCTCACTGCTTACGCCACATGGCCCACGCCAAGCACTGCCCGCTGAAGCACTGAGTGGCCTGTCTTTGGTCAGGGAATAGATGCCCAACACAGCACAGGCTAATGCAGTCCAGAGCTCCACACACTTGCCCATAGACCAACACCACCCCCCAGCCCCCCCCCCTCAGACTGCACATCTCCAACTGCAGGGCAGTGTGCGTCACTGCAGCTCTATCTGCCTCTTAATTGCCTCTTAACGATTGGTTTCGAGGGGGGCGGGGTGGGGAGGGGGGGCACAAGGCAGATGAGGGTCTTACACTCAAAACATAATTACTGCCAATGACTCAATGTAGCCTGGGACACTTGATACAATTACATAAAGAGAGAGCGAGAGAAAAGAGAAAATGCAACTAAGAGGCTTTCCCCATTACAAAGAGTCTACGAGCTTATTTCCTAGAGGCCAGCCGGAGCAAGGCTAAGAGGGGAGACAGAGTGGGGGGTGTAACATGTAACGCCGTAATGACTATTATCATCAGTATGCTAATTAATCCTTCCCAAGTAGAATAAAGTACATAGGGACACATGCACGTGGGGAGGAACCATGGCTTTGTAGGCACAATTGCATTTGATATTGTGACACTCGGCTCACAGAGAACTTTACCTACAAGTGGCAGTTAAATGTTAATTTCACCTAATTGTTTTAATTAAAGAAAGTACAAGACTTTGTGAAATACTAATCAAACATATAAGTTTTCAAAAATTCACACCCACGGAGTAAAATCTCGCTCACATATCGCTGCTACACCGATGGTACCTGATGAAAGCTCCGCTCCAAACAAGCCTCGAGCTGCTTTCATACTAAATTCTGTTTTTTGATTAACATGCCAAGCCTTATGGGCATTGCAGTTCTTCTGGGTAGCTAGGGACACTCTCTCCATGCTTTCAGCCTATTTTTGTATTGGGAGAGGCAAAGGCAATTAGACACTCCCTAATATGTAGCCATCTGTTTCTTACCTGATCGACAAGCGATGTCGACATCTTTCTCAAAGTCTGTCTGCAAGGTAGAAAAACAAAAGAAAACAAACATGATTAATAAACAGCCAAAGAACAATAGGCAACAGAATCATCTTTCAAAAAATCTGGAGAACCCCAGCTATTGTTTTTAATTGTTTTTCCCTCATTTTATCTCATTAACCACTATTCAACAACTAGGACATGTTTTTTTTTTTTTTTTTTTCCCTGTGCTGCCTGTCAACAATGTCTCACGAGACTCTTGTTTTTGTAATTGTTTCCGTTTATCCGCCTGCTTTCCACCCACTTTCCCACAGCAGCAAAAAAAAAGCTTCAGCATCCCCACACTTCCTTTCAGCGAGGCAAAACTTCGGCCTGCTAACGTACCATTGTGATGTCTGTCAGTCAGTCAGCCGAGGAGGCAATCAGACAGACAGACAAGACAAGATGAACAAGGCAAGACAGACTGGTGAATGTGGGGACACGACAAGAGGCCTTTGGAGCCTCGACAGCGAAATATCGCTCCTATCAAAGGGTCATTAGCACCCGAATGTGCAGATAATGGGGGATTATTCACAGCTGGGGCTTTGACAAAACACAGCGCTTCCCCCCGTTGCGTTCCAGGTGTGCAGGTCGGAGTGTGTGTGCCTAGTGTTCTTATATTAGGCGAGGGGCTCGGGGTTTGTGGGGAGGGCTAGAGGCTGCTGGGAAGACAGAGCGGAACTATTTGAAAAGTGATGAAGCAGTTTCAATCTCGCAAGCCTGGTGCTGACTCTGCGTCAGACACTGGAAATCAGGGTGAAATTGGTGTCATCTATTACAAGGAAGAGTGATTATACAGCATGTAATTAAAGTTCAGGCAAAGGGCTGGATGGGAAACAATACTTGCTACAATAACAAAGCATGATCCGAGGGAGAAAAAGAAGCATTGCACTAAATAAAAGCAATGATGAATTGCATAAGGGGATCAAGTTAAATGGAGGTCATGGGATTATGTGGAATGAATTAAGAGTATCATTAATAATAGGCCCAGCATTAAGTTCGCTTAAATTACTTCCACGCTTTGGAGAAGATGATCCGGGATGCACCTCATAAACACTTCCATCATTTCTAATGGGATTTTACCCCCCCTCTTTCCCTGGCTACAGCTTGGCAAAAAAATGACTATTGCAGCGTGCGTGTCTAATCTAACTGGGAGACATAAAACACTGTCTGTGTGTGTGTGAGCCCCCTACCATAATCTGCGCGTGGCCATTCGGGAAGGTTCCGGTGGCGTCGGCGTTCATTGGGTCTTGACAGTTCCGGAGTCGACATCTGAAGGCATCTTGGACCTGGTGGGGAAAAAAAAATGGCTCCCGTCTCAAGATTCTCTCAAAAAGACCATTAAAATTAACTCGCGTCGCCACTGTAATGGCTGTGAAAATGGTCTCAATTAAAGAGTGCAGTTCATATGATTAGATAGCCTAGGGTCTGCATCTCTAAGTATCCATTGGCCGTCTGTCTGCAACCACATCTTTTTCTGGATAGATGAGCGAGATGTCCTATTTTTTACCCTTTTGTTCAGGACAAGAGCTTAGAGTAGCTTTAAACAAATCCTCTGATTTAACAATGTACCTTAACACTTGTCAGACTGCATCATCTGTGTGTGTGTGTGTATGTGTGTGTGTGTGTGTGTCCGTGTGTGTGTGTGTGTGTAACAGAGAGAGAGAGATAGAGAGAGAGAGAGAGAGAGAGAGAGAGAGAGAGAAAGCGAGAGAGAGAGAAAGAAGGAATGTTTGTATTCGTTGTTGTACGAGGGTGTGTATGTGAAGGGTGGGTTGGGTGGGTTGGTGTGAGGATGGGATAGTGGGTGGGGGGTGAGGTGTAAGTAGTGGGTAAGGGACAGAGTGCATAGCTTTTGTCAACAAACATGAATTCAAAGAGGACAGGGCAAAACACTAGGGATTAATTCAGGGGGGCTGAAGTACTTCCAGACTGTCTCGCTTGTTGGACTACCTCCAGGGGGGCGGGATGGAACTCAGCAGGGGCAAGTGTGGAAGTCGGGCAGGATAAGAGGGATTAGTCAGGGGGGGTTGGGACGATGGGGGAGATGGGGGGGGTGGTCGAATGAAGGCATAAATATAGGGCAGACGGTGAGCAGCGGGGCATGGCCCCCCCATCTAAGGCATCACGCATGGGCTGGGACACCACGTGTGTGTGTGTGAGGAGGACTTGGGTCTGGGTCTCGCCTCGCTCCCCTCGTACCTCTCTCCTCAGAATGCAGTGGACCATCACGATGACGAAGCCCTGCAGGGAGTCGAAGACGGCGAAGAGGATCTGAAAGAGGATGGAGCGCTTGTCCGTCATGGCCAGCACTGCCGACATCCAGGTCAGAGCCAGCAAGGGCAGCACCACACAGGAGCTCCACAGAGAAGCCCTGAGAGAGGGAGAGAGGGAGGGAAACAGAGAGAGAGACAGAGAGGGGGAGGGGGGGGTTGAGAGAGAGGGAGAGAGAGCAAGAGAGAGAGGGGGAGGGAGATAGTGGGAGAGAGAGAAAGAGAGAGGGGAGTGAGGGAGAGAGTGAGAGAGAGAGAGAGAAAGAGCGATAGAGAGAGCGAGAGAAAGAGGGGGAGAGAGAGGAAGAGAGCAAAAGAGAGAGAGGGGGAGAGAGAGAAAAGAGATAGAGCGAGAGGGGCAGGGAGAGATAGAGAGAGCGAGAGAAAGAGGAGGAGAGAGAGAGGAAGAGAGAGCAATAGAGAGAAAGGGGGAGAGAGAGGAGGGCAGAGAGAGAGAGAAAGAGAGAGAGTAAATATGTGTAAAAGCGCAGACATAAACCGTAAAAGAGGGCACATTTAGTGACAATGTGTGAATTACCATATTGAAGACACACCAGCAAGGATATGCAAAAAATATATCAGTGACTAAAATCACTGCCTAGACGTTTTTATGAAGGCAACATTCCGCAAGGTCATTCTCCACATGCAGTGACCTAGTCAAGAAACGCCTGCCTCTGCCTCCTTTTTTTTAGGTCTTTTTTAAGGTACGTCTACTTGCTTTAGTTTTTTAACCGCTAAATTTAGCATGAAGTCAACAAAGACGGTGAAAGTCTGAGGCTGACTGTTCCTTTCAACACCTTTGGTAATCTCTTTTTCTTTGAGTGGGGACACACACACTTACACACACACACTTACACACACACACACACACACAGGGACATGACAGCTTCCGCATGCAACATAATCTTATTGATTCCCCAAGACACGGCCTGAGCACTTACATGGCGTTGCTAGCGGTGGTTGCTGATAAAGCAGTTGTTGAGACAACCCCACACTTGGCACATTTGAGCGTTAATCCTGTATGGGGTTCACTCATCTGCCTGTGTGGTGCAACAAGCAGAACAGGAACGCTTGTCAGCGAAGAAACAACACAACTACATCAAATTTGACTATGTTATTTCACACACGTGTGTGTGTGTGTGTGTGTGTGTGTGTGTGTGTGCATGCGCATGCGTGTATGTGTATGTATAAATATGTGTGTGTATGAGTGTGTGTGCATTTGTGTGAGTGTCTACGCACTACACATATTTGTAGCAAAAAAGAGAAAATCTGTCAGTCTGCTCTACGGCTGTGCATCAGATTATGCATATTAGCAGACAGTTTCAATAAGAGGGCCGTTAAGTAGTTTCAGCATGTTCTGATTCTGCCAAAAGAAACACACTGCATCTCTCCCAGGGAGGCGTGACCTCCTTCTTTTATTTCATTAATTTTCTGCCCATGCTGAGAGAAGAAGTGGGACTACTCTTTGTAGTCTGTCTTTGAAACAGAAGTAGATTTGTGCAAGGGCTGTGTGTTTATGTGGGTGAGTGATGCACTGTGTTGATTTTTTTTTTTGTTATCTGTGTGTATGTGTGCGTGCCTGTGTGTGTCTGTGTGTGTGTCTGCATGATGCTGAGTCATGTTTTTTGTTTTGTTTTATGTGTGTGCGTCTACAATCTGTCTTTGTGGGAGTGACTACGCCCGCATGTGTGTCAGTGTGTACATACTACAGTACTGTAAGTGTGCACGCTAGTGCGTGAGTGCTCATGTCTCATGTTCCCAACAGATGCTGTTGGTGGCACGCTGGCCTGAAGCCTTGGCCCAGAATTATCGACGTCCCCGGCTCTTACCCAGCCCTGTGCTTCAGCTTCTTGTCCAAGATCCCATCTCTGGAGACCAGTTTGTTAAACACCAGGATGCCGATCACCATGTTGACCTGTTTGAAGGAGCCACAGAGACACTCTCGGTCAGACCCAGGCATACAAACATGACAGCAGGACAGCAATCTTGGCATTCCGAGGTGAAGGTCAAGCTGCCTCCAGGCACAACCTCATTCCATTCTGATGACACGGTCAATATCCTAGTTTATGTGTGTGACATTTCATTTCAACATCCCCAGCCTTGTTTCCTGCACACTGGGCAACATGAAAAAAACCTTGGGGAACTTGTATTTTCAACGAAAACTGCCCTTCAGTAAAAAGCAAGTACCCTTGTTATGTCAAGTTAACCCACTAACCCAAGGTCCTTTCACTCCTCCCCCTCCCCACCCCCGGGATGTTATTGGTCAGACCCCCTTTACACAGCATGGTAACCATTCTGTCTCCTGTGTGCCACCATAATATTTGCCAGGTCGTCTTTGGAGGCTCAAAGGACACTGGATGGTTGCGTAGGTCGTTCAAAGGTGGTACACAGGAGGTTCAGACATTGCCGTAAATGCCATGAATGCCATGGTTGCCGTGAATTGATCTGCACAAAGGTTGCCAAGAAAGTTGGTGGTTCAAAGGTAGCTCATAGGTGAAATAGGGGAGGCCTAAGCATTGCCTGGGCTGCAGAATGGAGGCACAGTGGTCACCAGCAGATAATGTGTTCTGCTGCAGTCTTGGGGGGCTAGAAGCATGGCTGAATAGTCACCCTATGGTTGTACTTAGCAGCTGTTGGACACAGATCATGGCACAGAGGAGGCTAAAAGGTTACCCTAAAATTGCTCAAGGGTCTCCTACTGTATATAGCCTAGAACTGTGTTGGTTGCTGTCGGTTGTACAGGGACAGCACAGCAGAGGCAGGCGAGTAGCTCAGTGGACACACAGGTCACTCTTAGATCTTCATAAACTGCATAAAACTGCATTTTAGTGGTTTAAGGGAGGCACAAAGACCGATGGAGCAGTTACATAGAAACAGGATTTTCTGGGTTTAAGCAAGCATTTAGCCTCCTGGCATTTTTTTTATTTCTGAAGGTGGCATAAAGGTCAATGCTGAGGGTGAAGGGACCCTTAGATGGGTACCCAGGCTTTAAGATATTGGACTTTTTCCTCTACACTGTAAACCCGGATAAGTTAATACAACTCAAAACTTTTGATGTAACTGATTACATCAATAGTTTTAAGTACATTAACTATATTTTTTAATTAAAGTTAATTTAAAAGTTTAAGTACATGGATTTTGTACTTAAACTTTTAAAGTTCACTTTAATTAAAATATATAGTTAATGTACTCAAAACTATTGACGTAATCAGTTACATCAAAAGTTTTGAGTTGTATTGACAATCCGGTTTTACAGTGTAGGGTTGCTGGTTACAGAGGTCTAAGAGATTATTAAAAGGTGATTCTACAATTTAGCTTTGGGAATAAAGTTATTGTTTTCATATCTGCCTTTGAAAGAATATCATATCCAACTTTTAAAACATCATTTTGTTAGCAGATCTGTGTTGTTTTAGAAGCCAACATTTGTGAAGTGATGCTGTAACAATAAAGGGCTGCCATTTTGTGTGTCAAACTACATGGAGATTTAGAAAACTGAAATCTGACATCAAACTCAATCAAACTAGGGCATTTCAACCCAGGGGGGATTTTAACCAAGGCATTGTACTATGTTAAAGGATTAGTGGAAAGAGAATCCATGGAGGGGAGAAAAAAATGACACTACTGACCAAAACCACGGCAGCCGCCGGTCCAACAAAAGCATAGAGAAGTCCTCCTTCAAGTGAGAGCCAGCAGCTGTGGAAAGAGACGAGCGGAAGAGAAACAGAAACAGAAAGAAAGAGCAGATATCAGCAGAGGCTCCATAAAAATTAACACAGAGCATTAAGTTAATGGTGCACGGCTGTATACAGTTGTATCATCTTCTGGTACCCAGGGAGGGCGGCCATATGTTGTGGTTTCAGATGAGCACGTTTCACCAAGGGTGGGTGGCTGGCTGGCTGGATGTTGGTTGTGGTGGTATTGGAAAAAAATAGCGGAGAACTTAAAACACTGTTTATTCTCTAGGACGCCTTCAGGGACACAACTCAGGAGAAAATTGGGCACCATAAAAGCATCACGCAGGCCCTTCAGGGATTATTTAGAACTGCTGCTGTTGTTTTGGAAAGTATGTGGTGCAGAGTCCACCATTTGTTGCGCTTAATATTTCATATCGAATGGTAAAATGGTCTGATAGGGAGAGGAAAAAAGAATGAGATAGAGGGGGGGATAAAGAGAGAGCGAGGGAGAGAAAGAGAGAGTGAGGGGGACAAAGAGAGAGCGAGGTAGAGAATTAGAGAGAGAGGCAGAGAGAGAGAGAGAGAGAAAGAGAGAGAGAGAGAAGTGGTCTTACTACTGTGGTGTTCCGTAGCCTTTAGTCTTTGTGAAGCCCATGGAGATGGCCACCACCAAAGCAGGAAGTCCTGTAGAGAGAAAAAGCAGCAATTGGTCAGTTGTTGACTACCTCCTACCTAACAAATATATAACAGCACCACAAATAATCTGTGAACTTCAGCTCCCTGTATGGAAACCTACAAAGCCTTGTTATTCACATTCATTGTACAATGGCCTTGGAGGCCTGGAGGACAAAGGACAGCCCATGGACTCTCCGCCCTGCAATTTTCAGCATGACTTCCCTCGCGCCATCTATATTGGTTCATACACAGCCCTGATATTCACATCCGCCCATCCTCCTGGCCCTTAGGCAAAAAAATGACCCCTGTGTATTTCATGTTGGCACGAGGGCCAGAAAGTACAGTCATCTTAATCTCCGCTGTGTGCCAGAAAAACACAAACAGAGAGGCAAAGGCGATGGTTTGCCAGAAGAAAGGGCCATAAAGAAATACTAAGCGCAAGAGCATAACAGGCTGGCTCTTAGCAACACGAAGAGCTCAACAACAGAACAGAACCGTGTATCCTCTACCACTGCAGTACGTGGGCTACTGTCTCTTCCAGACTCCCGTTACGCACACAAACTGGCCATATTTTTTCCCAGACTCTCTCTAAATTTCCCAGAGTCTTCTCTAAATGTACATTTTTTGCCTGTGCATGGAATATTACCACTTTTCTAACATTGTCTTTACTGACACTTGGTCACAGGGAAATGGCTTGCCTAAGAAGGGCAGTGATCACCCACGCCACCCCCCCCCCCCTCCCCAAAACCATCGTCACTCTCACCCCCACCCCCACCCATCCTCGTCTCTATGGCTTGGTGCATTTCACAGAAAGGTCACATTTTGTATCCAGACCAGTGAGCTGCCAAATAAATAAATAAATAAATAAATGCAGGGGAAACATTCAGACAGAGAGGATGGAAAAGGGCTGAATGTTTTAATCCATCTATGGATCCGTACTGTAAATGCTGCCCATAAGGGCGAGGCTGGACTGGGAAAGGTCTGCATTCGCAGTTTAGCATCTCCAAGAGTCTGACACAGCTTGCTTTACATGGCGGCTGATTGATTTACTGTGAATACCTGTGCATGACAAATCCCTTCTGCGGTGAAAATTGGGTGATGTGCACGAGGCACTGTTTATCCCCTGCCCTAGTTTAAGGCTTATAGAAGAGCATGATTATTATTATTTGGAAAGTCTTCCGGAGGAGTAGCCACACAACCAGCAATTTCCCGCTCCATGCGTGGCGCACACTTCAGGAGAGACTGGAGGACATGATCGACAATGACGCTCTTCTCTTGTGCCTGCACCAACAGCCTGCTTAGCAACGGTTGTTAAGGAACTCGTGTGTCGGAGAGACGAATACGAAGCTAGCAACAGGTTCATTTTACAGAGCATGACCCTCTCCCTCTTTTTTTATTCTCTTCTTTATTGTCTCCCAGCAGATCTCAGAAGACTGCAGTACATTTGTTGTGAAACACATTTACACGATAAGTGCTAAAAAACCTCTCATTATTGCAATTCCAAGACTTACAAATGACCTTAAATGTTAACATCATATTTGAATAATTACAGCTGCATCAAACCATTCAACAAGGTACAGCAGGGGAGAACAGCTAATCACATATCTAGCAGTTTTAGAGAAACAGCCAATAATTTTTATTTTTTTGTGCTTTGTCTCTGTATTTTTTTTTTTTTTTCAATCTTTTTCTCAGCCTGCAGCAGAGCAGAACCATGACGGAGACAGAGCCTTGTTTGTTGCTAGGTAACTAGGAGAATGAATGTTAGCACTTTTCCAATCAATTTGATTTCTTTTTTTTTTTCTTTTTTTTCTTTTTTGAGGGGCAGCTAGTGTGCAAGCGTGTGTGTGTGAGAGAGGAAGAGAGAGTGGGGGGGAGTGCATTCTGAAGTGCCCATAAGTAATAGTCTCTTAGATTTGGGAGCAGAATGATGACATCCAATGAAAAAGGGCAGAACATTTTGACCCACTGAGCCTATGGAGAAGGCTATAATAATAATAATAATAATAATAATAATAATAATAATAATAATAATAATAAGAAGAAGAAGAAGAAGAAGAAGAAGAAGAAGAAGAAGAAGAAGAAGAAAAAGAAGAAGAAGAAGAAAATGATAGTAATAAACCCTTCTCTTCTCCTGGAATATATCTTCCCGTTAAACTGGAGCGTAATGTGCACCTGCACCCAACATACTCAGACCCCCACTGACGCAGGCAATTCCACTCCAGACATAGGCCTGGCTACTGGTGTGGCAAGATCAATACTGGTTCATTACGCTCATTTAGCCCCATGCTCTTCAACATGGAGATGAAAGTGGAGTGGTTTTATGGTGAAACAGCCCCACAGTTGCTCAGGGAAAAAAAATGCATGTCATTAATGTCAATAAGCCTCCCTGTCCAAATCCAATGAACTTCACGACGGCTTAGCTTTTTAATTACTTATTTGTTTTCTTTATTTTCTTTCCTCACCGTGCAAACGGAACATCCAATCCTAATGTCAACCCCCCCCGACCCTTACGACTAAAGTGGCTGAGTCACTATGAGCGGGCCCTTATATTGCATTTTTGTCTACGTGGCTCTTCGGCTTGACTGTGAATCATGTTTGTAGCGCGCGGCATGCCAATATTCCTATTATAGACACTAATGATTTCCGCTCTGCTACCAGTATTAGCTGCAGGAAGCCAGAGGTGAATTAGCGACCCGGTGATGCTGTAGCCTTGGATCCATTCTTTGAGCCAGAGCATCTCTCAGAATCCGTTTAGGAGAGCTGGGCCTAGTCCCCCGATGACGATGGATTTTGCACTTACAAGGGTTTTTTTTACGCTTCATCTTAAAAACGTTTATTCTGGATTTTCCGAGCGTTTCCTGAACATGCTCATAACGTGAACGCACGTGCACTTAAGACATTCATAGTGCTGAACCTTGGCGCAAGAGTCATGTCAAGGCCATCTTTTGAACTTAATAAGACATAAGGTCAATCAAATAACTGTTTGATTTTAGAATAAACAACTGTTAATCAGCTTCAGACAGGCCACACAAAAAAACAAATGCTCATGATTTTAGAATGTATGAATACACCGTATTCAAATTTGTTTGTTGCATGTTCATCCAAAATAAGGCCACTGTAGTAACATTGTAGTAACACTGATGAATACATGGTAACTTCCTTGTATGTCCTGCTAGTGACACCTGTCAGAGGCCAGTTACAAGTTGTAGTAATAGCAGCAGTAATAGTAATAGTAATAGTAGTAGTAGTAGTAGTAATAGTAGTAGTCAGTAGTAGTAGTAGCAGCAGTAGTAATAGTAATAGTAGCAGCAGTAGTGGCACTTACCCCATCCCAGGCAGAGGAAGCGTTTGCGGATGAGTCTGGTCCGCACCTTCCCCGTGACGGCCATATATGACTGCCATGCCTCCGTCAGGACCCAGCAGAAAGATGCCAGGAAGAAGAAGTGCAGAAAGGCCGTTGTCATCGTGCAGACACCCTGAGGAGAGCACAGGGAAGAGGAACAGAGAAGGCAGCCATTAAAAAACTGGGCTGCTTTGCTTGCAGGACATTAATCCCGAGACACTGACGGAAGGGAAACAATGTTAGCTTGTAAAAAATGCTAACGGGCAACTTCTTGTGATGAAAGTATTGGGAGCTGAATGCCAATGCCAGAGCATAATAAAGCATTCTAATCACATCCTTTTGTTCTGAGAGACACAGTGTCTAGTGTCCAGTAAGCTTGTTTTTTGAGCCATGACAACAAAATAGATGATACATCACCATTAAAGACAAGTTTGTTATCCAAATTTCACCACAGTAACAATGATATTGGACAAAAGAACTCCCATTCTGTAATGCTATCGCTGTTCAACTCTAAGTAATTTAGCGGAGGTGCGACACACATTTGGCTTGGGCATTAGCGAGGCGAGGCACGCCATCGCTACATCTCAGAGGCACGGCCTGCACTTTGCCGAAGAAGCTGCAGGCCTCCTGTGCTCTGCACCAGCAGTCATTTGTATGCAAGGCAGCGCTGCCAGCCACGTGATCCAAGGTCATGCTTCCTCGGTTGGCTGGCTGGCTGTGGGTGTGGGAGGGGGAGAGGGCTGGGGTGGGGTAGGGAAAGGGAAAGGGAAGAGAAGGGATAGGAAGGGAAGGGCTGAATTACCCAAGATTCACAGCCCCAGGAGCAATGAAAAGGCTGCCATGACAGGGAGGTGTGCAAAAACAAAACCAGGCCGGCTGGTTCATCCAAGCCACTTCACGTTTGAAAAAGAGCCTGAACTTCGCCTCCATGCTAAATCGTGATACAAGGATTATGTGCTGCAGTGGTGTAGATCGATTTTGTCTATGGTAAATAGTTAAATGTCTATGGTAAATAGTTAAATTCAGAGGATTTTCGTCACTGCCTTATACAATAAAAATTAACATTATTTGTGACAAATGTCAACAACGCATATGGTATGCAGATAATTATGCACATCTCCAATAGTACTTTTGCACAGAAAGCTTTCTTCCCCTATTACATAATTATGGTGCTGTATACTCAACTGAAAGTATAAAAGGATTGAGACATGCAGTTAGTCCTTTTGTTTGTGTAGGCTTGATAACTGCAATTATGATAACATCCATTTTGAGCATTTAAGATTCCATTTTAGAAAGGGGCCATGGTTTTCCTCTGATAAACCGTGTTGCCTCAGAAGTGAGTTGATATGTGTTTGGGAATGTACAAAAGTATCATAACAACACATGAAAGGGTATGTAGGAGCCTGTTTGTGAAGATGAGGGAAGGTGGGGGTGCAGCAAGCAATTGAGAGCTGCTGTTTATCAAAATAACGCAATATTCTCTTACTCAAAGTAATGCAAATGAGGTCGCTGTCAGATGGTTTTCTGTGCGATTCTCATCTGGGATGGGATTTCTGTTAAACTGTGCACGGTCTGTGAACTGTCAGGGCTCTATTTTTTTGGATCTCCTGTGTTGCATAACGAATCTGTTACATAAATCTTCCATCCCACAGTAACATATCGCATATCTCTAGCTAAGGCCTCAGTTCTTCGGCTGCACATACTGACCAAGACACCATCAGACAACATCCCCTTCATTAAGGGAATAGGCTGGCTAGCATACTAACAAAATACTAGTGTTGCACTATGAATTTGTATGACTCTGACTTTACTTTGACTTTAAATGACCTGAAATAAGGAGCAAAACTAATTCCAGAAACAGCAGTGCATTGAATTGTTTACGCTTTATGTCACAAACAGTTAGTTACATTTCTTACGATTGCTGTTCTTGAGAATGTTCATAATCTTTCAAGGATCATAGTGATTTTTACAAAACTTAGGCTCAATTGAAGGCTTGGATGTGCTTCCTTGGCAACAGAGATATATGGTTTTGGTCATAGCAGCCACCCATTTTCAACAAGTAATCATAGTTACAAAAAGATTTAATCTGTGGAACAGAGTAGGTCCTCAAGAGAGCCTATATTTACCAAAAAAACATGGACATTTCATTGGATCATGCTTTAGTATGGATACTATGATTGCTGTAATTTGTCTTAATGCCTAATGCTCTGTCTTTTTATCTCAAATAAACAATAGTTGATGAAGATAACGATGATGATGATTATGGTTTAAGCACAATAATGGACTTCACTGCATACGAGCAGCAATATTAATGCACTTTGAGAGGTAACGAGCCGGTCACTCTTTCTCATACTGTGGCAACATTATATTAACACCTTGAACATGCATTAATTTCTGCTCTCTAAATGTGGTGTCATCCGTTACCCTTTACTCTTCATATATTTGGTGAGAAACGAATGAAAGTGAAATAGCTCAGAGTAAAAAAAAAATAACATGGCAGATGCTTGAGATCGGAGGCCTAATTAACATCCTCTCGTTTCTGCAGCACATGGCTGGCTGTCTGTATGGCTTTCTATTTGTGGAGAATGCTGCCCTATCCACCCCGCTGTTCTCCCCCTCTGCTCCTGGGGTAAAATTAAACCATGAGGAAAAAAATAACCCAACATAAACCAAAAATACATTCTTGAGTGAGCAAATCCACTATTAATAGTGGGAGTGATGAAATCAAGCATGTCTGCATTGAGATGAGAACATTGTGGCTCGCTGTTTGTATGTTGTTTTTTTGTTTTCTTTTCATGTTCATGCACTCGATGGAGACCTTAAAAATACTATCCAGATGTTTCAGTGAGCTGTGCTCGAACACCACCCACGTCTTTTTTAGATAAGCCATTGGAGGTTCAGTCTCATTTCCCAAGCTCAAAGAACTAAAAAAACAAGGCAATATCCGTTGCCCCAAGCAACACTGACAACCGGTCCACAACCACTGCATTAGTTTGCAGAGCTACACTGGGAATGCCATTTCACACAAACAATAGTCAGAGCGATTTCTGACGTTTTTTGAGATTTCCACAGCAGGGCCCCAGTAGCACATGAAATGGGATCCGTTGTTGATAGGGCATCGAGAGGAGAACTGAGAGTTCAGACTGGGTGGAGAAGCATGCGTGAACACAGGAAAACAAGTGCATTCCTGCATGTGATTCTGGATGCATTCTGGCAGCCTCCACTGAACTATGTGATCATCATCAGCAACAAGCGTGACAACAGACCACATACAGGGCATGCTGATCTAACCCACCCCCTTCCCTTTTCCCCCCCTCTCAGTCGAACATTTAATGCTCTTTCACATGAAAAATAGGAATGCTAACTCCATGCTGCAATCCACATTACAGTAGTATTCATTTGCACTAATTGCCCATGATCATCGATTATGCCTTTACAGCACATTTCATTCTTGGAAAACACAGATGTTCGACTGTGAGCTATCCACACTGGACTGGAGAGAGAAACACACAGAAGTGCAGTGCAGTGAAGCGCAGCGCAGAGGCTACAGGCATTTAATAGTTCACGTGAGCATGTACCTACAGAACACATTATTGTCACGTGGCAAATGAGTTGTGTAAGTATGGGTCCAGGGGGAGAGGAGGTGGGGTCGGTAGGGGTTGGAGGTGGTTGTGGTGGTGGGTTCTGGTGGCGTAAGGACTTAGTTGGAATCCAGAGAGCACACTGCCCTTTACAAAGGCAAATTGCCGGGAGACGTTGAGCCCAGTGAGTCCGTAGCCATGGAAACTAGGGAGCGGAGGTAAAAAGCATACTGCAAGGCTGACGTCAGAAGGAGGAAGGTAGATGGAGGCAGGATATGTTTGTGTGTGTGTGTGTGTGTGTGTGTGTGTGTGTGTGTGTGTGTGTGTGGGGTAGGTAGATGGAAGAAGGATATGTTTGTGTATGTGTGTGTGTGTGCGTATGTCTGTGTGTGTGTGTATGTGTGTGTGTGTATGTGTGTGTGTGTGTGTGTGGGCACGTGCATGGGTGTGTAACAGCCTCATTTAATAGCAGAAGCCAACAAACAAATAAGGAGCTCTGCATGACTTGGGGTTAGGGGATATGGACCAATTAGCTGTTGCTGCGCAGCTGGTGGCTGTAAACCGTGCCCACTAGCACGTAAACACGACTCAGTCATGATGGCTGCAGAGGCAGCCAGCAGCAGCAACCTCAGGAGCAGCAGAAAACAACACTGAATCACCGCGCTCAGAGAGAGAGGCACACATACCGCATGCAACCACTGGCCTAATTATAATAGCTACTCAGGATGCGCATACATAAAATTTGCATGCACTGTACTTCTGTAAGGAGACGGCGAGCAGGAGGCTTTAGCACACAGGGTACGGCTGGAATGTCCACTCAAGGAGAAAAATGCAGCAGCGGAGATGGCTGCGTGTGCAGAGGCTGCTGGGAAAGTGGCCGGCTACCATGGGAACAACGTACACTCACTGACCGCCGAGGCTTCCCTCATGGAGCCCCAATGTCTCATCCTCGACTTGCACTTCATTTTCATCATCGTCATCCCTTCGTCTTAAGAGTATTATTATTTTACGCAAATTAAAAAATTTAAGGCACTTGCTCAAGTGCAGCAGTGTCGTTTAGCTGATTTTATGGGTCACATACTGAGCCATCTTCCATTGCGGCACATGGGATGACTTCATCTGCAAGGAAGAAGTATTTTCACAGATATCGTTTGAGCTTTTTTTTTTTTTTCTCCCCTCACTCGTTTCCCAGCACTACACCAGGGAATTATCTAATAGTTTACAAATCAGGACAAATAGGCCGCATGGACTAAAATAACAGCATGTATTTTCTTGCAGACCATCCCTCTCTCCTTACATAAAAGAGGAGCTGTTCCTGATATTGTGTTTTCAGAGTAAATGTCTTTATTGTGTGTGCTATTGTATTCCCGCAAACAATCGTATCTTGTTAAGTTCAACACCTTAGTGGCTTTTTCCACATCTTTGTTCTTTTGCATGTAGAACACTGAACATGTCCTCTTTGTGCTGTTTGTAACTAGACTTTCAGGAGGTAACATGTCTTGCAAAAATCACAATCACATGTATACACATGTATACTGCATCGTTACTAATAACACACTGTGTATCATGCATGCTGATACAGTAATACTGTAGACTGGTTCATTCTCATTATTCAGTAATACTATACTGCACATGATTCCAAACTGAGCTTACAGAGTCAAGTTTAAGACATCGGTGTCACTGGACTAGAGATTTCTGCTCATCTAATGAGAATGACAGTGTTTTAGGTGAAAAATAGTTCTACACGTATGCACTGTCTCTGAGCACAAGAAGCATAGCAGAAAGTGAGTGAGTGTGGTGCATGAAACATAATGATGAAATAGTCTCAGTCTGGCTGGGCTGAAATGAACATTCCCACAGTCTACATACTGTGGCCCAAAAAGCCTTCAAATGAACATTTACATTGCCTACACGTTGTGGATAAAAAGCTTCCAAATGAACGATCTCATCGTCTACATACAGCAGTCAAAAAAGCCTTTCATTTCACTCATTTCACTGCATTGCACTGCATTAACAAAAGGTGATAAAAGGCAGTGGTCTAACAGCAGGTCTATGCTGCTTCACAGGATCCATCATTTGGGATTGATGTAAAATGCGGCTATGGCATTTGGAAACTTTCTGCAATGCGTTTGCACTACCCACACAATACGACACCCACCCACATGGGGTGATAGTGTCTCTTGTGATCTGTCAGCAATCTCTATCTCAATGTGTCTTTTATCTAGTATGTGTGTGACTGTGTGTGTGTGTGTGTGTGTGAAAGAGGTGTGTGGAAGTAAAGTTAATACCAAACCATCATGAACAAAATATGAATAAAGCTGGAATGTCTATTGATCTGATTCCTTTTCAACAGATGTAATGCACCTAAAGTGCCTACAACCAGACCAGAACAGGATGACTAGCATGAGAATAGGGTGATCCACTTTAATACAAAGTCTGCATGGGTAACATTTTTTGTGCATACATACAGCACATACGGTATGTACGTACATACGTATGTATATTGGTATATATGTATGTACTGTACATATAAGGGTTTAACTGCTTTGCTCTGCTGGTAAAAAATGTTTAAAAAAATCAATCTGTATGTCCTGCAGAACACCCGCAGGGACCTGATGCTATGTTAACACCGTGTTCTTCAACGCATGTTCATGATTTATTCATCGTTCACCTCTTGAACTACAAGACAGCGGTTTCACTCCGGGGGGTGGGGGGGTGGGTGTAATACAGGTGTGGGTCTGGGCACCATGAGAAAAAAAAATCTCCCAACCACCACCAGCAAGCACCCACCCACCCACCCATAATGCTCCCTTTGCCACAAGCGGCAACCTCGAGAAAGGGGAGGAATTCATTTAGCTCACCCCTGCGGTCTTTAAGAACCATTCATCACGCTGGCACATTCTGCATTGGTATGGCGGGGAGGGGTCTGGCAAACTGCCTCTGATTATGGAGAGTACTCTCCTCTCCTCTCCTCTCCTCTCCCCTCCGTGTTCTGCTGGCGTGTTATCTGATCGTGTGCGTACCGCATCGCTGCTTTCCACTTGGTGGGGTCTGAAGAAGCCTCCTGGGGAGGATTTAGACTTAGTTTAAAGCGTTTCCGGGGTGCTATATATAGAACTCCTGATTGCAGCACCTATTTTTAAAAACGGCCCATAGGGCAGAAACAACATATAAACAAGACGTGACTAAACGCACCAGAGACAACTGCATCCATCGTTTGCCATATGCTCAACAATACGGAAAACGAAACAGCGGAGATGTTACTGAGTCAATATTTGCCTTAGCTGGGCACATTCCTTAAACTTAAACCTCGATAAAGATATGCATGAGGTGGGAAATGCACCGCCTTGCTGCAATGCAAATACTGAATTAATGCATGACCCACCACCATGGCACTTGCTAGCTAATACACCACGTGGCGTGGCGTGAAGTGAAGGCAGGGCTGTGGTTGAATTCTCTCTGGTGCCTACTTGCTGCCGATGTTGCTTGCGCCCTCCTGAGTGGTGGAAAAGGACAAGGAACGTAAGAACTAATGCTCTCCTCTCCCACCTCCACACCTTCTCAAGGGGGCTCGTGTCAAGAGAGCCCACTTCCCTTGCTTCATAAATAACACACCTCGTCCCCACGTATTTGTAGAGCTACAGAGAGCCCCCGCGTGCCTGTGCTACTCTACTGACAGTTCCCCCCGCCCGATTCAAATACCAAAGGCTTTTGTCTAATCACTGCAGGCTTCAAAAACCCTCTTAGGTCCATCTTGAAAACCTTTTACTCTAAACGGAACAAACAATGAGCTTTTAATTGTCCCCCTTGGGATTACTCTTTCAATGGCACACGGTCATTAAGACACTCAAGCACTGCACACAATGTCAGTTGATGCTGCCTTTCCGGCAGCTCGACCTAACCTACACCTGTGGCCTACACCTGTATCGACACACTCTAGTCTGTGAAATATGAATGCAAGTTCAACAGCTATATTCTTGCACAAGCATCTACTGCTAATAGAGAGTATCCAAAGCATATTTTGGTATGTTTGTCTTCATACAAAGCCACTCTTTCGCCTGGACTGCTAATATGCATGAAAAAATATGTCAGCAATGCTCTGAGGGGAAACACTGTTTGACAAGCCACTATAGGTGAAACAGTAGGCACTTTAAACCAGAAATTATTCATAAGAGCACCTATAAATTTCTTCAGGGTCTGCGTTGATCGCAAGCACGTGAACTAAATAAAGAACACCCCCCCTCCCCCAACCCCGCACACACACTAATGTCTCCGTACATCCCAAGCAGGTTGTTCATGACAAGTTGCCTTCCTGTGAGAAACCAGAACTGACACTGTTGTGCATACTTACTAAAGAGCGAGCGTTCTTAAGTATTAATGCTGAGGTGTTTGGAAGGGATGAGCACATTTTGCTTTTCTCCAGGGCATCTAGTAACGCACGGCTGTCCGATGTAAGCCATTACTTATTCATTTACATCTCAGAAATCAAATATCCAGCCAATTTTGAACACTAATTCCTCTGCCTTCCTGACAACATAGGCAACATTTTTTAGACTTTTTTAGACTTCCAGTGATCCTTGTAGTGATCCTACATGGCAAATTTGATGCAATAATGACAAGATACTGGCAAATTAAAACCTCAGTATTTACACCTACCTTTCCCTAGGTGGCGCTACATGCCAAATGACCATTAATGGACTGAGTTTATACACCTTGTCGAGCCCAAGGTACAAATAAATGTTGGTCTTAACTGCAATGGTTGACGAATTATTCCATGAAAACTTATTTCGGTCACCAGAAATCCTCGACACAAAATCTTCCAAATGTGTTAAGTCTTCTTTCCGATTTAACTTCACCGCTTAACACTTTGGCTTCTTTACAGTCAGAAGCCAGCTACGTCCACAACTGGCATAATATTCATTATGTCAATGTGTTTAAGTTTTTTTGCCACATAAGATTTAATCTTAACTTTATACAGGTACATAAGTAGACATGACTGCATCATGGACAAGTCACGTGATTTTATGCATTTGGAAAGTATGTCAACGCTTAACAAGCGGTGTTGTACTGACAGACAGCTAACAGTAATGGCTAGATTCCTCTCTCTTCTTCTCAAGCCATTCCACACATTGAGACAGAAATGGCACACTGTTTTACCTAATTTGCCAGACTGACTTGTGAGAAACAAGAGAGGGAGAACAAGAGAAAGACAGAGAAATTATGAAACAAACAAAGTTTGTGTGACAGACAGACCCGGCTCTCCAAGGACACCTGGAAAACCACTGGAGCACCATTGAAAAAACTTGTAATGCTACAACCACTTACACAGACAAACAAACAGGCGCATAGAGACACACCATCTCAGTAACTAACTACATCGCAACACACAGGGCAGCACTTAGTCCACACCTTCATCTACCTGTGGAACAATTCAGTGTTCCAGTGGAACGCTGTTGCCCAAGTGTTTTTTTTTTTCTTTTTATGGCCGACGAGAGGAGAGCTAATAATAAACATGTTGGCCTGAAAGATCTTAGCTACAGCACCATGGAGACGGGATGGATGCAGCCTATTGCCTACTGCCTTTTGTGCACATAATAGCCTGGGAGCGATATGCCAGGTTTGGCTCCAAGTGCTGGTCAATTTTTGTTTTTTTCTTTCTTTCTTTCTTTTTCTTATTACTTGTTACTAAGGCACTACAATAGCATAGTAACTGCATTGTGCTCAGGCACTCTTGCATAAACAAAATGTCTACCTTTAGCTGCACCTCTGACATTCATTTTACCATAACCCCTTCATTTTTTTTCAATCAATTTAGGCAACTTGTGGATACAAAATTCACCTTAACCTTAAAAAATCACCTTAAATACCATTATCAGAATAGAATAGAATCTGGTTGTAATATCTCCTATTCTGAATAAAAAAATTGTACACAATAAAACAACTTTGCAACCTGCTAGCGCATGACTAAAGGGATTTCTTCTATCCTGTAATATTAAGAGTTTAGGGTGGTTGTCAGGCTGGGTGCTGCTGGATGATGCCACCCGTGATGAGTAAGCCAGATGACGGTGTGCCTGATAAATGCTGACAGGCCCTCAAATCAACTCAGCGTGAGGATTGGCTGCAGGCTGTCTGTGGCCACCATGTCAGGTCACTGAGGCAGAGAGCACAACAAAATTCACATCTTTTGGTGTCCCAATTAAGGGGTCTACACGCTTTGAAGTGCTGGTTTGTCGGCTACATACGTAACAGTGCCATGCCAAGCACTGTCCCCATTTGGAAGGTGCCTTCGAATCCACCCGGCAAACCTGCACTTCATTTGCCGTTTAGTGGAGGCTACTGGTGGTGGATCCTTCATGGCCCCGTTTCTCCCAGAATTCATTTCGCTTAACATGGCGCAAGCACAAACGATGGAGAAGTATCGTTTTAAAAGCATTTCGATGAAATATAAACAACAAATTTATAATTCCTGTGTCCATTTCTGACAGTGTAGCTTTATTTGATATGTTTGCAGTGACTTAGCAATTTTGTATTACGCCTGCGCCATTGTCAACTGCCAAACTATGTTCTATAGTTGCTAGGCAACCAGAGGAGCTCTGTAGGCTAGGCCACGGTAGTCTAGAACTATGTAGACAACTTCGTAGCAGTGCACTCCGAAGCATGTAGACCCTTAATTGAGACACAACGTCTGACTCCATTCATCTGGAGAGAGGACATGACTTCCACATCTCTATCCTTCACACCACTCCTCTACAAATCAACCCAGGCCCACATTTTTTTTTAATGGCTTGCTGAGCAGTTGAAAGGTAGCAAATAAGCTACTACACAGATCACACTCAGGGAGGGAGGGGGCAATTGCAAAATGGCCCTCATGACAAGAGCATTTAGAGTTTGCCCTAAGGAGATGGAGCCAGTGCAGTGTAAACGGGCTATCAAAAGAACAAACATGTGACTTTGCCGTCTAACAGAGTTAATTACAAATTGATTTTTTTTTTTAAACTATCGTCATTTCACAGCAGGGCCGATCTCCACACCTTCACGCACCTCTGCCCATACGGCTGTGAAAGAGAATGGACAATTCTCCATAAATGTAGTGGACTAAAGCATGCACATCAGTCTAAATAGTCTAGGTGCGAGATAACACCAGGTAAATCAATTAAAAAATAAAGTCACAATACCAGTATTATGCTCCCAAAGAGATTTTTAATTAACGTGACCAGCAGTGACATTCTGGCATGCAACCTTCATTAGAAAACTAGTGTTGTATTGATTACTGTGCAATTCTTCAGCATGCACAGAATCTGCAGCTCCTTTGCTAGTGATGTCAACAACTGTGACACACATGCTGATACGTCTGTTAAAAATATCGATATTGTGATACTTTGTGGCATACTACTGTATCCATATGTACTGTTACAGTTGCTGCTATGTTGATATAGCATTTAAAAAACTAAAAGCACATGAGAAAACCAAAAACTGCCAGAAATGAAACCAAACTTTTTTTAGAATTAGAATTTAGAATCTTTATGAGCAATGTTGTTAAATTGTGCCATGAGTTGGGCTTTGCCTTGATATTTCGCAGTATTTTGTTATAACATAGTTATTATTCAGGATCACCATGCATCGTGATATGTATTATATACTGGCCCATGTATCATGGCACTTGTTGTATAATAAGGTTGTAATGAAATACCCAGCCCTACTAAATTATGTGGATAACACGCATTTTAACACCATGTAGTAATCTACAGGGAGCTTGACTTTGAGCAGGCTTGCTTGATGGTGGTGGCTGCTTGGTTAGCGTATGCAGGTGCTTTTCTTCACACATGTGCTAAGTGCACTGGCTCCCCTGAAATGGCCGTTGATGTACCCGTGGGTGCCCGCGAACATGCCCGTAATGAAATGTCCGTGTGACGGAGCGATGTGTCACTCCTCTCAGCTGTTGACTCACACAGCACTGCATCTGTGTGGGCAGCCGACAAATAACAATCTCCCCCGAGCACGAGCATGAGCATGAGCACAGGGCCTCTGCCTTAGTTAGTTGCATTGTTTTAAGCCATGAACCGCCCAAAAACAACAACAAAGAAATGTCTCTAACAAGCTTGAAAAGGCCGAGGACAGAGGATAAACCTGTTTTTTTTTTTCATTAATTTTTTGTCAGAATAAACAAGGGCACTGGCGCTGTATTTCCGGTCAGGGCATGAAAAATGAATGGAGTGCCTATGAAATAGTTCCAAGAAACAGCCGAAAATAGTCAAACTTCAATAAAGCACCTCGGTAATGACACGTTTCAAGGAGAATTCTACTACCCTTCTGCACTTCACTGACGTCAGTGTTTTCAAAGACACTTCCGCCAGGCTCAGCCAGACCAAAGCTCTTCAGGATGATGCTGGTTTGGAGAAAGTGCCCAGCAATTTTCCCCATTGCAACTCAGCATGACATTTAGAAAAGCCTTTTGAAACAAGTGACTTCTAGACCTGCAACTCTAATCTAGAGCTCTCAGCTCACCTGACCTTCTAAAGATTAAAATGGATGACTTGCATCGTTTTTAAGCTTTGATCGTTTCAAAAAAATGTTCACTAATAGATAGGTTTAGGTATGCACACCCTAATCACATCAAGGGTTTGACAAAAATGTCCTCTAAAGAACTAACTTTAGGTTTTTTGTGCATTTTAGAAGCATATGCAGGCACACACTGTAAATGGTGCTAGTTAGAACTTAGGAACTTAAACACACTAATTACTAATAATCCTTCGTAACTAAATTTGAAGGTGACATGCTGCATGGATTTAATTACGTTGATTTAACTTGCACTACTTAAGTAACATATGTTCATGATTATTGAAAAAAAAAAAGTTGGTACAAAGCAGCACATCTTACAGTGCAATTCGTCCACTGAAATTAAGTGGGACAAAATAAGCATCTCTGCTATTTTACATAGACATATATTTTAGCTGATTTACATTTTACATTAGTAAAATACTAAAACTTCATGCTACTGGGTCCCTACACTGGTACAAAAAAAACTGGTAAAAAAGAACCATGGCACTTAACTCAAATGATCAAAACACTATTTATTAGTCATGGATAAAAAAGGTTATGCACCTGAAGGGTGCTTTTTACTCATCTTCAAAGGGAATAACACTTTGAGCCTTTTCATGCCAGGCTTTTTTTACACAGAACCCAGAGTCTATTCTGAACTCAGGTAATGGCAAACTATTCCCTGACCGTAAGTTTAGCGAAATCTCCAATCCAAAAAATTAGATGATTACTGCAATTCTGAATCACTGCATTGATTCCATTTTTGGAAAAGTCACTTTGGGAAAAAAAAAATATGCGCACATTCGCAGAAACCCATTGTGAATTCATCCATTGTACAGCCATCATCAGAGACAATGTGAGACAATGTGGGGCACATTTGGCTTCAGAGCAGACTGTGAGCCAAGGAGCAATGGCAGTGTTACTGCAGATCTGATCCCAAAGTCCCCTGCAAAACCCAGAGATAGTGATGCATGGTCTCATCGCCGTATTAAGACACCAAAATGAACCTGAGAGCACCGAGGCAGGTCCCTGGACAGCAGGATGTGGAGTGCTTATCACATTTGCTTGAGGATGACACAGAGAAGCCCTGGTGCTGGCACAACATAATGTATGTGCAATGTTTCAATAGGGTTGTTGTCCTCATCGTATTACCACTGTGCAAGACGAAGTTATTTAATTCCCGCCTGTTCTGGGATGATGTCTCCTGAATGAAACTGCTGGGGCTGAATGGAGTGGTCTTTTTTTTTGCACATTTGCAATCTGGGTCTCAGTTTAATGAAAAAGTTCAATGGGTTTCAGGAGTAATCCCTATGCACCCTCATGCACCAATTGAAATGATTTTTTTGGGGGAGGGGGAAGGGAAAAAAGGTGCTGTATGGAGTTTCCTACTAAAGCAGTTCCACATGGAGGAGCATGAGAAAGGTATCAAAGCACGTGATGCTTCATTTGAAAACACTGACGTCAGTGAAGTGCAGAAGGGTAGTAGAATTCTCCTTGAAACGTGTCATTACCGAGGTGCTTTATTGAAGTTTGACTATTTTCGGCTGTTTCTTGGAACTATTTCATAGGCACTCCATTCATTTTTTCATGCTGCTCCCAAGTCTGGTGGTTGGTTTCATTAAGCCAAGGCATTAGAGCACTTGCACTTCACATGTTCATCCCAGGGGATGCCCATCATTTAAAGCATCTATAATGTCAGACTACACCCCCTAAATCAAGCATTTATGTCCAGGGTAATATAAGGTCTATTTGCTGCTTTCCCATTCAACTTTGGTTAATTGTGGGAACATACATTCTAGATGCATCACACTGTAAGAAAATCAAAATATTACATGTTCATTGATTAAGTTTTTTTTTTTAATTTGGAAAGCCCTGTCCGATTCTGCATTGAATTTTGGTTCAGCCATTATGTCTGAACACATTTAAAATATGTTCTCCCTTCCGCTTCATAAACTTCATAAATACCTTCTCCTAGCGAGAACACAATGACATGTGTTTGAGTCACTGACCAAGTCATCAAAAAATGCACTCACAAAATGACTTGGGACAAATCATAGCCACTGTCAGTGGAGCACTGGTCCTTTGCCATAAGCAGATGGCTGCCAACCCTAAATCAATGTTGTGCACCTTTCCCACCTCTCTAATTGATTTAGCCCAAAACGCCATGTTACAGCAGCTCCCCTCTTATCCCAAACAGATCACCCTAATCTCCTCATTGGCCCATACTCAGCCAAGCTTTGACCAAAGACAAAAAAACGTACTGTAATTCTCCACGAGCTCTGCAGAGAGCTTTTAATGACATTTGAATCTACGCATAGCTCCATAAACACTGTAAAGTCTTAACATCTGGACAGGTAGGTAGGACACGGCGATGAGGGAAAAAAAAAAAAGAAATCTGGGGCATCCATCTTGACGTAATTTGTGACACAATAGTTTTTTTTCCCCCTCTGTGATTTTTTTTCCGCACTAGAGATTGGACTGCTCTGTAGCACACAGGCTCAGGACTGCTATGAGGCAGCAGCATCAACATGTCATGTGAAAACGAGCAACACTATCGTTTCACAACTGTCAAACAACCCAACGAAACCTGGAGGGCTAGGCCACACTTCACACACACACACACACACACACACATTTTCACACACACACACACATTTTCACACAAACACGCTAAAAGGATCGGCCAGAAATAGCTTGTGAAAATAGCACAGGTTTCTGCAAAGCATAAAAAACCAACACAGTATTGATATAGCAAACAAAACATCACCAGTGATTGAATAGACTTTACATAATTTATTCCATCTTCTGTCTTCAAACACTCTCCAAAGGACAAGATGAATTATGCTGAATTTAAAACTGAATACATACACACTGTGTGTCTCTCTATGTACTTTCTGATGAAAGTAAAAATGAAAGCGGTTACTTACTGCATTGTGTGTCTGGGTCTGTCCCACCAAGATGAGGATGTTGGAGCAGATAATGGACAGACAGAAGTTAATCAAGATGATTGACCGCTCGGATCTGATGTATCTAGAAGAAAACAACAGCGGCCCAGGAACGAGTCAATAAATCCGGCAAGATTGACAGCCAGCATCAGTTTACGTCACGCAAGCAGTGATTGCATTTCTCCACCGACATGAGCTTTCATAAATTGCCGCTGCCCGGTGACATTTAAATTGAAGCATGTCCACGGCGCATCTTGGGAGAGAGAGAAAGTGTTGCGTCGCCATGCCAGGTGCTGAGCCCTGGCTTTCCCAGCAGACCATATAAAAAGCAATCTGCATTGTGCTCATTAAAAGGCAGGCACCTACCTCCAGAGCACGATGTACACCACTGCCAGCGTGATCAAGGCCAGGCAGGACAGGCCGCAGCCAACGATCAGTGTCACGGACGGAACCCCTGAGTACTCCATGGTCTGCAGGGGAAAGAAAAAAATGGGGGGGTGGGAGGGGGCACAAGGAGAGAGAGAGGACTCATTTAATGTGATGGTCAGAGCAGGGGGAATGTGGTGGGGGGGGGGGGAGCAAGGAGGGAGTGGGGATGTGGGGATGTGGGGATGGCAGCAGGCCCTTTGCCAAAGATGCTACAACATGGCTGACGCGTGATCAATACACAGGAGCACCATGATACATGGGTTGACACAGAGTTCAGTGTTCACTATTCATCAATATTCCGTGTCGGCCCCAAATCTTATCCACCTGGTGAGATGTTAGCCCCTATGCTTTTTGAACCTCATGGGCAGCCGTAGGACAATAACGAGTGTCCCGTGGTGCGAATTTCCAGTCAGACAGCCAGTGAAGTTGCAATACATAAATCACCGGTCCATATTCAATACCTTCAATTTTATTGTAACTTTAATGTTAACTAAGTGGTCCATATAATTAATTTAATGGAAAGGGGGTGGCCAGGGAATGTTATACACCACATTAGCAAGGGTCTTACTGCAATAAGATGGAAGACTGGTGATAAACAATAGAGTTATTGCAAAACACACTTTAAGATGAAACAGTTTCCCATCTAATAAAAAGCCTGGCTCATGGTGCGATCATACAACCGTATGTCAATTTAACTCGCAAAAAGTCATAAATTACGAGCAAAACAAGTGAAAAATGCACATCAGTATTCCTTTTTTTCCTGTGTTAGAAGCAAAGCTAGTCTCACCACTATCTCAAACGCCTGTTGTATTCCATTCTATTACCATTACACATCATGCTAACAGAAGCAGCAGTGCTACCTTCCAGCCTTATCTGCTGGGTAGGCCTTTATAGATGGCTTCTCCTTCTCAGAGTTCCACCTGACACAGACCCCCCCTTCTCACTGCCACCCCTTCCAGAAGCCACAAGTCATCATGACATATCAGCAGTGCATTGCAACGATTACAGTTATTAAACTTCACCTCTGCTGCATGTAGGTAAAAAAGACTACGCTGTCATTTCTGTCATCTTCAGAAGCCACAGTCTGATGTATGTCTACCAGCACGTACAAAAACATCACAAAAGGGGGTAGAAACGAACCCCATTTTGTCACCTGTTACAGCACCATCTCTGCAGCAACCATTAAGGTCTGCTTTACTAGGACCATTATACCAGAACTGTGATATCAAAACAGGAAGAAATAGTGCTGAATAGCAAGGTCTTTTAATGCACTGGGTTGCCTTTGCATTTTGCATTGCCTACACCCATTAAAGTACCATGTGTACAACAACACACTCATCAGAGAACAACTAAGATGTCTGGTCTAGCTGATATGTCAGACAAATGCGATACATACGACAGACAGAATGTATAAGCATGTGTATGAACTGCTGCATGAACGCTACACAGAATAAACAGACACACATACATACACACACGTACACACACACACTGGCGCGGGGTAACGCATGTTGTGTGTGGAAGAATGGAGATCCTTATCAAAATCAACACAGGCGGATACTGATGCTTGTGGGCACAACACACTTGGCGTCCTTCAGATGGAGTAACAATTTATAACGGCACGCGATGCATTACAATGAAGCTCTCGCTAAGGCAATAACCCACGTAATAACACAATGAATGCATGCAGGCAATCGGTAACATCAAAAAGAAAACTGACCACCACTTACTATTTCTCGTGGTTGTTCAGCCAAAATGGCGAAGGTAGATACACGATCACATAAGCATTTAGTATGGGATGCATCGGTAAGCACGGTTTTACATCCTCTGGAGGACCAGGTTCCCCAAGAATCGTTCCTGCAAGGAGAGGAGGGCAAAGAATATTAATTTTGTTCCACAGTTCGATTTAAAGGGGGCTTTTGAAAATCTGTCTCGATTACAATCCCTAAACACAGCGTCTTATCTACTTATAGTGAATCTGAAAATAAGATGGCATACAAGTCAGAGCAGCCGGCAATTTAGTACAGAGTATTTATCGCTAGTTCTGACGGTGAGCAGAGCCAGTGGAGCTGTCCAAACGCGACGCTGCTGAATGATTCAATTCTTCCATACGCCATTTTCTTAAAAAACATTTGCGTTTCAAATAAATAATAAACCAGCACATTAAAAACAGCGATCAGATAAAATAGCTTTGTGATAGACCCAGCAAGAAAAACACAAATAGCAAAACATCTTTACCCGGACTTTTTCAACCGAAACTGAAGACCGCGTACGTTTTTTTCCTTCCCAAAAATGAGTTGAATTTTCTTCTCCTTTCCCGGAGCTTGCTGTTTTAATATGTGCCCCTTTCGGTTGATCTTTCCCCCTATCTGTTGTAATTAGAAGCTTTTGGACGCTTCCTAAGGGAAATTTTCAGCCTGGAAACGGTGGACGGCATCAGATTGATACTCTGTTCTCCTCTCCTGCTGCTACGGAGGAGGGGGGAGGTTCTGCTCACACAGTACACGACAGGGAGAAAATTCCCTCTTTTTTCCACTGACAAATATCCATTCCAAACAAATACACCGAACTTCAACCGTTACAATGTTTTTAATCATTCTCCCTCACTTGATTTGATATGATGAGATATTAAGTGATGTCCAAATCCCAGCATAACAACGCACCACCCCATGAAAATGCAATGGTGGTAGTAGCCCATTTTGTCTCTCCCTGTGGCAGCCACAACCAAAGACAATGCGTTTCCTCAATTCCACAAACCCTAACTTTCACTCTTTATGGTAGACTGCGACAGATATCGGCTGTATGGCATCATATAAGCCCACATGACAGACAGCATTTCAATAATATTCAAATCTAACACCTCGGCAAAATGACTTTTGCACACCAGCTGCCTCTATTCACCCAGCTGTAAAATGTGTTACTGAGGTCCCTTTGAAATGAATCAAAATCAGATGGACATATTAAATATTGCCAGTGCTTCACTCCTTTTATGTCTGTCTGTCTGCCTGTCTGTCTGTGTCTCTTTCTTTCTCGCTGTGTAATGAACAGAGAGTGAGTGAGTCTGTGTCAGAGACAGAAAGAGAAAAGGAAGGAGAGAGAGAGAGAGAGAGAGAGCAGACCTCTATTTACAAGTGCATAAACATACAACCTGTATAGACACAAGCACTGTGAGGATGCACATCCCCCTTTCTCTATCTCTGTCCTGCAGACATACACACTAGGAGCAGTGAGCACACACACACACACACACACACACACACACACACACAACTAAAGAGATGTTTCACAAGCTCCCACGAGGTCGTGCCTGCAACAGATTCAGGTGAGGCCAAACCCTTCTCCACGGTGGAGTGGTTAATACGGAATCGATCAGAGCAGACAAGAGAGAAGAAGCCACTTCTCTTGACAATTATATCACTGCCACG
>CM059286.1:21110590-21140590 GCA_030347295.1 Setipinna tenuifilis
ATACAAGCGGGCTTGAACAGCACTCATATGGGATTGGGACGGGATTGAACAGGATTCATAGGCTCCATCAGAGGAAATGAGAGAAGTGAATTACTGGCATTAAGGTTTCTAAAGGAAACAAAGACGACGTTGCGGAATGATTAAAGACGTTGCTATAGTGAGCTTAGCAGAACTTCGTTTGGAGCCAAAACTGAGGAGCAAAACACCTGCACTGCAAAATATGTGAAAATGACAATGAATGAAAATGGTATCCCTTTGAACACAAGATTGACTACTGCTGTGCTGCACTGGTCCGTCACCAACCAACAGGGTGTTTTTTTAGACACTTTACCTGTGCCACCAACAACAGAGTCAGTGAATTTAAAGGACATCACAGTGAGGCCTGTAACATGGCTGCCACAGCCACAGCCGCGGCCAATCGGTTACCTGCAGAGGTCAAAGCTGTCTGCGTCTGTGGCCGTATCAAAGGAGAGGGGGATTAAAGGGGAAAACAAAGGCCAGTCTCTCAGGAGTTGATCTGGCGAACATTAAATGCAACACAGGCACTATTAGGGGTTACAGGGGACAGAGGTGGAAGCTTGGGGAGCAAAAAAAAAAATGTCAAGCACGTCCCCTGCCATTCGTAGTGCTGTCAGTCCCTTTGTTCAATCACTGAGAGTTGAGCGGGCTTTGGCAAAGAGATAAGGTCATTTCTGAGGATGACAAAAAAAGCCAGCAAAAAACATATTATCAAACATCAGCCTATCGGCGCTGGAGGTAATTGATGTGGTAAAGACAGCATGGCTTTAGTCGTGTAAGAGTGTGGAGGACGACTGGGGCAGAGGGACTGACATCATTAGACTTCTTTAAACTTTAAAGCCAGAGACAGCTAAGGAGGCAGATATTCACGCTTGACAAACTCCCAACCCTCAGCCCCTTGCTTATTGATTGTGTATCATGATGGCGGCACTGAGACTGAGACTGGTGCTCCAGATGCGCTAATTTCTCTGAGATGTCCCATCAGTGTTGTTGATGCCTGTGATTCCACCAAAAAACCTTGCGAGCGATGCCATGGCAACGGGATATTGGAACTGGATCTCATCCATGTGGGTGAGGCGAAGTGGAGGGTGAGATAAGTGAGAGGGGATGTGAGGGGGTATCTGGTGCATGAACTGATGCTGTTGAGAAGCACTCCCACACACACACACACACACACACACACACACACACACACACACACACACACACACACACACACACACGCCCTGGGAATGGATTACAAACATGAATATCTGCATCTGCTGCAGAGCACACAGGACTCTGCACTGAGGGTAAAAAGGTAAAGAAAAGGTATAATTTTGTGTGCAATTTTATATCTGCATTACGTGCATTGCTAAACGCAACTAGGTTGTGTCTGCCCAGGTTGAGTCTGGCAGGGTGCTTTTTTTAAAGTTTGGCTCGGAGACGTGATGAGCAGCACGGAGCCATCAATTTTGGAGCCAAACGCCTCTGCTATTTTTTTCATCAACAAAATAGGTCCAATCAAACCCTCATCAGCAAAAGACACCGTGTGTGCTCCCCGAGTATGCATCTCATTCTTTTGTTCACCTATCATTTGGAAGGTTCATTGTGAGAGTAACCGCCGGTAATGGCCGTGTCTCGGTGCACTGTGCCATGACCTGTGCTCTCAAGTGGCTGCAGCAGCTCGTCGGATGCTCCAAATGCACTTGGCTCACAACGGCAGCCAATCTCCAGCGAGCACACAGGGAGGCCACAAGTTCACGGCAGGGTTAACTGCTTCTGTGGCTCGCACTGCCCTGAAAGGAGAGGAAGAGCGAATGTGCGAGAAGAGAAGAGAACATGGCCCCCACCGCTGCGCTCTGGGAGCCTGGCTGGAGCTCCAGAGGCCATCTGCCTGACACAAGAACATGACATATACAGGTGCTATCGCCATGTTATCCCGACGCAGATGAGATTTTGAACATCCTTCAAAAAAAAAAGAAATGTGTTCTATAGCAATGTACGATTGTAAAAATTCTGCGCTGTAGTCTATAGCGCTTTGATGTGTCAAAAATGCCTTAAACACACCCACTGATAACAAGCTTAGGTGGACTAAGCACCTAGGTAAAGAACAGGAAAGCCACAGTCCACAGTGTTGTTAATATTATGTTAATGCACAGGATGGCAAAAGGTGACATTTCCATGCCATTACACTAAGCTAGGCTGTCATACCTTTTACACGTCCTGGCAGATGTTGATATCATTACAAAATGGAAAAAAACAAGCTGTCTGTCATAAGAGTACTTGTGTGTAATGAATTAATGTTGTTGCGCAGAGGAGGGCAATATTTGACTGATTACAAAAACACTCATCACAATATGCACAATCACATCAATCGGTGGCAAAGATGACAGACTGACGCGCATCTTGATTGTTGGAGTATTTAGTTCCATGAGCTGTGTACACACGCTTAACAAATCAAAATTAATTGATGAGCATGTATGCACATAAACACATCTGACAAAGAGATTAGTGTGGCGCGCAAACAAAATAGATCCACAATTATGAATAATCATGGATTCTATATACGTCATATGGAGAAACGAGCGCAAGGATTGGCTTCCATCGATCGCCGCACCAAGCATGGCTTTTATGACTTTCGCCTCCACTCCTCCTCCCCTGCTCCTCCTCTCCTCCCTCTCCCCCTCTTTTTCCTGTGGTAGGGCTGACTGTAAGTATACCATGGGGCTCCAATCCTTCCCAGTGGTTCAAATTATACTTGAGAGGGCAGACTCGTGTGGCCCTGATTCAATAAAAATTGAATTTGGAGAATATGCTTTCTATATTTTCTTATCTGGCAGTGAAAGAAAGGAGACAGAGACGGTGGCCCTGCATGGTCAGACAGCCGTGGCAGCGCAGAGCAATTTTCATATTTGAGCGTTATTAAGATTAAATAGCAGCCGTATTCAATTTGCGAAATAGACAAGCCTTTAAAAAAGCCCACTTTTTTTCTTTCTTTCTTTCTTTCTTTCTTTCTTTCTTTCGTGCTTTCTCTCAAAGAAATAAAGGAAGAAAGATGAAATTACAGCAGCGAGATTGTCATTTGACACAATTTCTTATTTAACTCCATGTGATTCGTGTTCCCGCGACAAAATGGTGAAAAAAAAGCTGCATTGACATGCAGAGTGATAAGATAGAAATCCTCATGGTTATTCACACATACCGAATTAGAGGCAACAGTCGGGCACACAACGACACCACAGCAGAATTCTTAATGATGTGGGATTATTTTTCGACACACACTGTCCTCAGGGTAATTTTCCACTAGCAAACACTAATAAACTTGTTCTTCAGCATCGCATCTAAATTTTCGCTTCTGCTTCTACTTTTGTTTTCATCTTATCCCCCTTTAACTATTGTACTCACAACACAGCAAATAATCCAGAGATAATGCTGTCTTATAATGCCAAGATAAAATCAGTGCTATTGATGCAATCCGCATAGCACAGCACAGCATAGCTCAGTTCGGACTGTGAAGCTTCACTGACATCATGATAACACCCAACACAAAGCACTTGTCCTCTGTGATTGGTTGTACTGCATTTTGTTCTCTGCTCACAGCACATTGCATTATGATAACGCTTCCTGGTCTGACAGTTGACAGGGGGGGCTTCCACTGTCAGATCAGGTAGACAGAAGCAGGCCTGTCCCATTTGTGGAGGGCCGTGCTAAAGACCTCCCTGCCCGGCTCCCCGTGTGTGTCCTGAACCTGACTCCTGGTTCCACAGGGCCATGTCCATAGGGGCTGGATGTCAATACCACGCCAGTGTGAGAAGGTGTTAATTGCAGTCTGGGGGGGGGGGGGGGGGCAGGGGGGTAACAGGGAATTAACTGAACATTGTTTGATAGATTGGGAAACAAAGGAACTCTTAAGATGGAAAGAAAGCACTAGTGTTTGCTGCAGCATACACCACACATCATGCACCTTAATTTGTGCTCAACCAGTACATGAAACACAACCACTCCTGTGCAGCAGATGCGTGTAAAGAGTGTATTTTCTCATCCATTTGTGTGAAGTCATGTTCAAAGCCATTAGGTGTGACGGATTTATTTTCCCTTTATTCCTACCAGCCTTTATTCCTGTCAGCTTATGTTATTACCTCAAAGCATTATGTAAAGGACAGAAAAGCCACAGTAGACACCTGCTAACAAGAGCCCCCTTAACATTAGTGTATGTTTATTGTGTTGGCGAAACAACACGGCCTTGTGCAAATAAAAGAACCAATCGATACGAACCAAACTGCTTAATGGAAAATGTAAGGGGTGCATTTGAATTTTCTTTTCCTTAATCCCACAAGGTAATAGCAACATACTGTACATGCTGCACTCACAACAAACACAGCCTATTCTGCCTAGATACATGTGACACATTAGTTGCCATGTGTGGGTTTCCATGGATACAGAGCTACAGGACATTCAGAGTAAGAAGAGGAAGATGGCTTTACTTACATGATGGTACTATCCCACAATGCACAGAAAGGATTCGTTGTTCCCTAGGAGGAAGAAAAAAATGGCAAAATGAACGATAAAGCACCAGAAAAACAGCACACCAAAAAGACACCAATCAACAGTGGACTTTGCTTATTGTGGATTTGGGCTGAGCAGAGGAAAAGAGAGGCTATATTCAGTGACCTGTCTATGACTTTATCTATGACATTACTGCAAAGTGCTCAGCTGGAAAACAGCCTTGTCCTTGTCATTAGCTGGCTATGGCATCCTGACACTGGAACACAGGACCACCCAGAGCCGCCTCAAATTAATTATTGAACCAACGACTCTGCTTTGTTGATTAATGCGCCTGAAACATATGGCCCCCTGTCACTCAGGTCACAAAGCCTGAGGACGAATCCTGACCAGTTCCCTTTCTAAGTTTGACATTGACTTGTGACCCACAGCATTTTCTGAGAAGTCAAAACTTAATACATGCATGCACACACACACACAAACAAACACACTCATACACATTCGATCTTATTACACTGTGCCTAATTAATGTAATAGGGAAAGTAAAATAAAGTGTAACCGAATTGTAGTTTTACCTCAGTCCCGAATGCTATCCCAAAGTCTGATCATAAAGTAAAGTGAGTGATGTCTGCTTCTTGGCCTTGACGTATATAGCCCACTACTCTGTCAGACTGAGTGTTTAGGGCTATAGGGCTATACTACCTGCACTGTAAACCCGGATAAGTTAATACAACTCAAAACTTTTGTTGTAACTGATTACGTCAATAGTTTTGAGTACATTAACTATATATTTTAATTTAATTAATTTAAAAGTTTAAGTACATGAATTTTGTACTTAAACTTTTAAATTAACTTTAATTAAAATATATAGTTAATGTACTCAAAACTACGTAATCAGTTACATCAAAAGTTTTGAGTTGTATTGACAATCCGGGTTTACAGTGTGTAGCTTTCTGTCTACTTGTTTACTTCAAGCACCAAATGTCATTTTGCAGACATCTTTTTACAGAGACAATCTCTGTCTGTCTGACTGTCAGAGGTGAAATGGGCAGAGCAAAGTACCAGTCTGTGGTTAAATGTAGTGAGAATCTGATTAAAAATGAACAGCAACCATGCATCTCCTACATCTCTTTTAGTAAGGAGTGCACACCACTTGCACAGTCTGGAAGAACACATCTAGGAACACGACTTTCGCCTTGAACTTCGCAAACACTGCTGCAAATTACTTGCCATAGGGTGCCATAGGGAGGGTGGGTGTATATATTTTGAAGGGGAAGGAATGAAATGAGAGGGGGGGGGGCGCAGTGACATATATAAGATGTCATTTGTATACGTTCTTCAGATTGGCCCATTTTCTGTGAAGAATTTCTAATAATCTTACTTTCTATGGAATGGAGATGTTCAAAATGTCTAGCATTTTTCGTATGCTCTTGAATGCAGATAGAGTACACTACTGTTCGACAACAAAAACAAGCTAAAAATGTTTTTCGATTTTCTGTAACCCAACCTCTAAACCTAACCTGAACAAGACCCATACTTTCAACAAATGGCTCATTAATAGTTTCATCTATATAGACTATCCATATAAATTGTGACCCATCTTTTTTTCCTACTATGTGTGGAGAAAGCCTGCTTACATTGGCCAGGTGGGCAAGCTCAATCTCCAGCTGCACGTCGGTGACCTTTGGCTCTGGGCGGACTGTTACAGCGATGACCTTGGAGTTCACAGCTGTATTATTCCTGAGCAAAAATAACACACCAGAAACATGTCAGAGAAACCACATTACCAGATCACAACAGCTCTTTAAGGACAAATCGTCAAATGGCAAATCATGTTATACATGTTGTATGTATATATGTACATTCAATACATACAATCTATAAAAATACATTCAACTAAAAAACACTACTACATCGTAAAATTACAGTAAATGAATGTAAAGAAGAACACTATGATTCTCACCAAGGTCACTTTACATGACACGCTTTAAATTATCCAAGGTGAGATTCTATTCTGATAAGTTATATTCAGGTCATCTAAATTTATGACTTCTAAAATGTGCTTTCGTCCAGACACACACCTGGGAAATGCCTCACGCTGACCTCCATGCCAGCAATTGATTTGTGAATGACGGCATATCCTGTCCTATAGCACTCAGAAATGACATTTTCTGTGTGTGTGTGTGTGTGTGTGTGTGTGTGTGTGTGTGCACGTTCACACACAAGGGTATGTGTGAATGTTTTGTTTCCGTGTGTGTGTGTGTGTGTGTGTGTGTGTGTGTACACTCGCACAATTGTGTGTATGTGTGAGTGTCTGTGCATGTGTGTACGTATGTGTTCTGTCTTGAGGTTGTGTGTATGTTTGAGAGGAAGTGTCTGTGGCGTTGTTCTCTGCCAAGCCCTCCTGAGGGGCAATGCAGGAAAAAGACAACATCCCAGCATCCAAATCACTTCTGGTGCCCTTCTCTATGCAAATCACCCAACTGTTGTTGGAGTGGAGTGTTATTGGAGGCCTTAGTTAAGTGGTACTCACTGCTCCGTAACTGTAACTTTAGGCGATTTAGTAAATTATTCAATCACTACTTGAAAAAAGAAGAACAAGAAGGAGAGAAAAAAAACAAAAACAAAAACAAAACAACAGAAAAGCAGAGTGCTGCCACTTGACGGGCCTTTCATTTTGCTCAGGTGGATGCATCTGCCACCAATTACGGTGCGCTGATTGAGGTAATTAGCCCGGCGCATAACATCATAACACCTTTCCTTTTCCCCTGGGGGACAGTCTAATGCGAAAATAGTTTGTTCTGACTGAAATACTGTAACATAAACTCTCCTGCTGTCAATCAATGTTTACGTAATGCGATGCGGTCAAATCCATGTGCACATTAAAGATGCACGATTTCATTTAACGTGTACTGAGACAGAGAGAGAGATACAGAGAGAGAGAGAGAGAGAGAGAGAGATCGCAAAAAGCAGAGAAAAAGAACACTTCCATAGACACATTTGTCACAAAGGCCCACTCTGGGCATGATTTCACAGTCCATTTGATCCAAGACACCAAGATTGAGCATAGACACAGCCCAGAAATCCCATCCCTTGCAGGATTCACTGTATATATAGCTGTTCTGGCCAAACAGCTAGAATATGAAAGAGAACTTTAGATGCAGCGCTCCTTCATCATAGCAATGGCATCTGTCGAATATGGCGGAGAAAAATCCTACAGCTAACCTCCAGTGACATATCCCCCTTTGTCTTTTGGCCATACATTCTCTGTAGTTAAAGTCCCAAAGTTCATACCTGTACAGAAAATGGATGACATCTCCTTCTTTGGATAATGTGTTCTTGAACAAAAAAGCCTTATCTCCGTGTCTACGAAAGAGGGATTTTTTTTCACATTATAGGTGCAAAGAGATTTCCTGTCTCAGCAATCACTGGAGTCTTTCCTACGCGCAGCAGTACTATTCTTAACCAAAGACGCCGCAATTACAGTGATTGCTCATTAAGTTCATCTGGGTCATGTTTAATTAAAAAGCATGTTCAGAGTCATCACTCCCATTGCGTTCACATAAAACCTTAGCATTACACATGCATACATCTTTCCTCTTCCCAGAAGAACATGCAGTTCCACGTCACATGTTTTCATGTGACGAATCGAAAGTCTCTAAAAATGCAATGTGTGGGCGTCCTCCTGTCAGACAGACACAACACACACTCACCTGCCAACGCACATCTCACTCTCCTGCCAAGTTTAGCCTGACGCAGCTACGACCTGTGAAAGTTTCCCCTTGTAACCTGACAGTGGCTTTGTACTTTCTCTCTATCAGGTCCACACACAAAAAAAAAAACCCTCTTCAATGCAAAGCGTCAAAGGTGCACTGCTGGTGCCCTGCAATGTCTCTCTCTCCCTTTTGAGTTGCTAAGAAGCAGACAGTTTTAAGGTCAGAGAACAGAGGCAATCTCTGCCTGTGTGCTTTTTTCCCATCTCTCCTTCATTCTGTCTTCCTTTATTTCATCGCTGCTTCCTCCCCCGAGAGCTTGTATCCCTTGGAGACAACACACTGCAGGGTCACCACGGAGGAGCAAGGAAGAAACACAGAAAGAAAAAAAAGAAAAAAAAAGGAAAAAAGAAAGAGAGAGAGACTGACAGCTTAGGTGCACTCCAGGCATTGTCCTGGGAGGTCTACCCTCTCCTACATACATCCCTTGAGCCTCTAGCAAAGCAACTGCAACTGTAAGAGAGCAGGAGCTTTTTTTTTGCCAAACTGCCACTGAACTGACAAGCACAAAAACTCAGTGAGAACCCTTGCAGCTTTCATGTGTACAACAAACAAACAAACACACACACACACACACACACACACACACACACACACATAAACACACACACACACACACACACACACACACGCACACACACACACACACACACGCACGCACGCACACACACACACACACACACACACACACACACACACATACGCACACACCCTGTCACATGTTGGCTGAAATATTGTGAATCATGGACAGCCTTCACAAAATCCACAAAAGAATTGTAGAGTAATACTTAACCCAATGATAGAGTGAAAGTACATAATGTTACATATTGTTGCACACTTTGCTACATTTTACCTAATTGATGTAATAGGGACAGTAAAGTAAAGTATAACCGAATTGCAGTTTTACCTCAGTCACGAATGCTATCCCAAAGTCTGATCATAAAGTAAAGTGAGTCATGGCTGCCTCTTGTCCTTGACGTATATAGCCCACTACTCTGTCAGACTGAGTGTATCGAAAATAGGGCTATACTACCTGTAGCCTTCTGTCTAGTTGTTTACTTCAAGCACCAAATCTCATTTTGCAGACATCTTTTAAGAGACAATCTCTGTCTGTTTATGTCTGTCCTGTTTTATCCAATCTACTTCACAGTTAGTGGCTGCATTGTGTTTGTTTGTTTGTTTGTTTGTTTGTTTAATGCTGCAACAATATGGGGACTGCTTCAGGATACCACCTCGATATGATGACTGACACTTAATGCTGTGAGCTTATAGACATGCTTTCGGTGGGCATTGGAGCACTGTGCACGTACAGACAGGACTCATTACTGAACTTGACACTGCGTCTCACACAAATGACATCCACCAGAGACTTGTCTGTTATTCTCCTTGACCTGCCATTCTTCATCTTTCAGTCTGGGGGCCGCAGACCCAGACAGACTCCTGATAAACAGTGTAGTGATTTAGGAGGACACATACAAGTCCCCTGAAATGTATACATAGATCCAAAATTAATCCATCAGGTTAAAATTTGTTACACATAAACACATAATGACCTTAATGGTGGAGTTAACCTTTAAAACAACTAATGATGCTGGACAGCTTGCTCCCACAATAAATTGGTAATAAATTAAGAGTGAAATTGTGCTTACTTCTGTTTCATGGGTTGCCCTTTAAATTGAGTCCATGAAATGAATAGCGACAGGGAGGAGAGGTGGGTGGAATTGTAGCACATTAACTAAGGCTACTCTGCTAACACCCTTCTGAGAAACTTTAAGGGATGCATTCTGTGGGTATGGTGTTATTACAACCACATTAAAACTCAAAATCAGAATAAAACCAGTAATTACTTATTAAAACTCATCTTTGGCGTGTGTCTTTTGACAACTATCTTGCCTTTCTTTTCATTTATCTCTCCCACCATCTTTTCTCTGTTTAAAACGTCCCTGAAAAAAATCAATGTTAAAATGGCTCCACAAGATGACTCAGGTGAATGAATGCTCATTTACTTTACTACCTGTCCATTTCACTGTTATTACCAGGAGTTGCCTGTTTTTGTGAAATGATAATAATCCTAAACCAAAGTTCTGGAATTCACAAAGTGAATGATAATCAGTTTTTGTTTGCCTGTGTCACAGACAGCTTGTTTGTTTTTTGGGTTGTTTTGTTGTCTTTTTTGATCCATGGTCATTAATTCATCTAGAACACTGGAGGTGGAGCTGTAAGCTATAGTCTACACCCCTCATCATAGTCAACAGCTCACAGCTCCACCTCCAGTGTCCCAGAGATATAGCTCCTGGTTCCCCATCATTAGGCCCAGAACTGAAGAAGCCTTTTGTATGAAAGGTGAAACGTCTTCAAGCTCCAAAAAGAAGTCCAATTCCTTACAACTAGCTCTTTTGACTACCCTGACCTGGATGAATGAGAGTCTTTACAGACATGGCATTACCATGTAGCCTCTCATCTGACTGACTGACACAATGGTCAGTGATGAGCATTGCACATAGTTTCTCAGGGTATTGTCTAAGGTCAACCATGCCTGAAGGGTCATACTTAAGCAGAGTTGTATAAAGTAGAAGTAGAAGTACTGTTTTGGATGTAATTACTTGTGTTGTAATTACATCCAAAACAGTACTTCTACTTCTACTTTATACAACTCTGTACTTAAGCAATAAGCAATGAGAGGCTGTGGGTTTGCACAGGAGTTAGAACTGTTAGGGTGTTGTTAAACCTCCTAGTTGAATAAAATCCAATAAGAACCCACAGACCCGAGTGACTAGACAGAACACAAGTACACAACTGCAACACTGTGTCATTGCCGGCCCCCTATTTAGGAATGCTTATTAATATCTATTTGAATACTGTCATTAGTCATACAAGTGCTGAATTAAGGTTAAGTTTACAAGTTTACAACAAAGTCAGCATCCAACATTTTCACTATGTTTTGCTACTTTGTAACATTTTTTAACTGAGGTTCACTGCAGAGTAATATTCGTAGACCTCTGCAAAACAATAGCCACCAAAAGATGTGGCATGGTTTGCATACATGGTTAAGTCTGCATCCACCACATGAATCATCTGTTTTGCTGTGATGAAATGTCATGCCTTTGGTCTGTGTCTGTGTGGTGTGTGACTTACTTTGGGGATGGCAGCATCAGCCCCAGGGTCTTGTACAGCACTGTTCCCAGTATGAACACGGGCGATCCATCCATATCTGTGAAGGAATGCAGGCAAGTGACTGGTTACAACCATTTATTCCATCAACAACCCCTTTTAATGGCTACACTACTGTTAATGGTTCATTTGTTTCACGTAAACAGTCTGTTAATCCCTTGGATTAGATGCTACGGTGAAGCAGCCAAAGAAACGACTAAACAAACAAAAACACAACAAAAATACAATTAGAGATTAATTACATTCCACAAAAGAGATGCTTGACTTCAGGGACTAAACTGAGCATAAAAACTGTGCATGATGAACTACCCCCATCCACTTTAATTTGCAATCAATATAGAGCACAATGTTCCACGCGCGATACAACACAGTGCTTTAACAAAAAACAAAACGTAACAAATGAAGAATTTTACTTAAATCTCTGTGAGCTTGCTGGCTCAGGGATACCGTATATATTGGCCATTCTTGCCAGCTAAGACCCCCCTATAACTTCACTGCCAGCAGTGCATTAAGCAATACGTTAGCGCTGTCCTCTGTGAACGATTGATCCAGAGAGTACATTATTTTGTGTTGAAAAATATCCCTCTCAAATGCCAGAGCAGCTGACCCTTGTTAAAGAAAGGTCTCTGGGCATTTCTCACAAAGTGGAGATTCTTGCCAGACCCCACCCAATGAGCAGAGTGACTTATACGCCACATAAATCCACCTTCACTCTTCTTTCCCCCCTTCATTCCTTCTTCTTCTTCGATATACTTCAGATAAGACGAATCAAACTAATTAACAAAATAGTCTGGCACTAAGGAGGGAGAGAGAGAAAGACGGAGGGAGGAAATGAGATAGAGGAAATGAGAGAGAGGGGAGAGAGGAAAAATGAGAGAGTCTGAGAGATAGAAAGAAGGAGACAGAGTGAGAGGAAATGACAGAAAGAGAGGGAAAAAGAGGGAGAAAGAGAAACACGGAGAGAGAGAGAGAGAGAGAAACAGAGAGAGAGAGAGAGAGAGAGAGAAACAGAGAGAGAGAGAGAGAGAGAGAGATAGAGAGAGAGAGAGAGAGAGAGAGAGAGAGAGAGAGAGAGAGAGAGAGAGAGAGAGCTTGCGGTCTGGCATTGTTTAAATGGATGCTGAGAAATGTTGCCTGAGTATAAATGGTGCCCAAGTATCAGACGTTTTTTTTTTTCCTTCTTGCTGAGTGGACTCATTTTACACAGGGATGCCTCCTTTTAGCCGTCATCAGAAAGCCTTAATCATGGCCGTCTGGCGTCTTAACAATTTTGTACGGTCAAGGTTTGGACAGATTTCACAGTGCACACACGCATTCATTGTATTTGTTTCAGTTTGGCGTTTTGAGTGATCGCAAGCGCGACTGCTTTTTCGCCAGGACCTGGATTCATCTCCACATTACATCTTGTTTGTATGCTGAGCAGAGCTATAATTAACCGTCTTCATGGTGTGGTCCGACGGATGATGGAGCAACATAAACGGTCAGACCTGAGGAAGTAACTAAATGAAATCAGCCATGACGGAGGACCACATCCCTGGCCATGCACCCACTGTTGCTGTGGCTCAGTACAGTGATTTAAGAATGAACGGGTATGAGTGTCAGTGTGTGTGTGTGTGTGTGTGTGTGTGTGTCTGTGTGTGTGTTAGTGTGATGAGTACTGATAAACAAGCCACGTGGCAGCTGCTTGTGGAGAGGTCAAGAATACATCTCTCTCTCTCTAACACATACTGTACTGAAGTAACCCAAGTGAACCAGGGCAAAATATATTTACAAAGTAGCCTTCCCTAGCACCCTGACATGTACGATTACAGTCCCTAAGAACTTAGATTTTTTTATATATGCTTAGGTTGGGGTCAAACCCAACACAGGTGTTTTGTTGTGGGGTGACTTGAGGGAGCATGATGTGAAGTTAGTTAAGTTCTTGATTGCACTGCTAACAGTGAGCAGGTGAAATTCCACCTCTGCCTTTGACAAATCCTACACTTTGGAGCAGCACATACACACACACACACACAGACCTGAAGACACACAACACACACACTCACTAAAGCCACTTTCAAATTTTAAACTCTGGGAAGTTTGTGCAAACTTTGATGCAGACTTTTGCCAGAATTGACCATTTAAATAAGGCGTAGTTCCTAGGTGGAGCATTTTTGGCATGCCATATGTGTTATTCCGTGGAAATCACTATTTTGTTCAGAATAGTTGTTGACATAGTGATGTCTGTTGCTGCAGCTACATTTTCTTGACAGTATATGAATAAACTAAATCGACCAAAGTTTATTGGGTTCATATGAGTGTGCCTTAGCTCTTACAATTCCGACCTCCCGTTGCGTTGGTAATGTGGTCAAGTGGCCATATTTCTCTCTGCCCCTTCTACTTTCTAAGTGATTTCGCCATCTGCTGCCCTGCAGTAATTTCCGTAAAATTGTTAAGGTATGTCATCGACAAACACACCTGCTAACCGCGATTTTTCTGTACATTCGGTGGTCATGTTCACACATGAGCCCTCCAGGCAATTTCCCAGCATTTTGAGTAGAGCTTTAGGATGAAAAAACTACCACAAAGAGTTGGGAGCAACTTTTTCAGAGGTTACTTTACACGCATATAGCACCTCGAGGAAAATTGTTGGGAGTCTAAGCTAAGTCTGAAAGCAGCTTAAAAGTGGTGAGTACACACACCCACTAAGGCAGTCCACACACACACAACACACACACACACACACACACACACACACACACACACACACATACACACACACGTGTGCAGACATATCCACATGTACCCTCATACAAATGCACACACACAGACACGTGAGCAGGACCAAGGCAGTGGTATGTACACTGGGAGGAGGGAGTGCACACGCGTGCGCACACGCACACACACACACACACACACACACACACACACACACACACACACGGGGGGGGTTAGGTGTACTGCTCAAGGGCACATCAGCATCAGCTGTATGTTGAGGGACGTGTAATACACTGCTAGTTCAGCCCCCCCCCCACCCCCCTTCTTCTTTTTCTTCTCCTGCCTGCTCCATGGGATCAAACCGCCAACCTCTCAGTCACTCCCCTGCCAGCATCACTCTCCCCCCTGGCCTGTGTGGCACTTACACATCACATAGGCTGCATGGTCCTACTGTACTGTATGTGCTAATGGTCATGCTGTCTTGTGTGTCTTGTGAATCCTTTACCTGCAGACTGGGGGACGAAGATGCCCTTGGGGATGACCACTTTGTCTTCCGAGTTCCTGGCCCAGTCCACCATTCCCTTCCGTCCCTTCATAGGGAAGCTGATGTCGGTCATGACGGACACCGCTGGGAGCCTCTGGATGCTGGCCACTGGTTAGGAAACACATGAAAAACACAAGCATTCACACACACACACACACACACACACACACACACACACACATACATGAACACACACACACACAATACACACAGTTTAACACACACACACAATACACACAGTTTAACACACCTATGTATTATATTCAGGACAGGGAAAGAAATTACAGTTCATGCACAGTCTGTAGTCTAAGTATTGGTAGGGAGCAGGAATGTGTAAATTAGTCAGGTAATTAGATAAACCACTGAACCAGCGCACACTAAAATGGGCTCTAGTCGGTTTATTTAGAGCAAACAACGCATTTGGGGTGTAATGTCATCAGGTCTGCTCACCATCTGTGCTCACCATCACCATCTATGAAAACACCAACAACATGATCACTTGGCTACTAGCACTTCGAAAAAGAAAAAAAAAATGAAATAATTTCCAGATTATTTGTCCACCAGCGATTTTTGGTGGCACCTCTCCCTGGTCTCACAGACGCAGATGTGTTTTTTTTTTTTTTTTTTAAAGTGTGACAACCTCAGGAGGTGTGTAGCGTGTGCTTCAAAAGCCGAGCTGCTGTTGTGGCAAAGGATGGCTGCCAGACACCCAGTAAACCCTCCAGGTGTCAGTATTACATAATCCAATCACTGAGGGCTGACGCTAATCCCCCTGCTGTCAAAATCCTGTCTGATTTGTATCAGTCACATCAGCCTGCTTCAAACCCCCCCCCCCCCCCCCCCCCCCCGCCTGCCTTCTCCGGCCTGTCTGCTGTGGTGTGGTGCGGTGTGGTGTTGTGCGGTGGTGTCTCTCCTGTGCGGTGTGGTACAGTTCGGCGGTGCGGTGCGGTGCGGTGCGGTGCTGTGCTGTGGTGCAGTGCGGTGTGGTGGTGTGGTGTGGTGCAGTGTGGTGCGATGCGGTGTGGTGGTGTGGTGCGGTGTGGTGTGGTTGTGCGGTGCGGTGCGGTGCGGTGTGCTGTGGTGCGGTGCGGTGCGGTGATGCGGTGCGGTGGGGTGGGGTGGTGTCTCTCCTTTGCGCCTGAGGTAATATCGGAGCAAGAGCATGGCCATCCGGGTATGACATGTTGGCAACACCATCAGCCACAGCTAGGATCTCACCCTTTTTGTTTCACACGAGAAGCAAGTCATAGCACGCCAACACCTCTGTTTCTGTTCAACAAGGCTTTGACCCCTCACACAACCAATAGTAGCTCATCACTGAGGGTTGGTGTGTGTGTGTCTGTGTGTGTGCACGCATGCGTGTGAGACTGTGTGTGTGTGTGTGTGTGTGTGTGTGTGTGTGTGTGTGTTTGTCAGGGGCAAAGGCTGCTACATATTGACTGATATTCCACAAGGGTTGCAATGTGAATTAAAGTGCTTGTGTGCAATTTCATAGAACACAAACCTGTTAGGCCTCTTAGAACTTAGTCATGCTTAGAAATATTGAAAACATCAAACATATGTATATGTGATATGCGCTATCATTAGGGAGGAGGAATAAACCAGAGGTGAAAAAAAGTCAGTCAGGTAGATGAGCCAGTTAGTAAAACCACCTCGTCTATGTGAACATCTAGAACCTTGTAGGACTGAACATTGTAGGACTTTTTATGGTGGATTTTTTCTCCTCTGTATCATATAATATACATACCAAAACTATATGACATGCATATGCAGTAGTATACATGTGCACATATAATGGTCCAACCATGTTAAGGATAATAATGGCGCGAGCTGGATTAAATAAAAAGAATAGGACTTGATGAGCTGTATTAATTAGACGTGGCTATATTCACCACACTGTCAGGAGAGAAGAACAGGTTCCAGATCTATCTGAGATAACACTGTTCAATTAGGACCCTGCCAGACAGAAATCTGCATGTTCAACAGGGAGCCTTTTAATTAAACACCCTATTTTGGAAAGGAAAAAAAGAAAGAAATAAATAAGTAAGAAGAAAGTCTCTCTCTCAATCCCTCTGTGCAAGTAACTGGGCTCAGCTGACATGTTGTTCTGGCTGACTTGTGAAGGTTGGATGGTGCGAACTTCGCAAGCAAAGTGACAGCTGTGAGTGCAACCTAAAGCACTGCGACACAAGATGCCATCGTGGCCCCCCACCACCGCCCTCCGCCCTCCGCCCTCCGCCTTCTACCCTCCACCTTCCTCAGACTGACTGACACCACTAATGCTAGCTACACGATAAACACGACACTGGGCTCCACTGATAATAGCTGGAGCGACCAACCTCCCTCTGCATGTATTTCCAGTTGGTGAGGGAATTAATTAATTTCAATGAGGGCGGCAGATTAGGCTCTTGCACCTCCGCCCCCATCTAAATGACATCTCCACTTGTGCTGGCATCCCACAGAAATGATCTTCTTAAGGAGCCTCTCTGCCTTTCTCCAGCCTGCTCTCTAGCTCTGGTAATTGACAGACACAAGCACTTTTTTTTTTGCCCTTACAACCTGCAGAACAGCGGCTCTAAGAATGACAGTAAGCCGCTCTCTTTCACAATGCATCTGGATGGATTTGGAGAGGCTTTCACACATGGATGCAATGCTACAGAGCAAGCAGACAGACAGAGAGGTGAGGAGTATATATAGTATATATATATATATATATATATATATATGTGTGTGTGTGTGTGTGTGTGTGTGTGTGTGTGTGTGTGTGTGTGTGTGTGTGTGTGTGTGTGTGTGTGTGTGTGTGTGTGTGTGTGTGTGTGTGTGAAAACAGAAAGAAAGAAAAAGACAGACAGATACAGCCATAAAGAAAAAAAGAAATAAAAAAGATCTGAAGCCCCTGACTGATGCAGGAACACCTCCATATTAGGTGAGGCAGGGGAACAGGGGAACAGTGGGTCTTTATGGGCAGCCAGCATGGTGGGGAGAGGAGCCTCCGGCCTACAGCCTGCTCTGAAGTACAGCATAAAGAGCTTACAGCTATATGTCCACCATTAATGCACCGCGCTAGGCCACTCTGTTCTGCCACTAATGTTATTTAGATATTGGCAAGGTTTCAGTGGGTGAATGTACAGTACGAAAGAGGAGGGGAGAGAGAGCTAGAGCACACAAAAGGTGGGCAGATGAGTAGAGTAGGAGTAGGGGATGGAGTTCGACTGTGCTGACTGTGTGTGTTGCATGTGTGTGTACAGTATGTACTGTATGTCTGTGCTTGCCTACACATGTATGTCTTTGGTCCTGTATGTTTTATAAGAAGAAAAGATGGGACTGTTTGTGCATCTACGCATGTCGAGTTTGTGCATCCATGCGTGTCTGTGTGCATGATAAGTGTGTCCTTGCCTCTCTCTCTGTGCGCTCTGTTAGGAGTATTTATATCTGTGCATCTCTGATTGCTCACATCTGTCTTCATATGATAGATGTGCGTATTCATTGTACTGTATGTGTGTGTGTGTGTGTGTGTGTGTGTGTGGTTGTGTGTGTGCGGGGGTGTCAATATTTATGGGCATGTGTGTTTGAGAGAAAGACTGCATTTGTATATGTGTGCAGTATTCAAGTCTATGTGTGTGAGAGTATGTGTGTGAGAGAGAAAAGGGGGGTTATATGTATGTTTGTGCACATATGTGTATGTATTTATTCATATGCATGTATGTTTGTATGTGTTTTTGTGTATGTGTGAGTATATTTGAGTGTGTGTGTGTGCACATATGTGTTTGTGGTCTATGCACATGTGTTTTTGTGTATGTGTGAGTATATTTGAGTGTGTGTGTGCACGTATGTGTTTGTGCTCTGTGCGCATGTGTGTTTGTGTATGTGTGTGTATATTTGAGTGACTGTGTGCATGTGTGTTTGTGGTTTGTGCGCATGTGTGTTTGTGTATGTGTGTGTATATTTGAGTGACTGTGTGCATGTGTGTTTGTGTATGTGTGTGTATATTTGAGTGTGTGTGCGCGTATTTGTTTGTGCTCTGTACGCATGTGTGTTTGTGTATGTGTGTGTATATTTGAGTGTGTATGCGTGTATGTGTTTGTGTATGTGTGCATGTGTGTGTGTGTGTGTGTGTGTGTGTGTGTGTGTTTGTGTGTGTGTGTGTGTTTGTGTATGTGTGTGTGTGTGTGTGTGTGTGTGTGTGTGTGCGTGTATGTGTTTGTGATCTGTGTGCATATGTGTGTGTGTGTGTGTGTGTGTGTGTGCAGAGGGAAACGGGTGCCGCGGGCTTAGGTGGGGATGATCCGACAGCGGGCATGGAATCACAGAGAAGCGGCGGCTCGGAGGGCTGTGGCGAGGGAGGTCCACAGCGGCAGATGTTCTCTCCTCCAGGCTGGGGAAGAGCATTAGTCACAGGGCATATTGTGTGAAACCACAGGGATGGAAGAGTGTGTGTGTGTGTGTGTGTGTGTGTGTGCGCCTGCCTGTCTGTCTGTCTGTCTGTGTGGTGTGTGTGATGTGTGTATGTGTCATGTATGCACACAGGAGTGTGTGTGTGTGTGTGTGTGTGTGTATGTGTTTGTGGGCGCGCATGCAGGGAGCGAGAAGCCGTGCACTCAGGCCATATTGTGTGAAACCCCAGGAGGGTAAGAGGAAAAGAAGAGGCCCTTTCAAGATGTGCTGGCTAAACTGGCCCTTAAATATTAGCAGTGAAAAGCAAGGCGCCATAAATAAAGTCATCATTTTTCTATTTTCTTAAATATGTTTCTTTTACTTTCTGTGTGTGTGTGTGTGTGTGTGTGTGTGTGTGTGTGTGTGCTACTCTCCAAACCTTCTTCCTTTGTTCATTTAAGGCCAGAGGCCAGCCTGAGGCTTTTCCTTGGCCAGAGGCATCAGTGTATCACCTTTGTCTTCTGTTTCCATTAGAAGCTATAATACTGACCAAGTTCTAAACTGTGCATAGCAACAATCACATAAGATAGCATAAAAAACAAAATATAAGCATTTTATGAAACTTCTGTAAACTGCCTCCTTTCCCTGTTTATTCATCCATAAATAGTTTTTCTTTACAAATACAATTCTGGTAGTAAATTGCCTGGCAACATCAACTATCTACAGTATCTCCTTTTCATGTTCTGCTTTTTGCCTACTGCACTGAATTCCAGTCCAGAAGCACAAACTGCTTGACAGGTTGTAAAGAAAGAGCACAAGACAAATTGTGGTTCAGTTACAAAATGCTGTAATGTCTTTTTTCGGCCGTTTACGATTGACCATGTCATACTATATGATCTTAAAGCCACAAAGTCTCTGTGCGCCTTGGTTGGGAGACTGTCCATATTACAAGACAAGGATTTGTTATTGTATGGTTTCCCTTGAGTGCTAGTGACAAGACTCCCAATATTAACAATGGACATTTCATACGCCTCCTGACAAAATTCTGACATGCAAGTGGGCTGTCTTAGACAAAAAAATCACAAGTCGTTAAGTATGTCACATTCTGAAACACACTCACGTTGGATGTCGTGCCCAACCTTTCAGAATCGGCTACGAAATGTGTTGGTTATGACAAATTCACAGCAAAATCGGGCTGAGATATCATGTACTATGAACTGGGCATAGGAGATGGAATAAACCAAGTCTGAGGTCTCCTTCCAGACACTGCAGCTTTATGTGCTACGTATTCAATACTTGATGGGCTCACTAACTGCTTTCAAACTAATATATTTTAGATACACCATACGTAATGGGCTCAAGGTGCATGTCATCATCATCATCATCATCCACATGCATTATATGCATTACCCTCTTCAGCTTCCTGACCCACAGGTCACCACCATCAACCAACAACCTTGTCAAAATGACCAAACATCGGGTCTGCCATGGGACAGCATGTTTGTAGATGGTAGCGCGCTGACCCAAGGCTACTTTGAGTCATCAATCCAAGCAGTGCGGGATGAGAGTGATGCATGGCCAGGCTCCGAGGGAAGCAGCCGAAGCTCCTGATAACTAGTCACACTGCCATCACATGAGTCACCTCTGACAGCCTGGCCCCCGCAGCCGAGACGAGGAGAGAGGAGGAGAGGAGAAGATGAGGGAACGTAACACCTGTACAGACACGACCTGTTATTAGCACTAGGTGTGTGAAAACTACAGTGTGTACTACGGTGAAAAGTATAGAAATGTGTCATTATACTTGGGCGATGACACATGCCCTCTTATGATTGGCTGACAGGCTTCCTATATGTACTGGAGTGGAGTTCTTTGTCTGACTGTTTGAACACTTTGAAATAGTGGGACACATTGATGGCCACATATTCCACCACAGTGCTGACTGTAGAGCCACTGACGTTTCAGTGGGAGACGGGGCTGGGAGGCTTTGACAGCAGGCCCGGCAAAGATCAATACACATCATAGGAGGGTGACCTTGAGAGGAGACCAAAGAGACAGGCGAGGGATCCAGCTGGCCCAAAACTAACAATTTACCTTTTTTCCTCTCTGAGTCTGTCAGCAAGACAGTACGGTTAAATAAAGAAATCCTAACACCCTTACCTTCAGAGCAGAGTATATTTCACATTGATTCATAGCACAGTGAGTGAGAAGGGAAGGGAGCAGTTTCACAGTGAGACACTAAGGTAGTCTGAGGTAAGTGTGTGATGCTAACGCTAAAAACTGAGGAGAGTTACACACTTGTTGACCTCCAGCACTTCAACAGTAAAACTCCGAGTGTGTGAGACACTACCATGCAATTTTAACAATTCTTCCAGCACTTTACCTGCATCTGACTGACCGACAAAACCCACAGTGATCTGAGAACCTATTCCAAAAAACAAAAAAACACTCCTCTAGCCTGGCTTCTGGTAAATGGACTCTAATCGCTAATGATCATCAGTGAGGACAGTAACTGCACCTTCTAGCACCTTAATAAGCTCAACAAAGCAAAAAAGGGGGAAAAAGCATGAGAGGGTGAACCGATTGCATAGCCTCTCACATTTCTGAAAGCAGTTTGACTGCCTAAAATGGTGTGCTGCAGTGCAGAAATGGATGAGTCACTTCTCAGAAAAGGTTTAAGTATAGTAGTTCGGGCAGGGGCCAGAGGGTTTTTGGTTTTTCGTTCCTTACGGAAAGTGCATCAAGCCTGATGCAAATGTCCAAAACATACTGAACTTAAAATTCACACAGAACTTTATGATGACATACTCAAGCGAAATTATCTCATCAATCACGTAACCCAAAAGTCTGTGGTATTAGCATGTTGAACAGCTGTCATTTTGAATCACTAAACCAGTGTCCTTCAGCGTCACTCGGATCAATCTCTTGCCCCTCCGTGGGGCTCTGTACCTGTGCGAGGCAGGTCACTGGAAAGGAAAGCAGAGCACTGGGAGCCTCACTCTTACCATCAAGGTCACACTTCAAGGCTTCAATAGTCCAAGGACAGACAGACAGACAGACAGACAGAGAGACATCCTGCCAGCAATGACAGAGGGGGACGGTATTTATGGCACTGTGAAGGCACAGCCATAAATTCAGCTGGAAATGATGCAGCAATATCTTATTTGGCCGGAAGATTTTCCCTTGGATGCTGTCACCACTCTGGCACGGTTCTTTCTTTTTTCTTTTGTTTTTTCCCTCTCTGTCTCTGTCTCTGCCTCTGCCACTGTCTCTCTCTCTGTCTCTCTCTCTCTTTCACTTTCTTTCTGTCTTTCTTTCGTTCTTCGTGCTCTTGCTTCTTCCTTTCTTCTGTTCTTTTAATCAGGGAGAGCAGACAATGACGGAAGCCGGGGGTTATTTACTCCGATGAATATGATGTCAATACAGGCATGCCCTATATGGGCCCCCTGAATCAATATGGGGAGCTTTTCTTCTTGCTTTGTTGGCATCCGAGCCACAGCCCAGGAGAGGCAGGGGGGAATTGCCTTTAAGCTGCTGTGGGGGGAAACAACAGTCAGGGTGTCTTCGGTGAAAAATGGAGGGGATCTCTCCCGAGACCGGGGATTTCATATTTGTTCCATACTTCAATGTGAGCCCCCATCTCCAGGGCCTGTCGGTGGCTCAGGTTCTGAAATAGTCCTCCAAGGCTTGTATGAGTGTCAAAGATAGAATAAATAAATAAAATAAAACACTTTTAATCAATTCTTTTTAAAAGAATTTTAAAGACAGAGCTACAGAGTTTTGTGTTTTCTTAGGCTTTGCACAGCACCAGCATAATACAGCCAGGTGTCCAAGTGGATGGACTTCAAAAAAAGCTCACACTACTCGGAAGATTCTGGACATGGTTCATTTTTGGGACCTACCCTCCAGTGACACTGGAGAAGAGAGGCTTTTAGTCAAGCTCTCTGCAAGTCCGTCCTCGCTCTCTTGTTAAAGTGGTTATGCTGTCCTTGTTTTTTTTGTCAGTGAGTTTTGCTGGGTTAAGGAGCCCCTGCCTTCAAAGCTGTACTGCTCTTTTTCCTTTGGACAATTTCATCTAAAAGGCACTGCTGCCCTGTCTGGGGGACACAGCAGCAATCTCACACACCATATACTGTTATAAACACAATAAGGAAGCACTTTCAGGGTTGGCTACCTCAGTAGATGATAAAAGAGTTCTAGAAAGCACACCGCCACATACAGTGAGTCACCAATCAAAAACATTTAATGCCGCTATTTAATTCCACTAAATTCTTTTTTCCAAGGACACCAGGCACATGATTAATGACAGTTGGCGTATTTTGACGATACACAACTCAGTGTGTGTTTATAAGCACTACTAGATTGTGTATAGTTTGTTGTGAAGCCATAGACTGACATGAAGGAGTATTTTAGTCTTTAGTCCCAATGTCACAGGGTGAAAAGTTAAGAGCTACTCACTCAACCGTGAGCTAAGGAAAAGGGATGATTCAGTGATAAGGCCTTAACAACTGTACATGTAAATAATGCCAACACTACAACTGACAAGAATACAAATGTCGAACACAAAAGCACTAGAGACATACCTCCGCTCCCGACAACACTAAATATTTTAAGTCATAATCATTAATTTTGACCTCTGCTGTTAGCCTTAGCATTTACTAACACACACCTTGATCTCTAACAACTCAAGCTAGTGCTTTTTACATCTTTTACATCAAGGCCTGTGCACTGCGGACTCGAGGAAATATGGGATGTTTCTCACAAATATAAAATGAACCCAATCAAACTCCCAGTGAGTGAATTAAAAATGAGCAATAAAATATTCAGAGGCTTTGTGGGATGAAATATACACCCTGTTTTTGATTTACAGTCCAAGAGTGTGCACTGAAGGGTGTCTGACTGTAAAAAAAGGGTGTCTGACAAACAAAAAACATAACAATACAAATGCTCTTCTTTATTACTTCTCTTTTAGGCACCTGATGAAACTATTCCTAAAAATCTCTCTCTGTGTCTGTCTCTCTCAAGCTCCAAAAGCTGTCCAGTTGAGTACAACGTAGCTCCTTTGACTACCATGACCTGGATGAATGAAAATCTTCACAGACATAACGTCTGTCTCTCTCTTTGTTTTTTTTTTAACCACTCAGTCTGTCTTTTCCTTCTTCTCAATCTCTCTCTCTCTCTTGCTTTCTTTGAAGCTGCAGCTGACGTATTGGTGTCTGAGGAAAGTGGGTCATGTGTAACAAGCAGGGAAGTCCAGGAGGACATGGAGGTGTGCGCAGAAACGTACAGGAGCGCTGGAGATAGCATAGCCTAGCCTAGCTAGTATAGCATAGCATAGCATAGCACAGCATAGCATAGCCTGTCCTATTGCCTCCCCTAGAGAGACCTTATGAGGGTAAATAATTAAGGGGATCTCAATTAAAGGCATGCTTAGACCGCTGCATTTCACAGCGCAAACGATCAGTAAGAATCCATCCAATTCTGCTTGAGTGAGTGTGTGTATTGCTGTGTGTGTGTATGTGTGTGTGTGTGTGTGTGTGTGTGTGTGTGCAAGCTGTGTCTCGGTGTGTGTGCTGTGTGTGCGTGTGAACCATGTGCTGTGCCACAGGGCTGGAGAAGAAATGAACAGTGGTGGCTCTGCCAGTGTGTTGTAGCCTTTGTGTCTGACGGCTGCCTTGAGCTAAGCAAACTTGACAGTTAAGGGTGGCAACTTGGGAGGGCAAGCACCAAGGGGGGTGGGTAGGGGGTCGGTTGGAGTTCTGTGGGGCTAGGGGGGGTTGTGAAGAAGCTTTTCCACCCCATGACCTCCTGTGTGCCACTCTACCCGTAGGGCCACAGTACAGTGAGCAGTACTCCACAAATGAGCAGTCAAACAAGAGCATGCCACAGTCCACACTTAGTGCATGTCCTTGAAACACATTTACATCAAGATTTAGCAAAAATACACAGTAGCTACCTTGGGACAAAGAAAATAAAGATGTAAAAACTGAAAGGAATAACAAACAAAAAGCATTGTTATTTTTTCCCAAATCACAAAGTGGCCAAATGTGTTTTACAGTTGAGTGCAGTTGCTGTTTTCTTGCTTTATATTTATATATTTTAGTTTCTGTGGAAAAGAACACGTCACTTATGACAGGCACACAGTAGTGCTTGTGAAAGTAGGCCTTGAGAAAGCTTTAATGGTTCTTTGTTTTCCTTTTTTCAATGGTGCAAACCGTCACAAAATACAGCGCCCCTGCATACAATCAACTGACAGCTTTTTGAAACGTGCTGTGATGTTGCTGTGCATGTTGTGCCCAAGAAAAAGGAAGGGTTGTCTGCAAATAATTCTGTCCCCATGTCCTGCATTAAAGTTATCCCTATGTAAAAAAGCTAAAACATAGGTGGACCAGGTGGGGACTAAGTCAATGTTATATGGCTGCACACAAGCTAACCTGCATCTGGAAATAGAGACGTTACTCCCCTACCCCTCTTTTCCACCACCCTGCACATCATTGATATCGGATGATGGTGTTTTCATAGGAATTTAGCACATTAAGTGGAAAGGGCTTGATTCTAATTAACATTATTGATTCACAGTTGTTCACCCCCTGCGCCAACCCCGCCCGACACCATGCCCCATTTATCCTCCATTACTGATGGCCGAGGGAAATTGACATGAGGAGTCAGCAGCCTCGGCCTGCGGATTACTGCGTCCGTGTCGATGCAACGGCGCGGAATAATAAGGAGACAGGCCAAGACGCTCCGGAATGTCACTTTGGAATGGCTTACCCAGGTTGCCTGTCATCAGATAGGCGTTGTGGAAGTCTTTCATGCCCAAGCCCACAATGTGGATAAACTCCTCGATGACTTGCATTAGTTCCACCGAGCCTGGATAGATCTGAAGTGGAAAAAAGAAGAAAACGAGATGAAGAAGAAAGGGAGAGAACAAGAGAGAGAGAGGGGGAGAGAAATAAATAGAAAAAGAGGGGGAGAGAATGAGAGACAGATTTAGAGATACAGAATGCTTATAAAGGCTATTATTCTCATATTTATATATTATATATTATATAATATTCTTTTCATGTTGAACTCTGATGTCACATTATCACTTCTGCAGAGGTTTGCACACTCCGTGCATTGAGAGTGTATGATATGTTCCAATGACATTCCCTTAGGCATGACACTGTACTTTCAACATCAAGTTTGCTTTACGTATTACTGGCCCCTGTTACTGGCTTTCTAAATATTGTTTTATTATGCTTATACTGTATATGAAACCTCATGTCTTGCTAAGCCTGTGCTGTCAAAGCTCTGCTGATTCTTTCCTAATGACTTTCATTTTCACATTTAATCATCTTAAATTATATACATACACACACACATTAGGACTAATTATGCAGTTTAACATGTATCTACACTTGAGACTGCAAAACAAACAGCCATAGCACAAAATCAACAAACCAACAAACACATTCAGAGCACTCAATAAAGCAGAAACACTAAATATCTTTCATAAATGATAAATAAAGAAAACATGTCATTGGTTTGTGTGTGTGACTGTGTGCACTTGAATATATGAGAAAGACAAAAAGATTGTGTGTGTGTCTGTGCGCGTGTGTATATGTGTGTTTGTAGTGCATATGAATGTGTGTGTGTGTGTGTGTGTGTGTGTGTGTGTGTGTGTGTGTGCACATGTATATATGTGTTTTTAGTGCATGTACAAGTATGTGTGTGTGCATGTGTGTGTGTGTGTGTGTGTGTGTGTGTGTGCGCGCACGTGTGTATGTATGTGTGTGTGTGCGTCTGCATGCGTATGTGCGTGTGTGTGTATGTGTACGCGTGTGTGTGTGTGCCCACAGGGACCATCCGTCAGCACCGGGGCTGCAGATTGAGCCGAGGGCTCTGTGGCTGAGGGAGCGTTCAGGTCAGACAGTCCTTCTCTCCTCCGCCAGCCAGCCAGCCAGCCAGCCAGCGCGCCTGTCACCGCTCCTGTCGCCTCCCAGTCGATAGCAACACGACCCGCTGAGCCAATAATTCACCTTCGGCTGATTGGCCCACTATCTGCGGGCGCCATCTCCTCCGCGGCCATCACTGCCACCAGCCTGCCCCCCCGAACACGGCACGGGTGAGCGCTAATCGAGCGGTGGGCCACGTGGAGATGGGGATAAATGAGCCAATAAGGTTAGCGCAGCACCATTACAACACAACACGCGGCTAGCCGGCCGCTGCATACATACATACAGCTATACTGTAGGCTAGCGCGTGTGTGTGTGCTAGCTGTGAAGGCGCAGCTGTCATGTGGCTAGCCTAACGAGCGGCGGCTGCTGCTTTGTATGTCAAACCGAACGATGTCAACCACTCCGGGCACTCGCTGTCCACACGCATGCGACTGCTGGTGACCGCTAGACTTGCGTGAGATGAATGACAGACACACGAACTCACACACGAACTCACACACACACACACACACACACACACACACACACACACACGAACTCACACACACACTAACACACACCAACACACATACAGAAGCTGTGTGTAAGGAGTGTCATTGTATAATTAACAGTAGCCACTAGGAGTATAGTGGGGTTGTCACTCAGGGCTGGGCACTTTGGTACTGGTTGGCCAGACATGCCGGACTCCACCACCACAGCGTGTCATGTAAATGACATATGGGGGCAAGTTGGTAGTGTAGAGGGCATCGGGATGATGTGCGTATGTGTAAGTGTGTGAGTTTGGGGGGCAGGGGGAGTATACATATGATGACAAAGGGCTCCAGACAGACAGCAGACAGACAGGGAGTGCCTTTAGTGGTGGTGGTGGGGTTGGTTTGGGTTGGGGGTTTGGGGTGGGTGGGTGGGGGGGCAAAAGCACATCAGCAGCAGCCAAGCGACAGGCAAGTTCCCCCGCGGCCTGACCAGCCGCAGTGCAAAGGGCCACTCTCCTCCAATCCATCACCATGGCAACAACCAGAGCTAGACCACTGTTGCGCGCAATGAAGTGAAGAGGAGAAGAGAGAGAGGAGAGGAGAGGAAATGGGGAGGAGAGGAGATGTGGAGGACACGAGACGAGAGGAGATGGGGAGGAGCGGAGAGGAGAGGAGAGGATAGGAGATGGGGAGAAGTGGAGAGGAGATGGGGAGGAGAGGAGAGGAAAGAAGATTGGCATGGTGATGGCAGCCGAAGGCAGCAGAGGATTACTGGGCTTGAGCGTAATGATGGAGGGATGGAGACAGACAGAGAGAGAGAGAAAGAAGTGAGCAAGAGATGGATGAAGGGAGGAAGTAAGCTGGATGGAGAGATGAAAAGAGGGAGAGAAAGATAGAGGAAGAAAGCAGGCTGATATGAGGAAAAGAAGAGAGAGAGGGGGAAAATTGAAGGGACAGAAGATAAAAGAATGAAGATGGTATGGGAGAGGTAGAGAGAGTGTAGGATAAGGACAATGAGAGATGGAAAGGATACAGATAAAAAAGAGATAAAAAAAACCCCATAAAGATAAGACTTGAAAAAGTAAAAAATAAAGATGCTAAGACAGAAAGAAAGAAAGAGTTCAAAAGACGGGCAAGAGGAGGATGAATATTCGTATTAAAAAGAGGAAAAGAGAGAAGAAAATGGCAGACACTGCGTGGGGAGCACCAAGACAACTCATCTTCTCCCCCAGGTGAAGGGCAATAATAAGATGCCTGTATCAGTGAAGGATAATAAAAAGATGCCAACAAAGCCACTGACACTCCACAGTCAGCACAGTCACTCACTACCCACGACACCTTCCACCTGATAGACATTTATGGATGAGAGGAGAGGAGACAGCAGGCTCCAGCCTCTTTATATACGCCGCTATGCTAGGCATTGAGACACTGCACCAAGGAACGAACGAGGATCACTCCAAACTTTTCTCATAACTTTCTTAATTTGAAACAATATTGTAGAGTACCCTGCAGACTAAGTTGAAAAAAAAAAAAAAGACGCCACCAAGAAAAACATATTTTTTCTGAAAGCACCTGGGCCCAATGCTGCAGAGGGGAGGGGGCAAATAAAAACTCGAGAGAACTCTCTAGAAACTTCTCTTCGGAGATGCCACATAGACTCAAAGCAATTTACGTCTATGGTGGAGTGGTATGTACCTGTGCTAACCTCCTCATGACAAAACACTTCCCTCTCTCATATTCACTCTTTTTTATTTTTGATGGTATGTTCAGTGAGTATGTTCTATTCACTGTGCACAACCTGAGGCAGGTGATGTCCTTTTGAAAGACAGTTATTTGTCAGAAGAGGTGACAATGGCACAGATGTCCCCTGATGATCAGAGGTGTTGGGAGATGCTATCTTTGACAGGCTGGGCAGCCGATGTGATTGCAAAGGGGCCGGCCCGTCGACAGGAAGACTGGCAGCCGTGTGAATTCACATCCACACCTCAGAAACAAGGAGGCAGAGGTGTGACGGGGGGGCATGACCTCCAGTTGCTGGCAAAGTCATAAACAACAGGCACAGCACACATGACACCAGCCACATACGGAGCCAGATCATTGGCTGTTGTAACCAGCATACACTGAGCTAAGGCACTCTGCAATAATATCACTATCAAGTGTGGTAAAGATAAACATCTTGTGATTTTGTACTTTAGTATTATAAAATGGAGGCAGACGCACTGAATGTCAATGAGACAGACAATGCATTATTCAAACTGAATAGTGTAGTATGTGTGAAACAGAAGTGGGAACTGGTTCCACTCTGCGATCCCACTGTGTGGCATTACAGAACTAATATATATCTGTACCCCACAGCAAGTATAGTGTTAGAACAGCATATCAACTAACACTGACAAATAATACCCTGGCACATATTTTAAGTGTACAGTTAACGATGGATCTGGGATTGGGTGAAATTTTAACACTTCATGAAGTGCAACTTGAAAATAACAATGGCCCTGTAACACACACACAGATGTCAGAAACGC
>CM059286.1:21153090-21155590 GCA_030347295.1 Setipinna tenuifilis
GTTCCACAAAAGAAGGCTCTTTGGCCCATTTCAATCTCGATAATGTGCTCTGACCTTCACACGACCGACGATGCCACCTTGAAACAATAGTTAACGGCCCAACGTGGATGCAAAAGAACAATTATGTTAAGTGTGCAGACGAGGACTGTCAAATCGACTCTACAGTCACCAAGCAAACCAAATGCATTTATTTCTGCTTGTGGCTTGGCTGTAGAAGTTTTATGCATGTTTTATGGTACCCAGACACATAATAAAACCCTGTTTTTTGGCCAAAAATCTTGCTTGGTTCAATTAATAAAACCATTACAGTGAGACTTGTAATAATCAGATGTATGTCTCTTTCTCATGAGTAATTGAGGCACGGCGACTTGGGTAATAATTTGACTCACTTTGCCAATATTAAAACACATTTTATGATTCAAAAAGATTCAAAAGCTGCCGCATGCTTTACAGCCTTTTAATGAACACTATAAAACCCTGCATCCAAAAAAAAGGCGGCTGGACATTGCTAGGGCATAAATTACATGGCCTTGTCTGAAAAGGTAAAATAAGCATATAAAAGGCAGAACAGAGATTTCAAAATTGTGACCTGAAACCCCCCCACTCCCCCCACCCCCCCTACACACACACACACACACACACACACACCCCTTCACCCACTGCACTCTCTGTTGTCACATGTCCAAGGACATACAGTACCTGCTATGCTTGCGCACACACGCACACACACACACACACCACACACTCATACGTGCTGTGCACACATGCATACATACACACACACACACACACACACACACACACACACACACACACACACACACACACACACACACACATACAACACACCAACCAGAAGCTTCTCGGCTTAGCATGAAAAGAAGACGCATCCACTGACACCAAGCATGCATCTGCAGAAAGCAGGAGAAGAAAAGCCTCGAAGGCTGACTGCCTGGTGCCGGAATTTTCCCTCAGACGGATGCAGTGCCTTATTGGCTGGTATGTGACGCTGGTGTGAAAGCCTGTGAGATCAGACTGCTGATTGAACTTTGGCAAACACTGTCCCTGCAGAAATCTCAGTGCCTTACAGTTCATAGAAAGCTGCAGAAAACCTAGTCTTTGTTTAGCCTGTTGTGTTACATAACCTAGACGGAGGTATATATCCAAAAGATCAAGTATATTTAAAATTTATTTTCCCAGGCCGACTGCATTATATACTTCATTAAAGCATTAATAAAAGAACAGTTTCTTTGGTACGAAGCGTTTTTTTTTCTGGATGGCTCTAACTTAACATTTCAAAATTCTACACAGCGGAGTGTAAAAGCACCCAAAAGAGGAGCTATTGTTGAGCTAGTTTTTCAGAGGTTATGTAAAGCAGGTAACCTCTTTTAGAAAAAAATGATGGCACCAAAAAAAAGTCACGTCTGGCTGTGCCCACTGTTCGGGTCTTGTGTTGGTGCCGTGTGTGAAAATTGCAGGTGCTCAAAATGGCTGCAGCTGGAAGAATGCCAGGAATGAAATTGTGCTTTCCTTCAAAGAAAAAAAAAAGAAAACATCTTTACTCAATATCTGTCAACTTACATCTGTTGTTGCACCGTATTGCATCTCTGCGGTCGGTCAGAGAGCTTAGTCCCAGGCCTGCGTTCTGCACCTGTTCGTCCTCACATCTCAGACACAATCACTTCAAAGACCCCAAAGTGGGACTCGCTCGGCTTTTCTCCTCTCTTTCAAAACAACAGAATCGTTCTTTCGTAATTGCGCTCACCTGGCCGGACTGTGTCATATTAAAATGGGGATGATAGATAATAGCACGCGCTTTGGGCGATACTAAGGGCTTCAGAGGAGCATTCCATTCGGCGTGAGGTGTATTTATATACTGACTAAGGCGTATCCCTGACTAGAGCAAAACACGGCAGCAACGCAGAGACCCTCTGACACGCAGGCATGTCACGAGGCACGACAGTGATAAATGATCTTGGCACACAGCTAATTCTGTGGTGGACCTGCTCGTTCTGCAAATGTGTACAGACGAGGCAAAGGCCATCCTATTTACTGTGCGGTTCCCAAAATGAAAATCACTAATTGAACTCTAAAAAAAAAACAACAGGAAGAGAAGCAGAGCTCTTGAATTATGTGCTTAAGAAAAACGGCGGTGTAAAAAGGCTTGGTAACCGAGACTTTGACGCGTGGTTTAATGCGGGGATCTTTGAGTGACAGATAACTTTGCTCCACATTGACCGCACATAACTGGGTCATTTCGACCACCATATTTAAGGCAGCAACCTTCCATTTCCTCTGCTGCCATGTGTGCTCCAGCTAAAACATATTATCACCTGACACTCTCATGCAAACATATGGCACAATCATGGCTGTAATTACATCGCCCATGCTGAATATCCTGCCTCGCGCTCTCATTTAACACAGAAATTAAATCAGCCCTTTTCGACGCCAAATGCCATTGGGTTATAATGGAATTTGACAGCAAAATTGGCTGATTAAA
>CM059286.1:21160590-21190590 GCA_030347295.1 Setipinna tenuifilis
GATGTGTCCCGTGTATGGTCAACACAAGTAGAATGATACTCTATAAACAGATTATACTGAGAAATACAACAGCACCACAACTGACTCACTGGCACAAAGATTTATGATAGTGTCACGCTTTTGACATAGCTATATATAGTGTTTCAAAAAATATATATATATTTTACACTAAAATGGAAATAAAATTGTAGAAATTAAAGAAAGAATATCAAAAATAGTTTTAATTATAACAAAAATGTGCTTGGGTATTGTTACGTCTTCCACCAAGACAACAACATCAAGCACACAGCAAATTGCGTAAAAACCTTCCTCACTAAGAACATAAGAATGTACAAGTTATTCTTGGCTACACCATATATAGATAGCTATGGGTATAGATACAGATATAGGCATAGATATAGATATGGACACATGGTGATGGCCTGGGCGAAAGAGTTAACACTTTTTTACTGGCTGCTGTCCCTGGTGTCCTGTCGCTTGGCATACAGCTTAATCTGGTCATCAGTGTCAAGGCTATAGGGCTGTATCCCCTAGCGGCAAGCTCTTCTCTCCTGTCTTCTAATTGCCTAATGAAAACTTTAAGCCCAACTCAAACGGTATTAATTAAAAGCAAACTCCCGCTGTGCAAACTAAAAGAGTTAGGCAGGGCCTGATATTCGCGCTTTACAAGGGTACCATGTGTACTGTAAAAAGAAGCAGGTTCAAGAAGACATCTTTTTTATTATTTGTCTGCAGTCCTTTGTTTTCAACAGGAACCCTTGTAAAGCAGGTGAATAGTCTCTTTAGAGTGATTTTTGTGATGTAAAACAAATTGGAATTAACATTTGAAAAATTAGACAGATCCGGATCTTTGAGTAAAAGTTTTCTTTTTATGGGGTGGGGGTTGTGACTAGCTAAAAAGCAACTCCACGATGTTCTCTGTCTGAGTTTCATTAAACCTTCAACCTTTTTTTCCTTATTTCAACACAGTTTCATCAGCCTCTTTAAGTTTGAAAAACTACAAGGTACAATCAAGTATTTAAAAGCATGGTAAGTTATGCAAAGCCTCAGAAATGTATCGAGCTCAGAGATATTTCCGCAATGTGTGTCTCACTCTGCAAAAGATTCTCGCAGAAAGATGTCTTCAATATCCTTGCCCACTGGGTGCGCCACAACACTATTGAAGAAATTGCTCCCCTAAACAAAGCCACATTACCCAGCCCCAGAGAAGAAGCAGACTTAGACCATTAGCTGTGGGCCTGAAATGCACCTGGGGGAGCAGGAGTGATTTTATTTGTCTGCCGCAGTTATGTCTAGTTCTGTGTACGGCATTATATTTGGTCAGCAGTCAGCGATGTGCCATGGGGATAGCATGGGTAGCATGAGCATTAAGTATCATAACTCTGGGCAGTATAAAACTCTCACGTGGCTTCAGAAAACACTCTCAAGGAACACCCAGTAACAGACAGCCGAACCACTGTAACACATGCGATTCGAGACTAGTCTTCAGCCCATCCCTAAAATCACACTGTTTTTTAAATTATTTTTCTCTCTCTCTTTTGTGAGTGTAACAAAACTACAACCCACGATGCCAAACAATGACCCATTCGTTGATCACTGTGTATTAAATGCAAGGGTGTGTGTCAAAATGTCAGCTAGTGTTGTACATTGGAAAGGAGTTCTTATTACTAACTGGTAAATAAAGCTTTTCTTTGATCCTAAGGCACAAACAACTGAGGCAATCTTAGCTTGCCCAACAGCTTCAAATGCTACAGTAAAAGAAATAATTGAAGCCGATAACACAGTAGTGCTAGAATGGGTCTTCCACGTGAAGGGATTTACCAGAAAGATATAATGGAATGAAAAAAAGCATGGTGGTAAAGGGGTGTATGGGATTAAAGCGGTATGTAAACTCAGAAACTAAGCTGTGGCCTTGGTGTATGTCACTGATAATGACATTAACTCCACCAACTCCCTCTGTAAGACAATTAGAATAAATAAATACCTGAATCAAACATGCCAAAAAAGGTATTTTTGACAGATTATCCCACATACACACCCACACTAAAATAAAATAATGAAAAAAAAAACAAGAACATAATGTTTTTCTCTTCTTAAATGATTGCAGAGTAGGAAGAGGATAAAGTGTTTGACTACATGAATGTCACCAAAAACTTTTTTTTTTTTTTTGAGTAAAAAGTTTAACAAAAATGAGTCATAGCCATACCTGGCATCAGTTCTTGTGTTCAGTTTTGCAAAACAAGGCTGACAGGCTTGTCAAATGTCTCGTACATAAAAAAGTATGCATCTACTAAGCATTTTTGTAACAACCACATCGGGATGACAAACACAAATTTAATGACACAAAGAGGAATTTGATCAGGGATGAAGTATTATGAAATACATAAATAATAATATTAATAATATGCAAGGCATTCATAAAAGTTATTACAGGCAGCATTTCAAAACAGAACTTATAATAATAACAATAATAAGAAGAATATGAATAATAAGGACTGTAAATACTAGCATGGCACTCACATTCAAGGCAAGCAGAGCAAAAAACACATACAGTGATGCATACATGTTGAACCTCACACAACCCCATACACACACATTCACACACATTCAGAATTGAAAGCATACGTAACTAACACTACCTGGACAGAGGGCAGTGTTATTGCAAACCCTTGACTCTCTTAATGGGCCACTGCAGTGCGTTCCGTAAGGCGAGATACACGTTCTCGTGCGCACCTGCGAGCCTTGGCCACAGGTGACCGAGCAAGAGCTCCACTGGGACCACTCCTCGGCACCAGTTTCACCTGCGTGGGAGAAGGGCGACACCAGTTAAAAGCAGCAACATGGTCACATGACAACCCCGTTGGGGTGTGGATAGGTTTGGGGAGTCAGTGGCGTATAGGAGAAGGGCAGGACAGGGCTAAAACACAGGAAGTTACATCAGGTCACTGTTACATGGAAGAGACTGAAGGTAGCTCTATGACACGTTAACAATTGGGTGGGGGGTGGGGGGGGTGGCAGGGGGGGTGGGTTTGGGTGGGGTAGAGGGGCAGCTGGGGTTGTCTTTTCAATTATTTATCTGTCGTAACGACAACCCTGTAACTAATCAAAATGTTTGAATACCAAATGCTTGCGGAGATTACCCTGGAGGGTTACTGTGCTTGCTGGAGGGTGAATTGAAGTACAAATTGGAATGATTAAGAGTTTGGCTTGGCAGCTTGTTTCCTAGTACTGAGCACGAACAGCACGTTTCATGTATACTTCTGTGATTGGGGTCAGAGCATTAACGTCTTCAGCTCTTTACAGCACTTCCAGACATGTGACCTTAGTGTAACTTCTTGATCGGCTCTGCTTGTCGGCTACCATCAGCCTCCAAGTGTGTGGCTACACATCTAAACTTGACGTCAGTCTCCTCTGATTGGCATGCAAGAGGCTTTGACAAAATGAAACAAAATGCATTTTGTGTTTAAAATGCTCAACACATAAATTAAAACCAAACCATGAAGAAGGAAATGTCAAACATAAGATGTACATATCATGCAAAAAATATGGATACTAGTTAGAGAGAGAGAGATGCTGCTTGAAAGTGTGTTAGACTCGGGGTGTAAAGACACCCAAAGCAGTGTGTCAGAGAGGCAGAATAGAAATAATTCAGAACTTCAGCCTAAAATGTGGGTTCCTTGACAACCAAGGAATAAGTCAATACACACGTGGGCATGGACTCTTGTCTAAAGTTCAACCTTGCCTGTAATCAATAGTTGGCAATATTGATAAAAGAGACCACAGCGATTTCCTTCGTAATATTCAGCAGATCACAGCATTTGGGGGGGGGGGGGGATGAGCTAAGATGTGCAGATAGATGCTGATTTTGTACATTTTCTGCCCGGTTGCAAAACTGATAAAGTATAAGAAGAACGACTCGACGTTTGCCACACTATGGAGTTCTGGGTCACTTTGCGTGCTAGTTGCAACTACGTCAGGACAAATGCAGACAAACCATCTCGGGAGCGTCATAGGCATATGAAGCATTTACAGGCTGCTTGGATGATGCAGAGGACCTAACCACATGTTTAAGGACGTTTACAGTGGTCTTTAAGGCATTTTGAGAACAGTGCCATGACAGTAGGTCCTCAGCATCATGCACAGTCAGTTTTAAATAATTCATATGTGCTCCATATAGTTATGCACTATTAATACATAATGTATGAGAACTGCTATATATACTTAATCGAGCTGCATTTACTTTACAGTGTGGCTTAGTGTTGCATCTTTTTTTAGTTCAAATGCTACATGTGTGGTTACAACCCGCTCAGCTAATAATATCTGTAGAGTCCAAATATATGAATGCAATTCAATTTAGCAGGGGTAAAAAAGCAGCAGTCGTGCCACTGAGCAAACAAAAAGTATGGCTCTGAGTTGTAATTCCCAATGTATCAGTTGCTGGCCAGACTAAGAAGGGGCCGTCTCGATTTTTTGTCTCCAATTTGAAAACGGCACCATTGATTATTTGAATATCGACCACTTGATAGGCCTGTTAATGAGAGCTTCCCGAACATTGCCACGGTGGTCGTCGTCAATTCCAATGGCTGAAAATCGTTTGCAATGGGGGATTTTTTGCAGACAATTACAATAGTGTGCATATGTCAGCCAGACTTTTGGCACCCACCAAAACACCATTTTTAAATGCCTTGGAATGCTGAATAAAGGAAGAAAAAAACACCTTTGATGTGGAGAATTTGCCAAATCAACCAAAATATTGCCAAAATTATTATTTTTTAACATTTGCAATATTTTAATTTATATGATACCTATTCATCGGATATCACTGATATCTCTCAATAATGAGGCAAAGATCATCGATGTCATAATGGTGAATAGAGGGGGCGTCACATACTATGCCCTCCCACTAAACTCTTTTTCAGCTCCGAATACATTTATTCAGATGTGTCTGAAATCTTATGACATTCTTAGGATGCTGTACCACTGTCTCTAAGATGGTAAAAAGGTTTAAGGAGCAATAAAACCTTATGGAAATAAAGAGCTTTTAACATTATTGAGATGATCATATACTGGACTGAAAGGTGGATCAATTTGCTGTATGAAGCAGCAGAGGGTATTAAAAGCAGGCGGTTGATGAACGGATAAACTAAAAGCATAATGCTGGATGATTTGTGCGGAGACAGATAATGCACATGACACAGGAGTGAGGAGGAGGCAAATGCTGTTAGGGTTTAGTAAACAGTGTTTTCGCAACTAAACGTGATGATGTACAGGTGGGCCGAGCTAATGTCACATGCAGCAAAAGGAACACGGCAAAAAAATAACAAAAACAACAACAAAATTTAAAAAAAAAACAGGATAGCGACAGACTGTCTCAGCAACACCACCAAGAAACAAACAAACAAACAAACAAACACACAAACAAAAACAGCTAAGTAACTGAAGTCCCCAAAATGCATCTTTCTTTATTATGGCCGACAGAATGAGAGTTGATGGAGTAAGAGGTCATAAAGAACAAAAGGAAAAAGAAAGAGAAAAAAAAACGTCCAAAGACAAACAGAAAACTCCTCACAGCTACTTTCACTATGTGTGCACAGACAGAAAACTGCAGCCCTTTTGATACTGACAAATAATCAAATTAAAACGGCAGTGTGTTATGTAATTTTAGCTAACAACTTAACCTCTTGATTCGAAGCATCATTTTTGTCTTACATTTTAAAATGTCTTTTAATCTGACCATCCATAAATTTGTTTTTCTGCATCATTACCCCATTTAATTAAATAACAAACATTACACTATAGTACTGCTATCTCTAGGCTACCAATGTAATAGCATTTCAATCAACTGTGCTTGTTTTGTAAAGAGCTGTAGGCAGACTGGGGGGAGTCTCATCTCTGTCTATGAGGTTTTAATGTGTGACCATACAGGAGAGAGAGATAGAAAGAAATAGTGTGATAAGAAACACTGTCACTTAAATTAAAAACGGGTGCAGAACAAGAGAGAGAGCATGCAAGAGCCTTAGATGGATATTAAGTTTAGATAACAAAATCAAAGGAAAGAAACATAACTATTGAATTACCAGTTTGTGCCATAAATTTAGCAGACTCATCTTGCTCCTGTCGACCCTTTGTGTCATGAACTGACCTTGGCCGCTGACTTTTTACAGTGTTCTCTCCGATCATTCCAAATTCTAGGGACAGAATAAAGGGTCATGAAAGCTAGGCTTGGACAAAGGACTTCAGAGAATATAAAAAGCTTAACACAGGACCCCATAGGAGCGTACTGACGGCAGGACAAGGCTAGAAACAAAGATCACACATAGATAAAATTATTTAAACGTGTCATTTCTTTTTTCTTTCTTTTTGTATACTTTAAAACAGAAAACAATGTAAACGGTTTACCAGTAGTGAGTTGGGGGTATTAATTGTGTTTGAAAGCACAGCTAATACACATAAGCATACATGCAGATCAACTCACATCGCTTTTGACATCGCTTTTTTGACAACCCATTCCACCCTCCCCTCCCTCCCCTCCTTAAGAAAGAACAAAAAACGAAGGAGAATGAAAGTAAAAATGTGTAAGCTGTCGGAAAGCCACAGAGGTAGGGGGCATGGACATAACATGCTATTGATCCACAATTTGTGCAAAAGATTCATGTTTTTTTTATTATGCTATTAGTAGATCAAGAATTAGTAAAATAATCATCTTAAGGTTGTAGCTGAAAACAGCGAGTATCATAAGATCTGTTATCTGAACATGTATTCTGAGCTGCACTTGCTGTACTCCCTTTTCCCTCCTTGAGTTCTTTTTGATTTTACATTCTTGGACTGTTTTCAAGTGTATGAAAAAGACTGGGTAATTACTAAGCCCAGGTTTACATTTTAATTGTATAAGTCAAGTGATTTCCAAGTAATGTGTTGTCCTACATTGAAAACAACAATTTTTTTTATGACATTAAACATGGTAGATGATCTTTTGTGGCACAAAATACTGTCTTATATTCTTGGAACAAAAAACAGATTATCTCTCTTATGAAAAAACTATGTGCTTAAAACACGTTCACATAAGAACCCCTTTATAGTTTTTTTTCAGCAGGTTACAGTGATAATAAGCTTCTTTGTCCTCCTATGGGAGTCAAAAGGATAAAGTTGTTTCATGTAAAACCTAGAGCTTTAGTAAAGACACTGAGAACATTTCGAGGAAAACACTACACAATGCAGCTGTTCTGTACATAATAGAATCTATACTCGAAGCTCTTTGCATGAACAGCGCTGGAGAGTCCATGAAGGTTATTCTGAGCTGAGAGACGTATAACAGTTAATAGTGTCTCGAAGAAAGGGGCTCTTGTTAGAAGAGAAAAAGTAAGACCTCTGCAGCTTTCTCCATGGGGACAAATTAAAGAATGTTTTTTTTTCTTTAACTGAGACCACAGTCCCTGAAATAAACCTGCATTCAGGGTGTTTATTGTGGTACACATCTATCTTTGATGTTTGACTTCCAAAGAGGTGATTTATACAGTTGGCAGTTAGGGATGAAAGCCACCAATGCTCGATGAAAACTCAACCATGCATGTGTCACTAATTGGGAATTACAACTGCAGGTCAACAGAGGTTGCAGTGAGAAGACAGCCACACAGCGTCATCTCAAACCCCACTATACTATCTGATCTCACTTTCACAATTTCAGCTCCCAACACTGAACACTGAACATTAGTCCACTTAAAAACATCAACACAGGAAGAAGAGAACACCATTGTCACACAAGGTGCCAAAATACAAATCAACATTAAAGTGTTGCAGTAAAAAAAACTGAGATAGTGAGTCTAGAGATTTAGGGAGTAAATTCAGGTGAGGAAAATGAAGGTGTAAAAACGGACTGAGCCGTGTGCGCTGGCTAGTGGATCCAAGGTTGCAGGCCGATGCCCTTTTGAAGCTGCAGGAGTAGGACTCTCTCTGGACTAGGAACTACAGGTCCTCTCTCTGGACTAGGAACTACAGGACCTTTCTCTGGACTAGGAACTACAGGACCTCTCTCTGGACTAGGAACTAGGAGCGCTGCATTTGATGTGTCTCACCTGGACTCTTAAGTGCTACTCCCTACAGCCACCTCTTTCCCTCTCCTTTGATCCCGCCTCTCTCTCCTCTAACCCCGCACTACTACTCTGGAAGCTACGGCACTTCTCTTCATTGGGCTTTTGTCACTGCATTCCGTGCATCACACAGACATCTGGCCTTAAGCCAAGAAAGAATTCAAGGATGATCACCGTCAAAATTGGAAATTAAGTGAATACAAGTCATCATTCAAAAGCAATTTCTGTATCAGGATTTCCATAGCAAGATGCTTGCAGCATAAAGCCGGTGAACACAATGCCTACACTACACTCTCATCTACAGACAATCACAATTTACTCAAGGATCCTTGCTTAAATGGCTTATTTCAGGGATATGTAGGCACTGTTTACTTACTGAAATCTATTATGGAGTTGTGAGCTAACTTTACAGTTAAAATAATGTTCTTTTTCATTCATTAACTAACTTACGAAGACCCTGTGGTCAAAACACTGCCTTGTTTTTTTGTTCATTAAATAGAGTTTTGGAGAATATACAGTGTACAGGCCTCTTTCATCATCTTTTTTAATAAACATACTTTTTGTAAGCTACATACATCTGCAAATGTATAGTCTGAATGCAACCAAATAAATTCAATTGTGGTAAGCACATGAGTGTTACCATAGCGAATAACTACATCCAAAAAAATATTATTTACAATAAAAAGAATACATCTTTACAAATTAGGTCAAGTACCAAATCTAATTGGTGACCTGGTATTTCAGTGTCACTTGTGTCACTGTGACTTTTACATCACTTTGCAATACTGCTTCATCCTACCCGAGGTCATGACGAAATAAATACAGCACCCCAGGAAGAAGAAGCTTTGAAAAAACATGCTCTGCAATATGGAATATATTCTTTTACAAAGCCCGTAATTTGACATTAATGTTTACTTGGAACCCTGGAGAGGTGCCCCCAGGCCAGTCTCCATTATATTGAGTCAAACGCCGTGGACCTGGGGGAAACTATCGTATGTGGTCCCTCATTAATTTGATTGTCTGTTATTGTTCCTGTGGTTCGGCTTGGTAAAGCTTAGCCTGACAACACTGAACTAATGGGATTCATTTTCACAGCAAGCTCTGTTTTTCTACAGAGTTAGCACACTGAATGATCTCGTAAAAGAACGAATGTAAATGATCTGAAACAAGCACTCGACATTAAACACAGTCAAATTATTAGCGCTTTATTTACTATCGAAAAGAAAAACAATGCTAAATAAATCACTTAAAAATCCATGGCCATTTTCAGTCAGGGACTTTTTTTTTCTTCGTCACTGCAAACCCCTTTGAAATAACTGCAGACCCAGGCCGGCTTGTCACGCCGTGATGTATAGTGCAACTATACTCAGCAGTAGCGTTCTCCTCTGTTATGTCAGGAGATCGCAAAAAGAGGGCTAGCTGTGGTGGTGAGGCGAGGGTGGTGCTGATAGAGGTGGTGACGGGTGGACAGTGTGTGTGTGTGTATGTGTGTATGAGTGTGTGTGTGTGTGTGTGTGGGGGGGGGGGGGCAACCCTGTGAATCACACCATCAAACCTTACTCGGTCCATCACAGCGCACAGTGAGGTAGAGGTTTGAGGTTTTCTTTTTTCCCTGCCTCACTGTGAAGCAGAGCAAGTGTACCATACACTGTAGTCTAGCCTCATAAAGAGGCACTTCCTTGTGCTTGGCCTCTGGAAAGTGCCTGAATGGAAGTCAGACAAATGGACTCAACGCTCATAAGCCTAGCCCACTGCTGGTGGTCCCACTGGGGTTCACTATGTAAAACCACGGGGTTGGTGGTGGGGGTGGTGTGTGTGTGTGTGCGTGTGTGTGTGTATATGTGTGTGCATATGTGTGCATGTGCATGTGCAGTGTGTGTGTGTGTGTGTGTGTGTGTGTGTTTGTCTTTGTATATTTATGTGTGTGTGTGTGTGTGTGTGTGTGTGTGTGTAACATGCCATTAGAGAACAGGCGCTAGCATGGGGTAAAAAGCTGTTCACCTAAGCACAATACAGCACAATGGAACAGCAGAGGTAGCAGAGGATCCAAGGTGTACGGAGCAGACGGACACAGTGGCGAGAGGAGAGGAGAGGAGCGGAGAGGAGAGGAGGAGAGTGGAGGGGCGAGCAGTGGGGAGGGGGGCGAAAAAAAAAAAAAAAAACACACATACAAATGCAAATCACAGTGGGGGTGCTCAAAACGCCTATGCTGCATTTCTACATAATGTGATTTTGATTATAAATATCTATACACCGCAATGAGATAAGTGCCTGGGGAACCACCGGAGGACTCTAGTAGGAGCATGTGCTTGTGCTTCTGCTCGCTCTGGGCTCGGGGCTCTGGGCTCCGCTTGCCACAGCAGCAATCCTTTCGGGCCCTCGCAGGTTAACCTCCAAGACAGCACTAAAGGTTACACTTGATGCACGGGCTGCAATCTGCCTGTCAGGACCAGGACCTGGGTGTTGTGTGTTTTGTGCTGATCATCAGCTACGGTCTGTATGACATTTGGCCAAAGGTTAAGGAGCTAATAAGGGCTTTGACAAAGCTATCATGGGTATTTTAGCCCAGACTTCAGCTGCTAAATGTCACTAAATTTAATGTTGAATTTAGGGTCTAAATACCTTAAACTGGATCACATGCACTGGGTCTTCATCAATGTCAATTAACTGTATAAAAAAATAAATCAATAAAAATATTGCCCTTTCAGATGCTGCTGTCCTTTGTTGTTCTTTTGTCTTTGGTGAAGGAGCCACGGTGATGGACGGCCCATAAAGACTCCCATGTGCTGTGCTGTGCTGCTGCTGCTACGGAGGTAGGTAGCCTATTTGGGTAAACATGTGACAGACATGGCCTTGAAGTGCACAACAGTGTCGGCGCTCATTTCGCAGTGATTACTGAGAGCTGTCGAGCACCGGCGGCACACCGGAGCTTTGTTTGTGCTCCAGATGCAAATGCGCAGTGTCAAAAAACGCTGCCCCCGCACTCCCCCCGGTGTGGTCCTGGCAGGATGCCGGGGGGCGGGCAGAGGGTGAGGAGGGGCTGTGGGGGCTGTGGGGGTTGGGGGGTTGGGGGGCGAAGGGGTGGGATGTTGGTGTGAGTGTGTGTGTGTGTGTGTGGCGGGGGTCTTGGGGTTGGAGAACAAGTGTGCCACTATTTTCAGACAAAGGATAAACAAGGAACTGAACTCGACAGACTGTGTCTTCCATGGATTGCAAACAAGCTAATCTTAGTGACACAAAGGCTTGGGGCCTAATGGGTTGAGCACCTGTGCACCCCAAGGGTGGACCCTTTGGCAGGAAGTGGTCTCGTCTAAATGTGAGTGTACAGAACTGTTGACAAGAGGAGATATTGCAGATGTACCATAGTCCCAGTTTTTTTTTTTTTCTTTCACTGCTACTTTTGCTTTTCTTACATTTCATGTCCACCCCACACACACAAAATGGATCCCAGTGTGTTTGTTAACATGATGTTAACATGCTATCTGAGTGTGCTTTGTGGGAAAGAGGCCAGCAAGCTAGCATGCAAATTGGATGCAAAAGACTTTAAAATATGGGTGCGGATGCGTGATGGTATGCAGTACAGTGCGAAAATATTCAGACACCCATGAGTACAGGTGCCTTAGCATTGTAAAATCGAGACTAATGTATGTGGAGGTCATTGCTGAATCTGTTAGAATACATTTCTCACCCCACAAAGCAATCAAGTAGCATATGTGCAGTGCACAATATTGTGAAACAGTCGCAAATCTTCTCGACTATCTCAAGGTTTTTGTGCCGCTTGTAATCACACATCTACCACGGTCTAGTTCCCCTTTAAGCGTGCCACACACTGTAATACAAAGAACAGAAATGCGTTGATGTATGCAGAGAATAAGTAGACCATTTTGCTCATGACAGTATTCCATTCAATCATTCCCTTGAGGTATTACTCGCTGTCATGCGGGAAATGCCTCTTTAACCTTGGCGTGAGACTGGAGGACCACTAGGGGAGGGGAATCATCCCTGTGACATTTACATCTGGTGCCCATTCCATTTTCGCTCATTTTATTTTCTTACATTATCATCACAGGGGCACAGTGAAGAGGGGGGGGGTCTTCAGTAACTCTGGCTGGCTTTCATAACACTAGTTGACCAAATTAAAAACTGGTGTTCTTCTTCAAAGAGGTTTGTGCTGTGAATTGATCTGTCACGACCACGCCGATGTGTGTTCTTGACATTATGTCTACTTATGGAGCATGGCCCTGAACAGAACGCTGAATAAAATAGTAAGGTGCTGGTTATGAAACAGGTCAGTTATATAACCTCTCAGACTTGAATATGACTCTATGTTGACATTATGTATGTTTTTTTTCTCCTGCGAGAAGGACCAGGTAGTACATGTGTTCTTCGTGTGAGGCTGTTGTGTCTCCATTAATTTCTTAGAGGTCTCGGTTCTTGCCTGTTGGTGTTACTGTATAGAGAGAGACCACACTTCCACACAGGAGTGTTAGTTGTGGAATGTGGAAGGCGCAGTGTCTCATGGCTGCATGGCAGAAAGCTTGATCCTCTCATGAGAACATGAGTTTCCAAGAAGATAAATTAACTACCCAATTACCTTGCAATACAAATAACATTTATTATCACACACATGAAATACTTGAACTTGACAATGACATTCATAAAGACTACACATTTGAGTTTATAAATCAAAATTGCAATTTGAATGAATGTCATTATCTAATGGTAAAGACTGTAACTTCTCAAGTCGTAGCTCACAACTCTGCCCAAATGGTTCATCTTGTCACATCTATGGTTTTTGTATATATTCATGTGATCCTCCTTGTGTGACAGACAGTAAAGCTCACCTATCAGGAGTGCTCTGCTTCTCATGCACTAGACATGTCCACCAATCAGAAGCGGCCCAACAAAAAACTGAGGCTTGGCTTTAAAAAAATATACTGCTAATTGAATCAGAATATAGTTTGGAAAAAAATGCCATTAGATATTTTATCCACATTATGAAGCACTAGTCTAGCATCAACTGTAAATGTCAATTCCAGAAAGAATAGACTCTATGGCACTTGTAAACAGTTTCTCAAATTTACCAACGCCGCTCTTCAAATATATACCTCTTTTTTCCCCACAGCTTTTACAGCAGGTACTGTATGTTGTATGACTGGGTGGAGAGGGGAACTCTCGGTATCACCCTGTGAGGTCACTCTCCCATGTTATCCTTTTTTGTCCCCTCAAGCAGTAAAGAATAAGACAAAATTACTGAAACATAACTGAAGAGTCGGCTGAAGGGTACTTTATGTGTTATCTCGCTGTGTGTTACGCCACTGGCTGAAGGGCTGAATATTCAGATAGCGATGGAAGGTTAACTCCAATGCCACTCCTGAGCACTCCTGCACAAGTGACGCTATGGCCATAAACCAGGAGGATAGGATATGAAGAAAATGTTGTTATGAGGGTCTATGAGAATGGGAGGTGAGGAGGACACACACACAAAAAAATGCTGACTAGGCGGGATTTTTACAGGCCACCGGGACAAAATTAATAATACCGTAGGTGAGTAGTCTTAAATAAATGGGCCCAAGACTAAGAGAGCGCAGTACAAGGACAAGTTTGATATAAGGTGACAGAAGAAGATTTGAACACTCACATACTGTACATACACGCATGAGGAAATGAGTACACTCACTGCGGCACAAAAAGCAATTCCGAATCCACTTGCACGGATTTCCTGTCAAATTACTACCAACCACAATGAGATTTCAGCCAAACCAAACCGTGTTATTAAAATTTAGTTAGGCAAAGCACAACTTCAAAAACAGCGTTCCTTTGTAGTGATCTCAGGGACATGTTGCTTGAATTCTTTATTACAGAAACACTATAGTGACAAATGCAGTGGTTGGAGGTGTTGGAAATTAAACAAGTAGCGCGTCCAGGCAGAAGTACAAAAATATCCCACCCACTGCAGCGCTCTCCCCTGCAGCCCCAAGCTTTTCAGGCATCTCTGACAATGCTTTGCCTATGACTGTGTGTGAACGTCCCTGTGTGTGTGTGTGTGTGTGTGTGTGTGTGTGTGTGTGTGTGTGTGTGTGTGTGTGTGTGTGTGTGTGTGTGTAAGTCCCTGTGTGTGTGTGTGTGTGTGTGTGTGTGTGGTGGATAAAAAACACACTTAAGCTTCTCATCTAGTGAAGCTTTAGTACTGCACAGAAAGAGATTTATCAACACCTTAAAGAACCCCTCAATACCTCAGCACATATATCACTTTCAACCCTCACATCGCACCACCCCCCTTCCCACGCTCTAAAAAAAGGGAGAGAAAAGCCATATACCTCCTTTCCTTGTCACAAATCTCTCAGACAAACCCCAGTGCTCTTCCCTGCACTATGATGGAGTGAGAAAGAAAGAAAGAGAAAAGAAAGAGGGAGAAAAAAAAAGAAAAAGACAAAAAAGAGGGAGAGAGTGAGCGAGAGAGAGAGAGAGAGAAAAAGAAAGAGAGAGAGAGAGCTAAGAGTGTGAGGCATACCTCATTTTCAGGTCACCCTTGTCACAGCTTAGCCCTACAAAGCCCCCATTATAAGAGGACTGCTCAGCATTGCCCCCTGACATGAAGACTAACAGGTGGGGCATCTTCTGGACCTCACTGGACAGCCCCCTTACCCCACAAGGAAAAATCTGTTTTTCTTTTCTTTCCCTTTTTAAATCTCCCCATCGCTTGTTATTCTTTAGGACTCATGAACCTTTATGGTCCTCCTACTGTCAGGCACAACGGCGCACGCACACACACACACACACACACACACACACACACACACACACACACACACACAGCATTATGTTTTATGACATCACCTCGCCGCCTTGCTATGAAATTTGCCATCAACAAACCAGAGTTGGACACATTATTCTCTGGAGGAGAAAGACGAGGAAACATCTAGATAACCCCAACACCACATACACAAACATTCACCAACATACACAAACATGAAGCAATGCAGAGGAAAATTGCAGGAGACAGTTTTCTTTTTGGTTGTTTTTTTTAAAGAGGCCTTCATATCCCAACATGTATATTTTATGACAGCGCTCCAGTCCCTCCATCTGCTTCACCTGTGTCGTGCAAACCACCGCACCGCCCCCTCCCACCTCACCCCCTTCACTCTCTCTAGCTCTTTGTTTTTCTGTCTCTCTTTCTCTCTCTGTCTCTGTCTGTCTGTCTCTCTCTCTCTCTCTGTCTCTGTCTCTCTCTTTCTCTGACATTTCTTTATTTTTCAAATGGAGTCTGGGGCTTAGCACATCGGTGGGCTATTCCCTCAGGTGGGAGGACACCTTGGCCAAAGCATGCCACTGTCCGCCCACCTCTCCCTCTGTGTGTGTGTCTGTCTGCTGGCAATCACTGGTGATTCAGCCTAAGCCCCTCACACACACACACACACACATACACACACACAGATGATCTTCCAAAGGGAGGGAGAGTGGCAGATCAAACTGTAGACAAAGGCAGGCTTGAGAGACAGTGGGCACAAACAGACGAGCGTATCTCTGAGAGGGCAGGCAACAGAGTGTCTCGCCAGCACGCTGCCAAAACCTGTGATTTCAGACGAGGAGATGGCTGCTTCTGCTAGCTACAATTGGCATTATCTTGGATAATTGGATTCAAACGAATGGTGCTACAAATGACTTATTGAAAGTATTCACCCTTTTGTTATTATTCTTTTCTTTTTTTTTTTTTTTTTGCTTCTCACCTAATTTAGTTTCGATAGTGTAACCAAACAACCCTGTGGCTGTGCTGGATTTGTTGGGGCAGAATACAGTTTGATTAGAGTACATGAAACGAGACGATGAGACGATTCTCTGGCGATGGGAAACCTATATGTTATTTTATTTTTTTGTGAAGCTAGCGAGGTACTGTATGACTCCTGACTGCATGCTAACAGGCTCCTGACAATCGCACAGTGCCCCTTGAGAATTCCAGGGAAGACGTTACTTTTCAAGGTTCATCTCCTGCTCACGAGGGTATTCTATATGTAATTTCAAAAAAGGGAAAAAAGAATACAAATGGGAAAAGAGTTAAAGAGAGGGAAAGAGAGAGAGTCAGAGAGAGACAGAAAGAGAGAGCAGCAGCAACTCACCTAGCCTAAAATGACTGATGTGTGTAACCTTGCATGAAATGAGCTTCCTCACTCACACACACACACACTCTCTCTCTCTCTCTCTCTCTCTCTCTCACACACACACACACACACACACACATTTATATATACACACACACACACACTTATATACACACACACACACACATCTCACTCAGGAGCCCCAGTCATGGGGAAACCCTCCACCTTTCCGTGCCCACCTGTCCACTCGCCAGGCCTGGCCTGGAGCAGCCTGTCCAACATGCGGCCCTTAATGAGCGACACGTCATTTCCTAGCGGATGCCACCTCCTCAACGCTCTGGGGCGAGGCGCTAGAAGACACAGCGCATCTAAACTTAAGGTTATGCCTCCTCCTCCTCCTCCTCCTCCTCCTCCTCCGCCTCCTTCTCCCCCTCCTCCTTCTCCTCCTCCACCTCCTTCTCCTCCTCTTTCCCCTTTTGCTGTCTGTGTGTTGTATACACGGAGCGCATCTCTAATGGGGTACGGAATCAGAGGAAGGGGGTTGGGGGGGGGCATGAGGCGGTGGGGGTGAAAAACAACACATGCTCAGCCAGAGAGGCATTAGCATGTTGCAGGGAGCTCCAAAATGGATGTGAGAATGCTGTGTGTGTAGACACTGTTAGCACACTCTCCAGTGCCCACTGGCATTCGGGCTCCTCTGTGTTCGCACTGAAAAATTTGGCTATAGGAAATGTAAGAAATCTCTCTCTCTCTCTCGTCTCGTCAAATCGTCACTGTACTCAAAATGTATTCACGGTAGGCGAGATGAGAAGTGGGGGGTGATGCCACAAAAGAAATACCCTGCAGCACTCTTATGGCTTTTTGGTTTTTCCCCAAGTTGGTGATAAAATCCATATTCTGACATCGTTGTGGCTGAATAAGGCAGTAGTAATCCCCATTTATCACATACACACACACACACACACACACACACACACACACACACACACACACACACACACACACACACTCAGACACATTTACACACAGAGGGAGACTGATGGTTAGAGACAGGGTGAGAAAAAGAAAAAAAAAGAAAGTGAAGGAGGGAGAGGGAGACAGTGAAAGAGAGAGTGAAAGAGACAGACAGACAGACAGAGAGGGAGAGGGAGGGAGGGAGAGAGAGAGAGAAAGAGAAAGAGAACAGGATACAGGGATAAAAAAAGTCAAAGCTCTAGTGGTAAAAAAATATCTCTGCATTTCGGTGCTCGAGTGACTCAACTGTGTTTCTCTGCGAACAGCATCCAGGCTTTTGATCTTGCATTCAGCAGCTTAAATCATACATCCAGCAGCATATGCTTCAGTCATAATGACTGTAGTATGTTCTTTGGGAAGGTCAGACTGATGTACACACTGGCCTAATCACATTCCAACAACAGTCTATAAGACAGCTTTCAGTCTTCTCAATTACTGTGCCATCCTTTCTGTCGACAGCCAGCATCTAACGAAACTGAAAAAAATAAACACATTGCATATGTCTGTCTCTGTATAGAAGTGTTCTACAGGAGATTGCACACCCCAACCTTAAAGCTGTAAGATACAATCAGTTCCATGCGAGATGCCTTCTGTGCGGAGGGGTCTGTTTCAATATTTAATGTCGGAAGCCCTTGGCAATACCACTTGGAACAACCTAGATGGAGCTCTCACGTTGTGTAAGCCCTGCACTGCACTGAGGAGCCTCTGTTGCGGCTCAGGGAAACAGGGGGGTGGGTGGGTGCTTGGGAGAGTGAGGGGGGTGGGGGATGGAGGGGGGTGAAGTGGGGGGGGGTGAGAGGGGTGCCGCTGCTGCTGCAGAGCTAACAGTCGTTTCGATTGGAGCCCCCTCACCATCTCTCCGACCAAAAAGACAGAAGGTACATCTGCACCGCTCTTTCCGCGCTCATTTATACACAGCAAGCCTGCGGGCCAGCCGTTAAAACAAGACAATGCCGGCAATAAAACAGAAAAATAAAGAGCCTTTTTTTGTGTGTGTGTGTGTGAGAGAGAGCAAAAGAGAAATAGAAAGAGAGAGAGATAGAGACAGAGAGAGAGAGAAAGAGAGGGCAGAGATGTTCACTAGAGCCAATTTTTCCATTTTTCCTTGTCTTTCTCCGTAGAGAATAATGTATCCAACTCTGCTTTGTTGTAGGTAAATGGCATAGTGAAATGACGAGAGGATATCATGAAACATGTAATGCTCTGTGTGTGTGGGTGTGTGTGTCTGTGTGTATGTGTGTGTGTGTGTCTATGTGTGTGTGTGTGTGTGTCTATGTGTGTGTGTGTGTGTGTGCGTGTGTGCGCGCACATGTGTGTGCATGTGTGTGTGTTTTCTCAGAACAATTTTATGGGAGGACCTGCAGGATTTTAAATTAAACAATGAGAATATAATGAGTGTGTCAATGGAGGTAAACGGGCGCAGTGGGATGTGCCAATGCCAAGATGAGCCTACAGTTGTCTATGAAGTTGCAAATCAAACCCATTTTGTGGCTGACCAAATTCATCTGTAAATGTCTTGTAAATGTGATCTAACCAAAGCTATATTTTCAAGCACTCTATGGTCAAATCTGTGGGTGTATCCAAACACCAATGAAATACCAAAATCCCTGCCACAGTTTATAACTGAATCGCTTGTCAGCCAAGGCAGATCCATATTTCTTCACTTGCAAAAAGATTCCATTCCGACAGACAATTCAGGTGTGAAATTTAAATGAGAAGGGCTGACCTATCCAAGGGCATAGGAGAGTAAAAAAAATGAATATGCATTGCAAAGAGGAGCATGGATCAGAATGAAATATTTCTTCATCCAGTTTAGCCCACTGCTAATTCTGTACGTCTCAGAACACGAATGAAGCCCTTGAGGGTATCTGACATGGCAATGTAATTTATTTAGCAATTTTGTCTACCCATAATCCATGCTCAGTAGCTGAGCACAAATTCACCCCATATCTGTCTGTATGTATCCAGCTTCACTTATGGAAGAATAAAACACAACAAGTCTCCTCTCAAACACCCGCAGATATTTAGCTTTTTAATAGTTTAGATATAGGTCACACGCTTTGAATCTAATATTCACACACAGAACCAACCATGTGATCAGGTGACCTAAAGAAGTCACTCGCTACCATAAATAGCTTGCACCTTATGTAAGAGAGTCCAGAGCAGGCATAGCAACACAGAAGAAACAACATAAACATTGTTCACGGCTCATTCTGTTGTCACAAACCTGGCAAAAAAACTCTATTTATCTTGGTTTTTTTTTCTCTATTTAATTCACTCTGCTTACTTCTGCACTATCTATACATTCGTACTATATTACACCTGGAAACAATTAGCAAGGATTACACAACTAGAAATGGATAGCACTCTACAAAAAAAGAAACCAGCCCCTTGCAAATCCAATGTAAAATGTTGTAATGAATGCTTAATCCCTGTATTAAGAAACAGCCTATTTTATATTCTATATTTTATATTTAAATGGTGTTTCATACGAAGGATTTGTTGCATGTGCATTTCTTCACATCTAATTTCAACGAAGGAAAAAAAAGTAAATAGATAATAAATAAAATATATTTACCCCCTAAAGCATAAACATGTGCCTACTATGGATTGCGGTTTAGTCTATAATGAAAAATAGAAAGAAACTAAAAAAAAAAAGGAAAAAAAAAAAAAAAAAAAACGGAACGGGATTTTATTTCGTCGCAGATGCTGCGGTGAGGTGTCTCCGAGTCTTATTATGATTTATTGAGGAGCGTTTTCAACAGGCCTTTGATAGAGCTTTCATAGGGCTTGTTAATGATTATTTCATTGCTCCTCCAAAATCACAGGGATGGTGATCAAAGCAAGGGAGGGCCTGCCGGTTCACAGAGGCCGCCACCGATGCCACCGTCTTACCGCATTGTCATCTCCACCCTCTGTTCTGCAGGACTCTTCCTCCTCCTTCCCCACCCCCCACCGCCCGCCCTGCACACACCTGCCTTCTCTGGAGCTTCTGGTGGTGCGCATCATTCTTAGTGGGATGGAGGCGCCCGGGTGGTTTTTGCGTTCCCGTCGCCCACGGTGGTGTAGTGCGGAAGCGAGACCCAAAGGCCTGAGGGGAAGCTTGAATTGGAGACGGGCCCTGGAATAGGCATATGCGATGCGAGGAGAGGCAGGGTATATTTTTGAATTCTGGACCGCAGAGGTTTACTTTTTTTTTTTTTTTCTAGGCGTCCACAATCTCCAGCTTAAAACACCTGCCTCTTCATGTCCTGAACAAATAACCAAGTAGAGTATTGCATCGCAGACAGAGTTAGGGGAACGTGAAACGGATCAAACAGTATGAAATGAAACGCCAATTCTCTCTCCAGTTGGAGAGTCCTAATGCAAAATTGAAAACGCGAACAAGCCAATACTGGCAATCTGAAAAAGCATGTACTTGGAAATGAGCTCTTAGGAAACTAATTATCTTGCACAAGCATGTTTGTGTGGGAACAGCATTTTGTTTCAGCAGGACTGGCCCCGGTTACGCTGCTTCTCTGATTCCCTGGTCAAAATTGAAGTCCCACATTTGAATGAGGTCCAGCAATGTTGCCTTCGTTGGTGCTCTGATAGTATTTTAAAATGGCTCAAAACTTGCTTACATGTGCATAAAGTTAGTTTAAGTCCTGTTTTATTTCAGCACAATTTACTTCACAAATAGCATCAACAAATAAATAAATAAAAAAAGCTTTACAGCTTGACCTATATCTGAGTAAAATATTCGACATCTCTATCTAAAAGGCACACCTAGTATTGCAAGTCTCTTGCAATTGCAGTCAATACAGCTGTGATTAATATCTTTACTTATTTCTTTTTACTGCAGTCTTACACATGAATGCTTACAATAAAAGCGGTTCAGGGTTGTCTTCGTATGGAAGAAATCCCAGTGTGGCAGCTGCCTCCTCAAGACTTAAAAAAAAAAAAACTCATGATAGAATTAAAGCAGCAATATGCAACTTTTTCAAGTTAATTAATCGTCTTGATAAGTCAGTAGATGCTTAAATGGGTCGAATGAAGACGTTCTCGACTTCCGCCATTGTCTGTGGACAAAATACCATGCTTGCAATATCTGGGTGTCGTCCCAAGTCTTGAATATCGTGAGAAGCAGGATCACGTAAAATTCTGAAGAATTCTGATTTAACTCGGTGGACATGATTACTTTCTTCTCCACCAGTTACTCTGATCAGTTAAGTTGAAAAACACATGCACAGGGCAAAGGGAAGGGAAAACAGTCAATTTTTACGAGTGTCCATTTACCTGGAGACACTAGAGGGAGCTCCATTGAGAAAAATCACTTAAAGTTGCATAGTGCTGCTTTAAGCTGGCAGTGCCAAGCCATGGTGGACCTCATGCCAAATGCTGCATCTGTCAAGTGCGAAACATCACACATTTTTCCTAGCACCTATGTCGCTGCTTTCAAAAAAAATCTGAACGAATCTCTCATCTCTCTCTCCAAGCCATTCGACTTGATATACCAAACAGATGACCTCAACTTAAAAACAAAACAAAACTAAACAAAATGAAAAACACACACGCACGCACGCACACACACAACACACACACACACACACACACACACACACACACACACACACACCAACACACACACACACACACAACAGTGGACGTGATAGATGGGATTATTTTCCTTTTCAGTGCTCTTGCCATGAATACTCTGTGCTTTCATGCTCATAAGAGAGACACTTTTCAGCTTTAACCACCATCATGGAAGGAGATAGAGTGAGAGAGACAGATAGAGCGAGACAGAGAGAGACAGCGAGAGAGAGAGGAAAGACAGAGAAAGAGAGATACAGAGGGCAGAAAGGAAATGATCAGCCGACAATATGACTGTTTCCCTTTTTTTTTCAGTTTTCCCTTTTTGTAGGACGAGACCCTAGTAATTCACTATGGCGGTTCCATTGCAGCTGCAATCATGTCATTTTCCCCCCTCTCTTTCTTTTCTTTCTTTTTTTTTCTCCCAGCACAGCCCAAATCAGCTGCCGCGGACTGCCACCATTCATTCCTGTGACATGAGAACATTTTGTCATGCGTCTGAGTCAGTAGTGGGGAAGACGCCCAGAGATTGGGGGAGCCTGCGTCACACCAACACAGACCACAGACCCCAAACTGCACACAAACAGGGTATGTCTGCATGTGTGTGTGTGTTTGTGTGTCTGTGTATGATTGTTGGTTGGTGGGTGTGTGTGTGTGTCTGTGTGTGCATGTGTGTGTGATTGTTGGTTGGTAGGTGGGTCTGTGTGTGGGTGTGTGTGTGTCTGTGCATGTGTGTGTGTGTATGATTGTTGGTTGGTAGGTGTGTCTGTGTCTATGTGTGTGTGTGTGTGTGTGTGTGTCTGTGTGTGTGTGTGTATGATTGTTGGTTGGTAGGTGTGTGTGTGTGTGTGTTTATGTTCTGTGTGTGTGTGTGTGTGTGTGTGTGTGAGTTGGGATGAGGGGTAACAGAGCAAAATAAGCCATTGGTGAGGGATTATCACTGAATTTAAAGATCATTGAATCCGACGGTTACATGGGTGAAGCAGATACAGAAGACATAATGAGTGTTTAAGATGGAAGAAAAAAAAACTGTCAGTCTCACCAAAATGGAGACTCTAATCTGCGTAACATGATGCGAGCCATTCAGAATCCAAATTGTTACAAATAAGCTCTTCATTTATATTCATGCCGTATAGAAAATCGAGTAAAGATCTGAAAGGGAATTGGGGTTGCGCAGTTACATGCCTTTGTCATAATTCGACCTATTTAGGCCTTGCCACTGTCCGCCTGAAAGGTGTCTCGTGAACATAATGGCTAACCTCTTGTGCTCCTCCTAAGACCGTGAGACATGAATCCACACATAAAAAGCACTGCACTCATGAAGCTAAAGCCAATAAAAGTGTGAACTGTGTGGCACATAATTGCATTTTAATTGATCAATGTGCGGGCAGGGGAAAAAAAGGCGCTGCCAAACAAGGACATCTTACTCCATCACCAAGTTTCATGAATTTTAATGAAATCCTCAAAGCAACGCCTTGCCTTCCTCTCTCTCTCCAGCAGACGAGAGGAGAAGAGAAGAAGAGGAGAAGAGAAGAGAAGAGAAGAGGGGGATGTAACCCCCCGTCTGTGATTCTATTATTATGTGCTTATTTCATATAATGGATTGCATCACCACATTCTCTCTGTCCACAAATTGTCCTGATGAATATGAAGCCGATTTTTAAAAAGGCATCCTGGCAACGCTGGCTTCGGAGCAGAGCAGCGCGGCGCGGAGCACAATGAAGCCAGTACATCAAATAAGCATGCAAATGTAACAGGCCAAGATTAAAGCTCTAGGAGAGCAGGGGCACACGTAGTGCTGACTGCACAAACGCAAACAGTTCATTACCTAAGCCCCCGCGCAGACATTTTTGACTGATATTTATTAATTGTCTGCCCTGATTATTTTTGGAGCCTTTTGGCTGTCGCTGTACAAAAAAAAGAAGGGGGAAAGCCTCTGAATAATTCATTTGTTTTAATGTTCATTTGCAGAGTTTTGGTTTAAAAAAACAAGCGGGCTTCGGTCCCTTTTTTTGGAAAAAAATGGTTGTTTTTTCTGTTTACACAATTAAGATACACTGGGCTTCTAACCTTGCCTAAGATGAAGTTTTCTCTGGCTTATCACTAGTCTTCATATAATCCAGTCTTCTTGGCTAAAGAGAGCTCTCCTGACTCAATGCATACATTACTTTGCAGGCATATAGTTTAACTCAAGAGCATACAAGCAAACTGATTATAATAACTGTATTACATTGTTCTCTAGTAAAGTTGCTTCATTATGTACAGATCCCAATGTGGTCTTGTCTGAAGACTTGTTTAATAGACATTGACAGAAACAAACTCTATAACGTCAACTGAGCTGCAGGAGCTGCCCTGCCGTTCAACAGTTTCATCTCTCTCCTACATGAAAAACGGATTTGTCATATTATTCATCATTTCAAACTTGAAGGGGGAGGTGATGAAGTCCGCCCGCCTCTCCTATCTGAATTTTCTTCTCCTGTCTCCGGCTGACATTAAAGCTGCCATTTTGCGATTCTACAGGTGTCGCGTGCTGCTCGTGCGTGTGCCGCCCCAGACACTGCACTCAGCCTCACTGCACTGGCCTCCATTTGAATCAATATAATTGACAATTTGGCATGGAGCTGTCAAGGTTAATGCTGGCCTTTACATTTCCAGGATGTTCCGATTACCCTGCCTATCGGGTTCCCAGTGCAGTACAGACGGCAGCCATGTCAGTCAACTAGGGACCTCCAAATTCACCCCCCACCCCACCCCCCACCCCAGAACCCAACTCATCCCTAACGCCAACCGGTTTGTCATATCCTGAGTCATAAAGGATTTACCACAATCACTCGACTTAATAATCTCACTTGCACAGAGACTGCTGGCTGATCAGCATGTCAACTGTATTGGGGTGATAAAACCAGCGTGCCCTGGGGGGTGGATTTGGGGGGGCGGGGGGGTTGGGGGTGTGGGTGAGGGGGGAATATGTGCGCTACGGGGGTGACAGTAGGTCCCTCCCACACCTTTGTAAAAACACGCGTCGGCTCTTCGTGAATCGAAATGGGCAAGCATAAAGTGATTAGTCTATCTTAGTCCGGAGATCTTCTCATTTCAAACAATTTCAAGGTCTTTTAGCAATTATACTGCAGGATACATTTTTTAAAACTCCTGGAAGCGGCTTGGCCCAAGATATCCCAGACACATTGAATTCTTAATACGTAGACGGGCATAGAGCGGTGCAATATTAAAACAGCAATCAGAGTTATGTTCCTTCCCGTTCCTCCTTTTCCCTTCTTGTTTCCCTCCTTTAAAATGGGTCACCCTGAACAGAGAGCATACAGACTGATGATCCTCAGTCTCCCTCCAGGCAGGTATCCGTCTGCTAGCACCAACCGTTTTGCACTGGGGTCATTATAATTCCTTGTGCAATGACTGTGGGTGCACCAATGACAAGCGGGGGTGGCAGTTTTGTTTATTGGGGTGAACCTGCATGACACCTTAAAGTATGGTGTTCCTGTGCCCAAAATAATAATAATGAAAAAAAAAAAACCAAACCTCGCAATTTTCTTATAAGGGCAAGCTGTTGAGATGGAGTGGGGGGCCAGAGGGGGTGTGGGGGAGGGAGCGTCTCTTCTCTCATTTTTACGTGTTATCCATATGACCCAACGCAGAAGCTACTGCGCGTGTGTCTCCAAATGAAGCATGAAATGACTTATCAATGACGGCGCCTTGTTACAGAAGGAGCCGCAGTGCAGCCAAGAGTGGGGGGAAGTATTGAAAATTAATTGTTTCTTAATGTGCACGTCTTCACCAGGCCGCCATCACAAAGCCAAGCGCCATTAATGTGTGCAATTAGCCATCCCGCATATCTCACTTTCACCGCTGGTCACTGTAATGTGGAGAATTGATTATCTTTTCTCGCATTTACCTCCTCTGGTTACGAGTAACGATGATGTTAAGTATTATGGCTGCGCTGGACAATGGATTAAACTAAGTGAATTCACCTCACAATCCCCTCAGCCTATCTCCTATGTGAAATGCCATATATTGTTTCCATACTCTCAGTGGCATTCTTATAACAACAATTCCTTTTTTTTTCCCTTTTTGTGCGTGTCTGGTATTTTTAAATCCTTTGTGCTCCGTTTCCAGTAGGAATGACACATAATACATGTGAGCCTTTCATCTTACATATTAAAACTTTTTCCATTCTTCGCTGGATGTATTGGAGCTCCAGCAGGGAGGAAAAAAATAGCTTTTTTCCCCCTGACAGTCTACTGGGCCATGCTGACGAAAATGACATTAAGAAAGATTGAAGAGCATTATCTGGAAGCACAATGGCTGCTGTCTATTCAAGCTGAGGGAGAGCAGTGGCCATCACTGGGAACACACTGCACACATGGAGCCCACTGCTGAGGAACAAGTGCCTTTCACAGGACTCAACACTGCCCACCCCCGCTTAACCAAAAACCACTCCACTCTACTCCGAGCCTCCTAAGGAACCCACAACAATGTCTTATCGAGTACAATTGTCTGCTGCGAACTCACATTTTGTTATTTTTTTATTTCTTGCTCAAGTTCTGTTCTTCTGCTTTACATAATCCCAAATGTATTTTTTTTTTACAATTTCCTCAGGGGGTGTTCAGAAAACATGTTGGATTAGAAAGGAAGATGGAATGATTTTGATATGTTCTTAGTATTCGCGAAAAACAAGGCTGTTCCCACATGCAATGAGTCACTGATGAGTTTGAAGTCTCAACTGAGTAAGAAGCAACCTTTAAGAAAAACATGACCAGACTGAAGCATAATTACTACGCATTGTACGGAAAATGTCAAATCAAATTACTCCCTACACCGAAGATATCCTAATTGCCATCTTTTGCCAGTGACCCGTGGTACGGTTGATCTAAGTATACATGTTTTTTTGGCTGTAGGATAAGACTTTTGTTGCAGTAGGATCAGACAGACATCGTTGTGGCAGAATGCTATCCAGGTATAAGAAAAAATCAATAGTACACATACAGCATCATTTCTGAGAGAAAGGGCCCTTATTCTGCCCTTAGCAGAAATGCAAGAGTGAAGGAGTGTTTTCTTATCCGATTTAGGAAATTTTGCAGACACATGAAGTCTAATCCTTTTGTTTCAACGCCCCATTTCTGCATTGCCAGAGAGAGGATTGGGAAGACAATGAGCTTTTCCATGCAAAAAAATCAACCACTAGGCATATATTTTTTACACTTATCAGCAAAGTGCAAAAAACTGCCTCTTACAAGGACTTCTTCTTCTAACCTAATTAGATAATAATTAGATGATAAAAACTGTGCTTGATTTTTTTTCTGTAGTGGTTCCTGTAAGTGGTTCTTATGGGCTTATGTTTGTTTTATGCATATGCTATCATACAAAACTGACAACCCAGTTGAAATGTAAAAGCAATTCTCATGGCAACTGACAAAAATAGTGACGACTCAAAGCAGTACAAAATGTCCCCCTCTCTTCCACCTTCTGCACAGTGTCCAACGCTAGGGCATGGGGAATGGTGGGGTGATGTGGGGTGTAATCAACACAGCTAGTTGATTTCCTTAGTAATTGCATCACTAAGTCTACTGTGAAAACTCAAGGCCAGGGAACTTTTAAGTGCTTCCTTTAAGGGCTCCTGCGGCAGTGTTCTTCCTGACTTAAAAAGCCACTTTTAAAAGAGCATCTGCATAACTAACAAAAATACATGTAAATCGAACGTTTGTAAAAAACTAACCAAAATCTCTCAGATTGTCTTTATCATAAATCTAGATGTGTATGTCTAGTATGACTGAATTAAGGAGGGGGGGAGAGGAGCAGAAAAAGGCAGAAAAAACAATCATCAACAAAAATGAAAGAAAAGAAGACTCCCAAGCTAATTCAAACAATTAGCAGAGTTACAATTTTTACCAATCATTTTCATACTTTTTGCAGGGCAATGTCCACTTTTGCAAAACTCTTATCACAGTGTGCTGTACCAACATGCCTTTGAGCACATCAATTAACATTTGCTGCAAAATGCGCTACAGCAACATAACTATAACACACGCTGTCGGTCAGTAAGTCTACAATGCCAGTCAATGTACAATAACCTAAAAAAAAAACAAACAACTTGAAACAAATCACTTAAAATCTAGCCTTTGTCTGACAGTATGGCACATGTTACTGATATGTAATGTAAATACACACTTTATCAAACAATCTAAGTAACATTTGTATGTATTCATGCACCTTTGCGTGAAAATGATTGGTAAAAACTGTAAAAGAGCACATTTGTATTTATGAATTTGACATGCACCTCGTCTCCCTGACACCTTACACTATGCTTGTATATAATGTCTTCTTTATCCATAATAATTTCAAAGTGGAAGTATAAAAAGGTCGAAGTTGTGCAGCCAAAGCACATTCCACAGCACTCTCCTGGATGATGATAGTAGCACCTCCTGAGGTGGGGGATGCTTGCGCAGCAGCCTGGATCATACCTCCCGTCTTGTTTGTTTAGCACATGGAGGGAAAAAAAAGCGACATGTTTAACTTGTTAGCCTCCGTGCTAATGATTAAGGTTGCAATCCTTCTCCCCTGTAGTGCTATTCCAGGGGGAGTTATCACAGTGGATTCTGCATGCCAAAAGGCTAGGCTGAACAATTTGCATCTCGGGTTGCCAGATTTATCCAGGGACCTTTTAATTCATTGATTTCTACACAACATGCTAAACAAATTGAGGCCGCCCAAACGACCGCTAGGGCATCTTACCGTGCAATGCAGCACGCACAGCCAATGGTCTGTAAGGGCATATTGACTCCGTCTCAAACCAGTGGCAGGAGATAGAACAGGAATAAGATCTGTAGGCAATGATAAGCCTCATCCCAAACACATGAGCAGAAAAGTACAGCTTTGTTTAGTCTTAGTGTTTAGTCGGTTTCTACTCAGATAAAAACAAAAAAAAACAGTCCCACCGACCTCTTTGCTCTGACCTTGCCAAATGCAAATAAAACAATGGCAACAAAACCATTTATAGCAAACACAGCCATTGAAGGACTATGGCACTAAAAAGAAAGATCACAAACAATGACCTGACACTGCAGAGAGGGAAAAAATACTGCTGTAGGCATCAAAAGAGCCTCATATTGCCTTTGTTTAAAGGTATATTAAAGCGAATCCAAACATTTCAGAGGTCTCCCCTGGAGCCCTGTGCACTTCAAAGGGAAACTGTGTATCACCATATTAAAAGTCTTCTGCCGGGCCGAGCGTAGGTTTGGAGCAGGATTATAATTATTGTGACATCCGCAGACCATAATATTTGTGCAAGGCCAGAAAGGAAACGTTACGAGGCTCGACGCAGAGACACTGCTTCTCCATTGCTAGTTATGGAAGTTGGCAGAGAACCTATTTTAAGTAAGTAGGTCAATATGGGACGTGGGTATGATTCCCACAGCAGACTAGTCTTGTAATTCAGTCACATCTAAACACTTCAACTGGTTTAAGTAGGTCTCTTGATGTTATAAATCCACTAAATACAATTAGGTGAATTCATCTTACTGTTCTCAATATATCTGCAGAAGCGCTGACTAAAGCATTGCATTGTGCAGACGCGAAGCGGCCAAGATTTTAGATGTGCCAGGGAATCTCCAATGTGGCCTCACTGAATGTGCATTCAAAAAAACTGTCAAAACATAACCAGATTCCCATCAACCATTTTGAAAGCGAACATGGATCATCTGCAATGCCAAGATGAAAGATAAAACACGCACGCAGAAATACTCCTAATAAACAACACACATTTCATGCCAACTAGTTCGCAAACTCGGTTTCCTTCTGCAGTTATCATGTGCTATTCATCACCAGAAAACAATTAGCTATTCTAGCCTGGATTCTATTTATTCCTGTGAAAGATAAACAATAAAAAAGCCAGGAAACGACAGAACAATCTTTCCCCTTTAAGAGTGTGCTTCTTGTCGTCCTAATGCACAACGATGGCTAAACAGCTCAAATTAATGAGTCCCAGTCGCTTCTTGACATCACTTTATTCATAAGTTAATGCAAAATGTAATACTCTCATTTGAAGTTGGACCCATCAGCACTTCTGGTGTCTGCTGGGCATTCCAAAGAGACAGGATTCATTATATGACTTTTTAAATAATTCAGTCCGCATTCCTGTGACCCTTCCAGTGACTTCTCTCCCACTCTCTCCTAGTCTTCCCCTTCTACATCCCCCCCCAACCCTTTCCCCC